>CAMZMU010000101.1:8764901-9000322 GCA_947311845.1 Poa pratensis
GTGTGGTGGCTTGGCATCCCCAAGCTTGAGTTCTTGTACTTATTTGATACATGTAGGGTGAGCCTAGGGGTAACATCCCCAAGCTTGAGTGTTTGTCCCTCTTGATCTTTGTTCATCACCCTCAACTCTTCCACTTGACAATTCTCTTCACACAAAACTCATCAAAAACTTGATTAGAGGGGTTAGTGTCTCCATAAATTAAATCCACATAGGTACAGCAAAGACATATCATGATTTGATTCTAAACATTAACTATTGTTACTATGGTTGTGTATTGTTCATTGATCAAAAGAACCACACAAAACACAAGTAATGAGGCTAATGCAAAATAAAGACAGAATCTGTCAAAAACTGGACAGCCCGTAAAGAGTGAATTTTCAGAGTCACTTACGTTGCTCAAATCAGAAAACTTTTAACTAATGAAATGCGTAATAATAACTGAAGATTGCTGTCGTAAAATTTCAGGTCAAAATTCCTTTTCTGTGATTTTTAACATTTTCCGCAGTGAAGCTAAGGAATCTGTTTTCTGGACAGCAAATCACTATTGTCTGATCCCACCTCTCAAAAGAGGTTATTCTTGCCATAAAGATGAAAAATAAGATACAAAGGTGATGTTACAGTAGTAAACAAGCACCTTGACTCAAAAACCAAAACTGAAGATAAAAATCAAAAAGAAGCAAAAAGAACCAAGAAAGAATTCAAGAGAAACAAACAAGGAAGAAAGAAAATATTTTTGTTGTTTTTGATTTAGCACAAAGGCAAAAGAAGAAGCAAATATATACAACATAAACACTCTTTTTATTTGGTTTTAGCTTTGGGAAAAGTTTTAATGATAGAGACTTTGCAATGGTTCCATTGGCATGAACAACACATGTTCAAGGTCGACCCCAACATCTCCATTACTCATCCTTCTCATTTACTTTCCCAAATTTTATATAAAGTGAAAATCTTAAACTAGCAATTAGATAACAGTAGGTAAAGTTGTTTCACATGTTTTCATGATATAAAGGTGTGCCCAAACTGAATAGGAAATGAAAGCATAAGGAGCACACCACAAAACATTAAACCATTAACTTTTAAGTCTAACCCACTTCCTATGCATTGGCATTTTATATATGAATAAATAGCAGCAATTTTGTGGTAACCAATGCATGTGGTGATCAGTAGGTTGCATTTTAAATAACATAGAAACATAAAGACAAGTCTTTCTTCCTCTCTCATAATAGTTACAAGTAGTGGAAGCAAATTTGATAAAAGAACTATTAGATTGGTGCAACTTTGCAAACTTAGGAACATATAGAGGATTATTAAAACTATTATGTGAGCTATTAGTGTGTTTTCCTCTCTCAAAATAATTGCAAGAAGCACTAAACATGATGGTTATGGGTGAAATGGTCATTGGTGTAAGATAATTTCAGCCCACATAAGTACTTTTCAACATAAAAGCTTCTCCTCCACGGTGTGAATAGGAGAGTTCAAAAATAAAGTAGGACTCTCATAAGTAAGAGTATTTTTACCAACAGCAAGTATATCATTTTTATCCTCACATGAAGTAGTAACAAGTTCTAAACATGGAGAATTATCAATAGGCATAGGACCATCATCTAAAGCATTATCATATAGCATGTCTAAACCATACTCCTCATCATTTTTAAAATTATTATCAATAATGTTCTCATTAGGCATAGGTTGATAGTCCTCCTCATCATCAGAATCATAAAAGCAAAGTTTATCATCAACAAGATTTTGAGTGTTACCCTCATCCATAGGTGGTGAAGGTGGATGTTTCTTCTCTTCATTCTCTAGTTGTTCATCATTTTCATCATCTCCTTGGGGTTGCACGGGCATCCCCAAGCTTAGGTTTTTATCCTCCTCTTCCTGCAAAATATTAGTACTTTCGTGGCAGCAATAATTCTTTCTTTAGGAGTAAAATATTTAAGAAAAACCTTCCTCAAACTACTCCATACAATAGTAACTTCTTCATCCAAAGACTTGAACCAAATACGAGCATTACCAGATAAAGACAAATATAATAGCTTCCTTTTTATCTGATCATCAGAAATACCAGGAAGCCTAAATAAACCACATATGTCTTCAATTGTCTCCACGTGTTCACGTGCAGACTTAGTTCCATCTCCTGTAAATAGATTTTTCATAACTCTTTTAACATGATCAACGGGAATTTTAATTCCCACTTTAGGTACCTCAGACACAGTAGTTTCAACCACTTTAGGAGCATTAGCATAAGCACTTTCATATAAAGCAAGATGCAGCGAAGCACGATTCATAAATGCCATAGTAGCGATGAGACAAAACAGTAAATAAAATTCACCTTTCAAGTTTCCTTACCAAACTTCTTACCAATAGCGCTACGCTCCCCGGCAACGGCGCCAGAAAAGTATCTTGATGACTCCCAAGTGCAGGAGATCAATTGTAGTACCTTTCGAATAGAAAAGGTTGTCGAACCCACGAGGAGCTGAAGGTATTGGTTAGTAAGAATGATAAATTGACAATAAAAGATGCAAGTGTTTTTGGTGTTTTCGGTTGTATAATTGCAAGACAGTAAAAATGCAGCAGACAAATAGTAGCAGGTGACAGCTCTCAAAGAGAGAAAAGCCCAATCCTCTATGCAGCAAGAGGACAAGCTCAAGTGTGTATTTCTTATAAGTGGAGAACGTTCCCAAGGGCTACCTAGACTTCATGGCATAAATATTTCTAGAACAACAAAGTAGCATTTTGTCAAGTTTTTCTTCTTAGGACGGAGCCATTATTAGGTATAGCTAAATAAATATACTAAACCTCTTATGATGGATCTTGTGGCCAAGTAAATGACTGCACAAGAGTTATTAAGATATAAAATCCCACCATAGCATTACACTCTAAGGTCCCCGATATTAATCCCCTCATAAAGTAACTTCATAATTCGGTCTCAGGTTTACATGTCCTCCCAAGTCTCCCTCACTCCATTACACTACGGTGTTCTCCTATGAGCCCATCTAGGTGAAGTGATGTGCAGTCGACGTTCGCACAACACCATCATAGAATTACATAAAAAGATAAACACTAGACAAAATACCAACACATGTTATATATAGATCATTGCCAATCCATCCTATGCCCCCAGGAACATGAGAGAACTACTCACAACGTGAAGACATGATGTGATTCAGTGGTATAAATGATACAACACAATCTGAAAATATAGTCTCACCACAAAACAATGACAAGTAGCTAATCATACACAGGTAGAATAGCACTTAAACAATAGCTAGGGTTCAACAATCTCAAACTATGAGGGGGATGAAGTGGATCACGAAGATGGTGATGGAGATGGTGCTGGTCTTGACGTTGGTGTTGATGGAGACTCCGGAGGGGGGATGGAGGAGCCTTCCGGAGGTGATTCCGGCAGCGTTTCCCCCCTCCGATCTTCTCCGGCGGCAGCCTTCTGTCTTCTGTTTCGTGTGTTTCGTGTTTCTCCGCCGCCTCCTCGCGAAACTCCTCGGGGGACTATTTTTATAGTGGTTTTAGGTCAAGACGAAGCCACGGAGACGAAAACGGACGGCATCGGAGCCACGAGGGGGAAAAGGGGGTGCCCCACGCGGTCAGGGAATCTGGCCGCGTGGGCCCACCCCTTTCGGCCTTCTGGTCTCCGTTTCTTCGATTCCTTTGCGCCTACGTTTCGTTCCTTCCAAAAAAGTGATCCCCGTAAAATCTCAGGTCATTTGGACGTCGTTTGGGTCCCTGAAACATCAAAATATAGAAAAAGGGGTTTTCTGACAGCGCAGGGTTAATTCCAGAAAAATGGGGAAGTTGTTAATTATCCCCAAAACTCAATATAAATCATGAATATAACCTTATATGATGCAAATAACATGTAATAAAATGTAAAGTTCATGTATGCATTTTACATGCATCACATGTCACTCAATACATATGCCGTGTCACATCGGCCATCCCGTACCTACATACATCATACTTCATAATGGACAATATTCTAAACACTAGTGCAATGATTCATAATTCGTGTGCATGACCACATCTCTCTCATCTATCCACACTTGGTGGTGTCAATCACCTCATGACAAGGATAAACAAGGCATTATGCATAAATCAAACCATCACATGCATCATAGAATATCTCCAAAGTATGACAAAATCTAAAAGGTCTAACACAACGGTAAATGCATAACAAATCATCTCATACCACAATATCCACCATAGGAATTACAAAGATGACCGTAATCATGTTCAGCAGCTCATACGGTACTAATTAGTGAAGCTCAAAGAGAGGAGAGATACATAAGTTACCACCACAAACCCAAGTCCAGGGGGTGGACTACTCCCCCTAAGGTGGTCATAGAGTACTTCTTATGAAAACTGAATAAAAGGTGGACACTTTGGATAGATAAATAAGTAGAGGTAAAGCATGAATAAGTTTCATCTAACTTCCAAACACTTCTACTTAAGTTAATGCTTGCAATGTGGTCGCCATTGGTGTGGAGCTCTCATTACCCCTATCATAGCATCTTGAATGATTAATGTTTAAAGTGAAAGCAAATATGAGTGGTGTGCTTGACAATGTATTGGTTGAATGTCTCATGTCCCTTGAATACAAGTACCTACACCATGTGTTACTCACTTTGGTCCACAAAGTAAATTCAAATAATCATTGCAAGTAATAATAGTGTCATCATAAAACTGCACTGGGGTACCTCTTGTCCCATGACATGAACAAGCCCATGTCAAAACAACAAGAAAAACAGATAATGAACAATCTCAGCACTCTTTTATTTACTATGGGTATAGCTTTTTATTATGAGGTGCATCACTGAATGAACATTATGGTTATGCTGTAAATTTCCACCATGAATGATGCATGGCTTAGATTAGCGGCCCAGCATTTCTCTAACCATTTATACAAACTCTTTGAACTTACTAAGTATCCACATTCATTTCACCCATGATAGGCATCCATAAACAAAAGTACATGACATCAACTAAATATAAATAAGTGCAATGTTGAAAGCTTGCCATGTGACAGCACATATGGGCTAACTCCCAACCAAAACAATTGTCAAGCCCACAACTTCATAATTTTAATCACAATGGTTCATGCTTATTAAATGCAATAAAAGTAAATTGTGCATCAAGTTCGTGAGAGCTTTTAACCAATTTTTCCCATGACAATCAATAACATAAGCATTTAAATTCAGAAATGTAGATAACACAATATAACATGATAAACATACTTGGAATAGCATAAAGCTAATAGGTAGATATGGTGGACTCACTGGAAAAACTTTGGTTGAAGGTGTTGGGAAACAAGCTTTTTACTTGTTGTAATTTTTGGGCTAGCAATAGGGAGAAAGTTGACCATCTAAATGCATGCATAAGTGTCCATAGAACTAATCAATCCATGTTAAACCAAGTAAAGTTAAAATTCAACATCTAAACATGGTAAAAGATAGCTCTTGACAACACACTTGCAAATTAACATTCATTCAAAGCACATGAATTATGCAACTATATGTATCTTTTAAAATCAACTCAAACATCCCTATCCCAATATATTTAATAGCATCCAACATAATTCAACCCAAACTTCCAGTAGCTCTCTCATATATAAATGATAGTGGTGGTCTTATTAACAAACCGAAATAACAAAAGCAAAAAAAAACAGACGCTCCAAGTTTATACGATAAAGTGCTTTGATCGAAAAACAGAAGTTAGACGTGTGCAAACCGAGAGTGTGTTGGTCCAGTGGGGTTGTCTTGACATCCCCAAGCTTATGGTCTTCACCATCCTTGGATAGCTCTTGGTGCAGCTCCTCTAATCCCTGTGAAAAAACTTCAAAACACCGTTTCTCCCATTTCTTTTTCTGTGGGGCACATTAGTAGTGATAAACAAATAGATTTCTTGCTGCATATAATCCTTAGACAAAAATTCATATGATGTCCAGAACATGTATAATGTTGTATGCCTACTCATAAACTCAATTGGATCAAAAAGATTCATGTTAAAAGTTCTAAGCATGCATCAAACAAAATGGGACAGAATCTGTCCAGAAAAACAGCAGCAGCAAAACATATTTTTCTACCCTACTTAACTTTGTCGGAAAATTCCAAAAAATTCATGCATACAGAGGATGAAAAGTTGCCATTACAGTTTAAATATGAGCTCATTCGGAGTTACAGAATAAAAATTAAAAATACCGTGCACAGATCGTGCAGGAATAATATCTCCGAACGCTATAAGCAACTTTTCATACCAAAATGAGTAAAACTTGGCACTTTATTAAAAATTCCAGAAATAAACTAAACACTAAGTCTCTTGTTACAGCAAGAGGACACAAAGAAAATCACAAATAAAAACAACCGGGTTGCCTCCCGTAAAGCGCTTTCTTTATAGCCATATAGCTAGGCTTCTTACTTGATGTTCATGAAGGTTGAAGCTCATGAGGGAACTTATACTTTGATGTGTCCCTCTTCCTTGGAAAGTGTTCATGCATAATACCAGGATCCCATGGTGTTCTCAAACCAATCAAAATAATAGTCAAGTTGAACCCTAGTTGAGAGAAAAACAAAACACAAAAGTAATAACAACGAAGTCTAACTTTCTTTCTATGCATTGGCATTTTGTATATGAATGAATCACCATAAATAGAAGTTTCCCAATGCATATTAACAATGTTTACTTGCAGCATATAATTATTAGCATAAAGAGGGTTCTTATCACCTCCTCTTTCATAATAGTTGCAAGTAGTAGAAATAAATTCAACCATATAACCACAAGAATCATTCAACTTAGATAATTTAGGCACATAAAGAGGATTATTAAATTTATTATGGAATTCATTAGCATGCTTCCCTCTTTCAAAATAGTTAATAAGATCAATATTAAGTTTAATATCATGGTTGCAACAAAGATTTGGAACTAAAGGTAATTGCAAACCACATAAGTATTTCTCAACATAAGCAAATTTCTCCTCTATGGTGTAATTAGGAGAATTTAAGAACAAAGTAGGACTCTCATGAGTAAGAGTACCATCACAAACAGCAAGTATATCATTTTTATCCTCACATAATTTAGTAACAACTAAACATGGAGGTTTATCAATAAGCATAGGACCATCATCTAAAGCATTATCATATAGCATATTTAAGCAATACTCCTCATTATCATCAATAAGTTCACTAGTAGTATTAATAGAAAGTAAAGGAGCATTTTTAGTTTCATCATAATAGCATGGGTTATCATATAGGACCATAGCATTTTCAGTTTCACACTCATCATAACATGGATTCTCATAAATAACAAAAGATTTTTGAGTTTGAGTGTTACTATCATTTGTTGATGGTGAAGCTGGGAGATCCAACTCTTCCCCAAGCTTAGGTTGGAGCACATCCATTTCAATCTCCTCTTCACATACTTCTCTTCCAAGCTTATGTTTTCATCATCCTCTTGGGTTGCACGGGCATCCCCAAGCTTAGGTTTTGTCATCTTCTTCCTGCAAAATATTAGTACTTTCCGTGGCAGCAAGAATTCTTTCTTTAGGAGTAAAATATTTAAGAAAAACCTTCCTCAAACTACTCCATTCAATAGTAACTTCTTCATCCAAAGACTTGAACCAAATACGAGCATTACCAGATAAAGACAAATATAATAGCTTCCTTTTTACCTGATCATCAGAAATACCAGGAAGCCTAAATAAACCACATATCTCTTCAACTGTCTCCACGTGTTCACGTGCAGACTTAGTTCCATCCCCTGTAAATGGATTTTTCATAACTCTTTTAACATGACCAACGGGAATTTTATATCCCACTTTAGGTATCTCAGACACAGTAGTTTCAACCACTTTAGGAGCATTAGCATAAGCACTTTCATATAAAGCAAGATGCAGCGAAGCACGATTCATAAATGCCATAGTAATAGTATCAATAGTTTTTATGTATTTTATGTTTTTAATGAAAACTGAAAATAAAACTAAACTAAATGCAAAACTGAAAATAAATATCTAGTGCAAACAAGAATAAAAACTTAAGCGCTACGCTCCCCGGCAACGGCGCCAGAAAAGTACTTGATAACCCCCAAGAGCAGGGGATCACTGTAGCACCTCTCAATGTGGAAGTAAGGTATCGATCCGCAGGAGCAAGAAGGAAAAGTTATCTATTCCCTACAACTAAAGTGTCACAAGTTTTAGTTGATTATGCACTAAACAAGTTTAAAGAACAAGGTGGTTGATTTAATGGATGGAAGTTTAATGTAACAAAACAAGAATGTAAAAGTGTCCCAATCCTCTTCAATGCAAGAGGACAAGACAAAGGTTTTCTCTTATAGGAACAATGGACATGGGTTCATGGGTTCACTTAATCCTCTCTCTCTCATCTACGGTGATTATCATGTTATAGATAAAGTACACACAATTGTCATGTTTTAATGGTAGCTTTTAATGACGGCTATATGTCCTAAAACACATAGTTGAAAGAAATACTCATTTGTGTGCTATGTCACCCCCGCAAGGCTAGCATGGCTGCTGTCACTCCCACATCATACTCTTTCTTTTTACCCCCAGATAAAGGATGTTGGGCTGTATTTCACATGTCACTCAATACATATGCCGTGTCACATCGGCCATCCCGTACCTACATACATCATACTTCATAATGGACAATATTCTAAACACTAGTGCAATGATTCATAATTCGTGTGCATGACCACATCTCTCTCATCTATCCACACTTGGTGGTGTCAATCACCTCATGACAAGGATAAACAAGGCATTATGCATAAATCAAACCATCACATGCATCATAGAATATCTCCAAAGTATGACAAATCATAAAAGCTCCAACACAACGGTAAATGCATAACAAATCATCTCATACCACAATATCCACCATAGGAATTACATAGATGACCGTAATCATGTTCAGCAGCTCATACGGTACTAATTAGTGAAGCTCAAAGAGAGGAGAGATACATAAGTTACCACCACAAACCCAAGTCCAGGGGGTGGACTACTCCCCCTTCATCATGGAGACGGTGGAGAAGTCGTTGGAGAAGATGGAGACCACCCCGAGCGCCCGCCGGAGTTTTCCCCCTCCAATCTGCAGCTCCAGGTCTCTGTTTCGTGGTTTCTGTGTTTCGGCGGCGCTCTCTTTCGCGAAAGCCCTGGGGGGTCTATATATAGTCGTTTTTAGGTCAAGACGAAGCTTCGGGAAGAAAGATCGACAGCAGCGGAGGCCCGAGGGCCAGGATGGGGGTCCCACGCGGTCAGGGAATCTGGCCGCGTGGGCCCACCCCTTTCTGCCTTCTGGTCTCCGTTTCTTCGATTCCTTTGCGCCTACGTTTCGTTCCTTCCAAAAAAATGATCCCCGTAAAGTTTTAGGTCATTTGGACGTCGTTTGGTCGCCTGAAACGTAAAAATATAGAAAAAGGGGTTTTCTGACAGTGCAGGGTTAATTCCAGAAAAATGGGGACATTGTTAATTATCCCCAAAACTAATATAAATCATGAATATAACCCTTATATGATGCAAATAACATGGAATAACATGTAATAAAATGTAAAGTTCATGTATGCATTTTACATGCATCAGAGGGCAACGGAGAGGACATGGAGGGCGGCGGCGAGTACATGGAGGGTGGCGATGAGGATGTCGAGGGCGGCGGCGTCGATGTGGAGGCCCGGAAGGTCCGGAAGACGAGGAAGAAGGGCACAAAAGGCAAGCGGTGGAAGACCAAGGAGGACGAGTGCCTTTGCAACGCATGGAAGCGTGTCACGAATGACTCCATCGTCGGCTCCAACCAAACCTATGGCCGGTATTGGAAGAGGGTCGAAGAACAATTCTATGAGACGATGTGGTATGGTGACTATGCGAAAGTGCCTATGGATCGCAATTGGAATGCAATGTCGCATAGGTGGCGGACCATCCAAGCCGAATGCAACAAGTTCCACGGTGACCTTGAGCAAATCCAAAGAAGGAAAGAGAGCGGCAAAACCGTGAAGGATTTGTTGACCGACGCGACCACGTTCTACCGAGAGAACAACGATCACAAAGACTTCAAGTTCATGCATTACTTCGTGAAGCTCCAAAACAACAAGTGGGAGAAGACGCGGATTGACCTCAACGGCGGCCACGGCGCACAAGGGCCGAATGACCCGGCGTTCCCAGCGTCCGAGGGCGCCCTGTTGGGAAGAAGGCCAAGAGCGACAAGGCGTCCGTGCAAGCGTCCATCGACAAGTGCCTCGCCGACGTCACAACCATCTCGAAGCAAAACGCAAGCACCTTCGCCGAGAGTTGGTCGTCCTTGATGAGCAAGCATGACGAGAAAGTTGCGCTCAAGAAGGAGAAGATCAAGCTTGAGAAGAAGCGGCTCGAAGTCGAGAGGGAGAAGGCCCAAGCGGCTGTCATGCAAGCCGACACAGCAAGGCTCCAGGCGATGTCCGAGGCATCGCAATCCGTCACTCGGAAGATGAAGGAGGACTCCAGGATCTTGACCGCCGACCTCTCCGCCTACACGCCGGAGGTGAGGGCTTGGTTTAAACTCAGCCAGCAGCGCATCTTGCGTGAGATGGGGGTTCTTCCGCCGGAGCCGACGCCGATGAACACGGAGACGACCACCGCGCCGATGGACACGACGGGGAGCCGACGACGAGCACGACTTCCTCCGACGCAGGCGCAGTGCCAACGCCGCGCCCTACCTGGGAAGACGCCGAGACGCAAGAGGAGGTTGACGAGCCGGTGTTGACGATCAACTGATTTGCGATCGAGGTTTTGTAATATGATCGTCGGACATGGGGCGATGCTTTTGGGTTGTGATGCTTTTGGTTGTGTGAACTTGATGACCGATGCTATTTGAACTTGGCCGTCGCGCCGTTTATTTGAATTTGTGATCTGAAAGCGTCTATTGGTAGCGACCGGTGGAGCGCGGCGCTCCCAATAGGCGGCAACGCTTGCCGGCGCGTCCAATAGCATCTGTCCGGCAACTGTACCGGACGCTGTATTGGGCGCGCCGGTGGAGATGCTCTTAGGAGTCGTTGGGACTTGAGGCAATGGACGAAAAAAAAAGAGAAATGGTTACAAGTAGGAAACAGATCTATCTGCTCCGTCAGTCAAAGAACTGTCAATTGTGCGCCACTGTATTACTGCCACCGTACGGCGCTGACTGACTAGCTAGCGCAGGCCCCTCCCCGCGCACTCCCTCGACACTTTGGGTCACGTACGGCGCTGCCACCGTACGCTCACATCGCAGTGGGCTCACGTACGATCCAGCTGGAGGAGGCCGTGTACATGTCATTTTCCCTTGTCCCTGCAGAGAAATAGGGAATCGGAAAGTGCCAAATTAGAAGATTCTTCAGGCAAGGAGAGCTGTAATTTCCTTCCAGATCGAAAGAGCATCTCTTCTTTGTTCGTGTTTCACATCTCCCTTGTCTTCTTGTCACTAGGTTCTTCTGTTAATGCGATCTACAGGATGCTTGCGGAGCAACTCCCCCCCCCCCCCCCCCCCCCCTCTTTGTGTGTTTATCTAGGGCGACTTCTGCAAGGGCAAGAAAGAAAAACGACGCAACAGTGTGGTAAATTATTTGAAAACCAGCAAACGGAGCTTGGCTCTGATGGTTGGGTTCCCTGTGGTAGAACCAGCCCACCCAGGTTCAAGTCCTAGACTTGGCATGGGCGTTTGCATTTACCTGGATTTATTCTAGGTTTATCCGGCGCTATTCTTTCAGTGGTAGGTGGCGTGCCCGTCAACAGGGGTAGGGTGTGCGTGTGTGCGTTCATAGGGTTGAGTGTACGTGCGTATTTGTGAGCATCTGTGTTGTACTGTGTTCTCAAAAAAAAAATTATTTGAAAACCAGATCAATGTTGGACCATTAATTTTACAGCCTATTGGTGTGCAAAATCTTTGTGTTTAATGAAAATATGTTGCGTGTCAATGGGTACTGAGGAATTGATAAGACTATTCAGTACGATATACTCCATTTTTTAATGTAAATGTTTTTACCTTTTAAGACCCACACATAACTAGATGTGTTTTAGTTGTGAGATTCATGTAAATCTTACACTAAAACACGTGTATAGATATGTGCAGAAAAAAAAGAGGTAAAACATTTTACATTTACAAACGAAGGGGGTACTTGCAGTGAATTATTCTCTTGTTTCATCCATGGCACATTGATTACGCACTTCGGCGATCTGAGAACCTTGTACCGTTTTATTCGAAGTTCAGCAAACTCTAGTATATTTTCTTCGGCTGCCGTCTGACGAGCCTTGTTATCAGAAAAAACAATCAAATTTGCTAAGCTGACATCAGAGGCCTTTGTCGCATATATGACACCAGAAGCCTAAACTGTTACGTTGTTTGGTCAGATTATCAGAGGGAATATTTCATTCAGAGCTGTGAGAAGTTTCAATGACCTTAACATTAGTCTATTCAGCGATTTATCCATCCAGTCTCCCTTTGTAATATGCATGGCCGGGACATTGGATCAGAAGATAACACAAGAGATGGTTCTGTTGAAGTCAAATTAATGAAAGAATCCCAGCATATAGAATGGTCACGGGGTTTAAGAAGATACTTCAAATTACACGTCATAGTACAAAGTTGTGCTAAATCTGCGACACTGCGACACTTCATTTGAAACGAATGGAGTGACATTATGAAGTAGCATCTTCGTCATTCAACAACAGCTAGCAACACCCCAGTATTTGCCTTGTGATATGGCTGCTACTAGAAGATGATCGGTGAGCAACATTTGATTTTGTTTGTGTATTTTTGCAGCAAAAAATGGAAGTCTTAAACTGGTCCTACTATAAAAATGTTCGGTTATGAGCTTCTACAACTTATATGGTGCTCGTGGACCGAGGCATAGCCCGGTGGTAGGGACTGTGCTGATACATCCCACCCGTCCGAGATCGAGCCTCCGCGCTCGCATTTTCGGTGCGTACGCACACTTACCTCTATCGCAAAAACAGCCCTGCTGGCTTCTTCCCAGTAGGGCCACCTTTTTTTACAACTTATATGGCGCACAACCCTATCTTTAGCCGTCCGTTTTCGCGATTTAACGGTTGAGATTTATCGTTAAATGCTTTGAACGTTCAACCCATTCAATGCAAAATCTTGACGTTCAATCGCGGGAACCGACGGTCGAAAAAATGTCAACCCACAAACCACATCGTTATCTTTACCAGTAGCATGTAGTGTAATTCTTCGGTAAAAAGACATGCTTCGATGGTGGACGTACATATGATTCCAGCTCCATGATTACCCATATCAGAACTCGTGGTATACCAGTAACAGCCGTCTGGCGAATCCTTGCAGCGAGTTCTTGGCCAGACCATTGGTGCATGGCAACCGATCAAAAAGACATCCATGACATGAAAGAAAGTTCACAGCGCTGCCATCCAATTATAACGGGAATGAGTGGGTGGCAGACGTTTTCTGACAACTTAATTTGGTGACAAAGGTAAAGTTTATTTATCACAGAAAGTGACAAGCAAAGGAACTTTTGGGCAACGCTTTCTGTTAGAATGGCAGCCCTGCTAGTTGAGGGTGAAGCACCACTCCTTTTTTTTCGTTTTGCCTTCGTTGCGGATAGAAGTTTCTTCACTTACAAAAGTTCCTTGGTTTTTTTCTCTAGAATAAAGTTCATGAGGAGTTAATGACGTGATCTGTCCAACGCATACAACTATTACATCAGTACACCAAGGCATGTTTGGGTAGGGTCGTTTATCTAGAAACTTTGGAAATTTTATGTTCCAAATTTGACGTTCTTTTGAATTACAAGCAAACAATGTACCTTCTAATTAAGACTACCAGGTCTCGTTGTTCGCAGCAAGTAGCTATTGAGGCTCTCAAATGCTTGTATGATGAGGCGTTTCCAGATGTCCCTATCCCTTACATCAGTACACCTATCCGACCAGTACGATTTTTTTCATGTAATTTATTTTCTTACCGATTCTTTTGTGTCGTGTTGTCTGGCGTTTGTATTGTCTTCTGGTTTCCTTGATAGATGCCCTTTTGGTGTCTTTTTCATATACAAAATAAATTGATACATATACAAGGGACACAGATGTTAAAAATAACATTTTTATTAGTAGGCTATCACTTGGATGATAATTTTTTATTGTTAATTCTAGAACATAACAATTTCAGAGAATAACAACTTTTCATTAAAAATAAAATAGTATTTTTAAATAGGTTTGTTAATTTTCTGTTGTCTATCATTTAGGTAAATCATAGTCACCAAAATTGCATTTTTGAAAGCCTACAATTCTAATAAATTTACGGTGCAATTGTTTGTCAGTAAATTATACGCTTAGAGAGGTGGGATGTCGGTGGCCACTTTAAAGCGGATAACCAAAACCAGGTCAGGCGTGTCCTCATGATCTCAGTCCTGGACTTGTTCGCTAGTTGGGAAGGACGTCTTGCAACATGCGCCAAACTTATTTGTATCCAAAACCTAACAAGAATCAACTTTTTTTTTTCTGAAAAAAGAGGTTAAAACCCCGGCCTCTGCATTGAAAAGAAGCATACCCTACTTTTATTATCGTAAATTTTGGAGTCTAAAACCTTCGCATCTCATTTTGGAACACAGCTAATGGAAATATTATTTGAGGAAAGTTTACATGGGTGAGCCATAGGGGATTGAGTTCATGCGTCCCTGGTACCATAGTACAACTAATTGGCACTGCTTGACAGAATGTCAGACCATCATTTGATCTATCTAACAAATAAGACAACAAAGTTCAAATGAGACGGAGATACAGGACACTACAACACGACAAGGACACAGATGTATAATGTGCTGCCGAATTTGTGATGCACATGCACACCCCTCCACCCTCCATAGAAAGTCCAAACTAATTATGCTCGCACGTGATCGGCCACCTGCCTGCTCATGCGCTTTTTGAGCTGCCACAATAACAGGACTTCACCGCAGGGCGGGTCCAACGAAAATTTAGTCACGAAGCAATACAATTTTTACTAAACTTTTCTACTTATCTTTTTTTTTTTTTGCATGTTACAATTTTTACTAAGTATTTTGTTCATCTATTGGCATAGTTTGTCCAGTAATCGGTAATGTTACTAAATATTAGTTTTTAAAAGAATAAGGTAGAGGGAGCTCCTACAATAATTTTTTTTAAATAAGAACCCAACTTTGCTTTTGTAAGAACTTGAACATGTGTTTGTGGCTGGGTTGTACATCGACTTATCTAACCAAGTGAGCTAGACTAACTTCTTTACTAAATCAGTTCGTGTGTTTTTTTGTACTGAATATCAGGATAGTATAAGTTGCATTTCATAACAAAAGTATGTTCTAAAACTATTTTCTGTAATGCATAATCTATAAAATTGATACGTATTAGTCGATTTGCATAGAATAAGATATAAATTATCTCAATAGCGGTTTCTAGAGTATAACAAATTAAGCATATTTATATAAACTTTTACAGTATAAAACAAACCCATTTATTTTTTACTCCTTTTAGACTTTTCGTGGTAAAAATTGTATAACAAGTCAAGTTTAACAAAAAGTGCACGTTTTGTACTTGGTATTTAAAAAACATTGCTTAGAGTAATCATGAGTAATATAAATTGGTGTAGATTCTATTATGTTTGTATAGGTAAATTTTATTTGACATAATCTTATGCAATATGCTTGTCATCATCGGGTCTATACATGTCTCCTGTTAGTTTATACAATAAAAACGTATTGCACGGAACCGCATGTAAATACTTTTAAAGTGTATGGATTGAGTTATATAAATGGCATTGTTTCATTTTGTCTTGTGAAATACTTTGACTCATATGTATTTATCTATTTTTTAGACATACTATACGGTAAAATCATAGTCACGTGTAGATTCGGTTGTGCTGAGCCCACGGACATTATCGCGGTACCAAAGTCCATAGGCGGGAGGGGCACACAGCTAGCTAGGATCGATACATGAACATCACCGGCCCATGTGAGCTGTTTGGCTCTTTTACCCCACGCGCGGCACGGTGGAGTACGTGGAGTCGGAATCGGAATCTAGCTTGGCCTCGTGCTAGCTAGCATAACGTCCCCTTCTTTTCTCTGAAATGAATCGCCTTATCCATTTATCCTAGCACCATCATCATGGCATGCTATATATCTACGTCCGCTCCACAGCCTCCACTCGTGTGAATGATGCTGCTCAGCCCGGCGAGCTGTTTTAATCCTGCTAAGAACAAGTACAATAGTGGATTTATAGCCTGTCTACATGAAACCTTTTTTTTTAATGTGAAGTAGAGATACAAGGAAAAAATGATGGAGTGAGCTCTCATGCAAGAGCCAGCCTCTACCCGTGCTCCTAGACAAACACATTAAATGCGAGGAGAGATAGACACAAAGTGAGAAAAATACTACCATGTCTCCATATGTCATTGGTCCGCGTCCGCTGTTGGCTCTACTATTGAACTTGCTCTAAGACTAGTCATAGTGAAAAGTAACACTATCTCCTCTTTCTTCATTAATTGTTATGCCACGTCACCCTTTTTCCGGTTAATTAGTTATCCGCGTGAACGGTGTTGCCTCTTCAAATTAGGCATCTGCCGTGCCCCTACACTATTACTACTGCATTCCCCACGCACGCATCAATACTCACTCTATCCCAAATTATTCTGCGTTCTGGGTTTAGTCAAAGTTAAAGTTTGTAAAATTTGACGAAATATATGTGAAAAAATACCAATTTTTATAATACAAAATAAATATTAGTGAAATCATCATAAAATATATAATCATATTATATCTATTTGGTATTATAAATGTTGATATTTTTCTCTATATATTTGGTCAAAGTTTAAAATGTTTAACTTTGACCAAACCCAAAACAGAGTGTAATTTGGGACAGAGGGAGTACATACACACACAGGAAATAGCCGACAAACATTCAGTGCTGCTCCGTTCGACTATCACACGATCCACTCGACGACAACCGGGCGGGGAGAAAGGGTTTGTGGTAAAAAAGAACGATGGATGGACAACAAGTCAACAAATTGGTACCGCGCCACGGTGTCCCGGCAGAAAGCAAAGTACTCCGTAGTAGAGCTAACACTGAACGAGTAGTAGTAGCTACACGCCTACTCCTCGCATCCGGAAACCGTGGGCTCACGATCTAGCCGGAGGCGGCCATTGACAATTTGACAGTCACCACCGTCGGCCGTCATTTTCCCTTGTCACTGCAGGGAAAAGTGCCAAATTAGAAGATTTTTCCGGCCAGACCAGGAACTGTAATTCCCATTTGCATGCATGCATGCATGAGGCCTTGTTTACTCCTCGGGTATTTCTGGGGTTGGGAAGTTTGGGGATTGGAGGGGATTTGGTGAATCCCTCCCTTTCACCCAATCCCCTCATTTCCCCTCAAATACCCTTTCCCAAAAATACACTAGCATGACCTAGAGTTTTCAATCTAAGCAAAAATGAGGCCTTGTTTACTACAAGAGTGTTTTAGGGGATGGGAAGAGTGGGGATGGGAGGGGATTTGGTGAACACCCAATCCCCACAAATCCTCACAAATACTCTTCCCTACAATACACTAGCATGGAGTAGAGTTTTTGTGTTAGGCAAAAATGAGATGGTTGGTAGGGGATATTTGGGGATTATCCCCTCCCATCCCCTAAAATACACTAGAAGTAAACATACTAGTAGAGATTTTCCGGGATCCGGGATAATCCCCTCCCATCCCCTAAAATACTCTAGAGGTAAACAAGGCCTGAAGTGGTTGGTGGGGATATTTAGGGATTATCTCTTACAAAACCGGAGTAGTAAACGATCTATTGGGGATTTTTTAGGATTTTTCGGGGTCCAGAATAATCTCCTCCGATCCCCTAAAATACACTAGAAGTAAACAAGGTCTGAGCGTGGGCTTTATCCCTTCTCGTTCGATCGTCTCTCTTGTCCTTTTGCCGTTTGGGTTCTTCTGTAATGCGATCTACACGATAGCCTGCGGCCGGAGCAGCTTTCTTTCCCCGCTCTTTGTCTGTTTATCAATAGTTGGCACATTAACTTTACGGCCTATTGGAATGTGAAGTCTGCGTGTGTTTCTTGAAGATATGTTGGGTGTCAGTGGGGTATGCAGGAACTAAATAGAACTTACCGGATGGATTGCTCGAAAAAAAATTACCGGATGCCTCATTGACCCAACAAAGCGGTGGAACGATGTCATGGCAACCACACGTACCAAGTGAGAATCTCTTTCCAAATCCTTATTGTGAAACAACACTTGTGGAGAAGATGCCCGGAAACTCTTGCACTTGGTTACTTAGATGAGCCCTTATTATGAGCAAAATTATTCGAATGTGCTTACCTGACATTAGAGGTCTTTGTCTCATATATGACACCAGATACCTAAACTGTTAGTATGTAGATTGGTCAGATTATCGGAGTGAATATTTCATTTAGAGTTGTTAGAAGTATCAAAGATCCCACCAATAGCCGGCCAAGATAACTATTCGGGGATTTAATCGTGCACGTGCAATGCACGTGTAAACTAATATAAATGAATCATCATAACATATTACGAACATGCAGAGTATCACTCTGAATCAATAACCTACGACACTAAAGGTTATAGATCATCCTTCAGACTATGGCACAAAAGGAGGAATGTCAAGTACACCAATCTGAATGAGGTAGAACTCATGGAGGGTGCATTTGATGTTGAGTGGCAGTGCTTATAAGCTGAAGCGTCAGAGATCTAATTGATTTGCACAATAATGGATATGTGAGGATCCCTTCTTCTGCACTAAAAGGAAACAAATAATTTACAATCAAAGCTGATTGATAACGCAGCCAAAAAAATTCAAAAAGTAACATGAAGATCCATTCCTCTCTAATAAAAGGAAAATATCGTTAATCATGGAAGTTGATTGATTATCCACAAAAATGTAATTGCGGAATTCCAACCTTTGTAGTAAAGGAGAAATATCATCACCATAGCTCCATCGCACATTTTTTCCTCGTTGAAAAATAGAACTTTTTTTGCAATATATATACCACAGACAATACTTACCTATAGTAAAATATGCATTACATAAATTTCAATTGTGATAAAATAACACACCAATTTTAAATCCCAAAATAATCTTCAGAATTTGTGAACTTTCTCCGGACCACTACTAGAAAGTACTCCTATGTGATTGAACTATTTATGTATACAAATCTCAACAAGCCAATCAATCGGAATCCCGCACATCTCTTTGTAATGGCCTTTTGCAAAGTCTACAAGGAATAACATCAGCATATAAGATGGAGGCTGAAATCCACAAAACACAATACTAATAGCATAGTACAAAGATAAAAGATAAACATAAAAAACTTCCTAGCTTTATAAGACATGTTAAATATGGGGGGTGGGGGTGGGGGTGGGGGGTCATAATTCTGTCGAAACAGCAGAAGTTCTTACGATAACATGTTAAATGAGCAGTGCATTGAAACATTTACAATGCACCCAGAACATGACCAAAGCCAGCCAGCTCTGAGGCGTCACATTACAAGCGAAGAGAAGATTTTTTCTAGACTTATAACATATGCTTAGGTCCAGATGATAATGGTAAAAAAAAGGAACTTAACTAAACATTCTTTGAGTCCGCAGTTTCAGGTTTGTCCCTTATGTTTGATACCTGCAACATAGTCACAACATTGCAATTTTTATATGAGTTTGCTTCTGTACTACAAGGCTAATATCAGACAATTTATGAATGTACAAACCAGAAAAGCTGATAATCTATGAAATCATAGTTGGAGGCAGAGCCATAAATCACCTCTAAGGATGAGGAGGCCCTCTCTCCTCTGCCGCTGCATCCTTCTCCTCCAGGCGTGCATAGCTGCCAAGACCACCATGGAGTAGGTAGGCAAACAAACAATCGCCTTGACAAACTATATATGATTTCTCTTACCCAGAACTGCAAAGAGAGCTTGTGTACACATATCGAGATGCCTACATGAGTACTACTCATGCTATTGCGTACACCCACAGCTTGCACAACTCCTATCCTCGACCTGAAGCACCGAACGCTAATACCTCTAGGGGATCATCTTCCTGTCCAAAAATTGATGATGAACAAATTAAGATACCCAAATTTTAAAGAATGTTGAAGCGACCTTATCATTTTTAATCAGGAAAATTCATACCCGTGTGGGGCGGCCCTGTGGATCCGACTCGGGCAGGCGGGGATGGAGGCTGGCCAGTGGCCGCCTGGCCGGCGTCGGGCGGGCGCGTCTTGGCTGCGCCAGCCGTGCGTCTCCGGCCGGCAGCTAGCGTGGATGAAGGATGGCCGGCTTCGGACGTGCGCGTCTTGGCTGAGCTGGCCGGCGGGGATGGAGGATGGCTGGCGTCGGACGTGTGGGTCTCGGCTGAGCTGGCCGTGCGTCTCCGGCCAGCGCCTTGCCAGCATCGAACGTGGGCGTCTTGGCTGCGCCGGCCGTGCATCTCCGGCCGGCGGTTGGCGGCGGCGTTGTTTGGTTCCGTGTAATGAATTCGTTCCGTTCGATTGGAAAGAGGAAACGGGAGAAATAAACAGGAGACGACCAGCGATATTCGTTCCGCTCCGTGGTCAGTCCTGTTAATTAAGGATTGGCTGATAACCGTTTGATTATCAATGTGTGGTCAAGATTATTTGGATCACTCATGTCTCTCCCTTTTTATATTAGTGGTGATGATGATGATGATGATGATGCATGGCCGCGACATCTGAGCACACGATATGGCTTTGTTAAAGGCAAAATTAATTGTAAAGGACTCCCGACATATACAATGTCACTGGGTTTAACACCCCTTCCTATCCAACAGCTTAGAAAAGTAGCATCTTCATCTAAAATAGGAGTAAGCAACATTTGATGATAAGTAAGTCCGTATAAAAATGTCAACCCACAAACCACAGCGTTGTGATCTTTAGGGTGTGTTTGGTTCAGCTGTGGATTTTAAAAAATCTGTTGTGGACTGTGAGCTGTGAAAAACCCACTGTGAGATGAGAACTGTGGCAAAGCTGAAAGTCGTTTGACTGAAACAACTCTGAAACTGTGAATTTTATGTGAATCATCTGTAGTACCCCTAAGACCGTGGGAGAGCAGTCGGCCCGAATTTCTAGCTAGAGTACGGCTATACCCGACACAACCACCTAGCCCTCGCCTCCAGACACCTCGCTCTTGGAAGATTTTTCCGGCCAGACCAGGAACTGTAATTCCCATTTGCATGCATGCATGCATGAGCGTGGGCTTTATCCCTTCTCGTTCGATCGTCTCTCTTGTCCTTTTGCCGTTTGGGTTCTTCTGTAATGCGATCTACACGATAGCCTGCGGCCGGAGCAGCTTTCTTTTCCCCGCTCTTTGTCTGTTTATCAATAGTTGGCACATTAACTTTATGGCCTATTGGAATGTGAAGTCTGCGTGTGTTTCTTGAAGATATGTTGGGTGTCAGTGGGGTATGCAGGAACTAAATAGAACTTACCGGATGGATTGCTCGAAAAAAAATTACCGGATGCCTCATTGACCCAACAAAGCGGTGGAACGATGTCATGGCAACCACACGTACCAAGAGAGAATCTCTTTCCAAATCCTTATTGTGAAACAACACTTGTGGAGAAGATGCCCGGAAACTCTTGCACTTGGTTACTTAGATGAGCCCTTATTATGAGCAAAATTATTCGAATGTGCTTACCTGACATTAGAGGTCTTTGTCTCATATATGACACCAGATACCTAAACTGTTAGTATGTAGATTGGTCAGATTATCGGAGTGAATATTTCATTTAGAGCTGTCAGAAGTATCAAAGATCCCACCAATAGCCGGCCAAGATAACTATTCGGGGCTTTATCCATCCAGTGTCCGTTTGTAACACTAGTAATCGTGCACGTGCAATGCACGTGTAAACTAATATAAATGAATCATCATAACATATTACGAACATGCAGAGTATCACTCTGAATCAATAACCTACGACACTAAAGGTTATAGATCATCCTTCAGACTATGGCACAAAAGGAGGAATGTCGAGTAGACCAATCTGAATGAGGTAGAACTCATGGAGGGTGCATTTGATGTTGAGTGGCAGTGCTTATAAGCTGAAGCGTCAGAGATCTAATTGATTTGCACAATAATGGATATGTGAAGATCCCTTCTTCTGCACTAAAAGGAAACAAATAATTTACAATCAAAGCTGATTGATAACGCACCCAAAAAAACTTCAAAAAGTAACATGAAGATCCATTCCTCTCTAATAAAAGGAAAATATCGTTAATCATGGAAGTTGATTGATTATCCACAAGAAATGTAATTGCGGAATTCCTACCTCTGTAGTAAAGGAGAAATATCATCACCATAGCTCCATCGCACATTTTTTCCTCGTTGAAAAATAGAACTTTTTTTGCAATATATATATATCACAGACAATACTTACCTATAGTAAAATATGCATTACATAAATTTCAATTGTGATAAAATAACACACCAATTTTAAATCCCAAAATAATCTTCAGAATTTGTGAACTTTCTCCGGACCACTACTAGAAAGTACTCCCTCCGTTCCCAAATATAAGATGTTTTAGGTTTTGTCCACATTCACATGTACACAAATGTATCTAGACACATTTCATGTATATGTTCATTTATTTTAGTGTGTATGTAGACAACATGTGTTACACCTAAAACATCTTACATTTAGGAACGGAGGGAGTATGTGATTGAACTATTTATGTATACAAATCTCAACAAGCCAATCAATCGGAATCCCGCACATCTCTTTGTAATGGCCTTTTGCAAAGTCTACAAGGAATAACATCAGCATATAAGATGGAGGCTGAAATCCACAAAACACAATACTAATAGCATAGTACAGAGATAAAAGATAAACATAAAAAACTTCCTAGCTTTATAAGACATGTTGTTGTTTTATTGTGTTCCGAATCCTACCATATATGGAGTCCTACCGGAAAGACATGTGTATAACTCTGTTTCGTGTCCGCCAAGAAAGAGAGTTGTTTGTCCCCCATATATAGTTCCATGTAGTCATAGATTAGATCGTGAGATTGAGAGAGATCCACCAGATCCATAGCACGAGAAGGGTTTGTCCTCTCGTGCATTGTAATACTCCTCCCGATTATAGTTATACGCCTTCGTGCGTTCCGTGGTTTTTTCCCGTAAGGGTTTTCCACGTAAAAATCCGTGTTCTTGTTCTTTGTTTGATCTACTTTTGCTGCGCTAGTTTTACAACAAGTGGTATCAGAGCACAAGGATTCTTCGATCCGCTGCTCCGGGAGACTTTCCACTGCGCTCCCGGGACAGCACGGTGCAGCTTCGTTGTTTGGATCAAACAGCCGCAGGTGGCGGCGTCAAGCAGTTTCAGCAAGATCGAGCCAAGTTCGTGGGATCAGATCCGGAGATCGATTCAGTTTTTCGTCGGCGTCCTATGCGCCGCCTTTGGCAATCCGTCCGCAGCAGTTTTGATTCGGCGTTTCGCGCGTCGCGTCCGTCAAGTTTCTGAGCTCTCCATCGCTATCGTGCTGTTTTTAGGTGCATGTGCAAGTACGTCCGAGGCGATTTGCAATTCGCTGCTACACCTTCCGTCGACTCCAAAGTAGATCGATTTGCTGTAGCTGTCCGGCTGAAGTTGCACATTACCAGATCGATCTCAGCAAGACGTGGAGATAAGTGCTGCTGCTACATGACGTGAAGACAGTCAATACTTTCTTCTCACGTGAAGGCAAGATCAATTATTTAATCTCTTGAATTGCTATGTCCACCCTCCCAACTACCAGGTGCTATCTAATTCTTTGGTCCGTATTAATAATTTCTTTTGGGAAAATTTCTGTTGCTTGGCTTGTACTACTTGTACACGGATTATCTTCCGTTGTTGGACCGTGATACAAGGTTTATCTTTTGGCAAGTCAAGATATGAGCGTTGTTGGCGCAAGACGATTATATATGCGGATTATTCTAGCATAGATGGACAAAAATGAACAATTTATTTTCAGCTCGAGCATTGACCCGTGCTCTATCCCGGTCCCAATACCGGTTCTATCCGCACCACCTATGTTCGATGATTTGCCGCTTATATGATCATTGTTTTGATAGTTTTCAGTTCAAGGTGGAGTTTGTTGAGTTGTCTGCAGTTTAGGCTCAACATTATGGCGGTTTTATTTGCGGCGTTCCACGACGACTCGTTCGTTCATTGGGTTATCATATTTGAAGGCTGGAATTTCAAATAAGTTTTATGATTGTTCATATTCAGTGGAATTTACATGGAGATGTTATGGATGCAAATTCAAGATATTATATTGCTGCAATTATATGAAGAACACAATTCAGAAGAAAAAAATTATGGAGGAGGTGATTATTAAGCCTGTTGGTAGCCAGCATACTCTTTTCTCTCCAGAGATTTTGCTGTTATGCATGTGAAGGTTTTGTTTTGTTCGTGATGAGAATCAGTTGAGGTGCAAGGAGATTTGTTGTCTGCTAGATACTACAACATTTAGTACTGTTAAGTTTTCATTGCAATTCAGTTGTCTTTGCTCTTTCATGAGGGGTCTATTGCAGAGTTGATGCTCTGTTGCACGTTGAGGAGGTTACTTCATCCGACAGTTGTTCTATAAGGACACTTTTTGACCATATCATGGTTTTTTCATTACCGTCGACAGTTCTTGGTGTACGTGATGTCATCCGTACCAGATGCTCTTGCATGAGTATTGTTTGCCGAGGTTTGTGCTATTTGTTTCGTAGCACGTTCAGATTCCATGATATGAGTTCTTCACAATGCGATGTGCAACAAGATGTTGCACTATTGAGCTATGCGCTCGTTTAGGCACCACTTGAGATATGATGACTTATGTCATTTGATTGATGATTGAGCAGTTTCAGTTTTGGAGGTCAGTGACACAGACTCAGACTTTTATTGGGTTTTATGGGAGATCCAAATTTTCGTTAGTCTGCGTTGTTGACAGCTGTGTTGTTTATGGACGATCTACCGTTGATTTGCTCAATATGACTTCGAGAGAAGTTTATTCGTCCTATGGACGTTTGAAGACACAAGGTTTACTTGTGCTGAATTTAATCAAGGAGTTGATGCTATCTATGACTGTTATAGAGCATTCGTCTCAAGGTGGAGTGTTGTTTTATTGTGTTCCGAATCCTACCATATATGGAGTCCTACCGGAAAGGCATGTGTACAACTCTGTTTCGTGTCCGCCAAGAAAGAGAGTTGTTTGTCCCCCATATATAGTTCCATGTAGTCATAGATTAGATCGTGAGATTGAGAGAGATCCACCAGATCCATAGCACGAGAAGGGTTTGTCCTCTCGTGCATTGTAATACTCCTCCCGATTATAGTTATACACCTTCGTGCGTTCCGTGGTTTTTTCCCGTAAGGGTTTTCCACGTAAAAATCCGTGTTCTTGTTCTTTGTTGGATCTACTTTTGCTGCGCTAGTTTTACAACACATGTTAAATATGGGGGGTGGGGGTGGGGTCATAATTCTGTCGAAACAGCAAAAGTTCTTACGATAACATGTTAAATGAGCAGTGCATTGAAACATTTACAATGCACCCAGAACATGAACAAAGCCAGCCAGCTCCGAGGCGTCACATTACAAGCGAAGAGAAGATTTTTTCTAGACTTATAACATATGCTTAGGTCCAGATGATAATGGTAGAAAAAAAGAACTTAACTAAACATTCTTTGAGTCCGCAGTTTCAGGTTTGTCCCTTATGTTTGATACCTGCAACATAGTCACAACATTGCAATTTTTATATGAGTTTGCTTCTGTACTACAAGGCTAATATCAGACAATTTATGAATGTACAAACCAGAAAAGCTGATAATCTATGAAATCATAGTTGGAGGCAGAGCAATAAATCACCTCTAAGGATGAGGAGGCCCTCTCTCCTCTGCCGCTACATCCTTCTCCTCCAGGCGTGCATAGCTGCCAAGACCACCATGGAGTAAGTAGGCAAACAAATAATCGCCTTGACAAACTATATATGATTTCTCTTACCCAGAACTGCAAAGAGAGCTTGTGTACACATATCGAGATGCCTACATGAGTACTACTCATGCTATTGCGTACACCCACAGCTTGCACAGCTCCTATCCTCGACCTGAAGCACCGAACGCTAATACCTGATCATCTTCCTGTCCAAAAATTGATGATGAACAAATTAAGAGACCCAAATTTTAAAGAATGTTGAAGCGACCTTATCATTTTTAATCAGGAAAATTCATACCCGTGTGGGGCGGCCCTGTGGATCCGACTCGGGCAGGCGGGAATGGAGGGCGGGCGCGTCTTGGCTGCGCCAGCCGTGCGTCTCCGGCCGGCAGCTGGCGGGAATGAAGGATGGCCGGCTTCGGACGTGCGCGTCTTGGCTGAGCTGGCCGGCGGGGATGGAGGATGGCTGGCGTCGGACGTGTGGGTCTCGGCTGAGCTGGTCGTGCGTCTCCGGCCAGCGCCTTGCCAGCATCGAACGTGCGCGTCTTGGCTGCGCCGGCTGTGCATCTCCGGCCGGCGGTTGGCGGCGGCGTTGTTTGGTTTCGTGTAATGAATTTGTTCCGTTCGATTGGAAAGAGGAAACGGGAGAAATAAACAGGAGACGACGGGCGATATTCGTTCCGCTCCCTGGTCAGTCCCGTTAATTAAGGATTGGCTGATAACCGTTTGATTATCAATGTGTGGTCAAGATTATTAGGATTGGCTGATAACCGTTTGATTATCAATGTGTGGTCAAGATTATTTGGATCACCCCTGTCTCTCCCTGTTTATATTAGTGGTGATGATGATGATGATGATGATGATGATGCATGGCCACGACATCTGAGCACACGATATGGCTTTGTTAAAGGCAAAATTAATTGTAAAGGACTCCCGACATATACAATGTCACTGGGTTTAACACCCCTTCTTATCCAACTGCTTAGAAAAGTAGCATCTTCATCTAAAATAGGAGTAAGCAACATTTGATGATAAGTAAGTCCGTATAAAAATGTCAACCCACAAACCACAGCGTTGTGATCTTTAGGGTGTGTTTGGTTCAGCTGTGGATTTTAAAAAATCTGTTGTGGACTGTGAGCTGTGAAAAACCCACTGTGAGATGAGAACTGTGGCAAAGCTGAAAGTCGTTTGACTGAAACAACTCTGAAACTGTGAATTTTATGCGAATCATCTGTAGTACCCCTAAGACCGTGGGAGAGCAGTCGGCCGGAATTTCTAGCTAGAGTACGGCTATACCCGACACGACCACCTTGCCCTCGCCTCTTCTGTAGTACCCCTAAGACTGTGGCAAAGCTGAAAGTCGTTTGACTGTCACATCCGTGTTCCCGGAAGGAACTACAGAACGCAGAGGGAAAGGCATCCCAAGTGATGACTATGAACCCGTGGAGACTGGGAGCTTAGTTTTTGGAAATAAAACTTGACTTCTGAAGAAAGGTTTTTCAAAACTTGCATTATGCCCACGACCGTTGGTCATGGCAGTAGTTAGTGCATGAAAATCAAAAACTCTTTCCAATAATATCTGAACTTGCTGAGTAACGCTAGTGTTGCTCACCCTTTCCTCGTTTACCCCTGCTTAGATATTTGGAGCCAATAAGGGAGGAGCCAGTTAGCCATCATGACGACAAGGAGGTCTTCAACAAGGAGTCAACTGCTACTTCACCAACGGAGGAGTGACGACAACCATGCCAATGGAGCCACGACAGCATTAGTGCAATGGTGTCTCAACGACCCATTGCCGAAGGAGGAGACAATACCGATTGGAAGATGGAGGACACCGCTGGATAAAGATATTCCAGGTGGAATAGTATAGGGCTGTGACAACAGCAGTAGTGGATTAAGGATTAGAGTTAGAGCTGATATTCAGCTTAGTGCTACGATTTGAATCTTCTTGTATTTTATTTGCAAGAGACTTTCTCTTCTATAAAGAAGGTTCTCGAGATTTGGTATGGTAGTGTTGTAATTCTACAGTGTTATATGGACCGCCTATGTTTCTGTTGTACTACTCTGTGGGGTGTAACATTTGCGGATAGGTCCTTCCGTAAGTATTATATCAGACTTGTACACTCCAACATGCAGTGGTGTACGGGGTCACTACAGACACCCCTCAACGCAACAGCGGAGGCCCTCAACGCAACAGCGGAGGCGAAATCCGGAGCCGCCGCTCCGACATCCACGCTGGCCACGGGCCACGCACCACACAGGTCGACGACGAAACTGCCCAAGCAGGAAAGGTCGACACCCACGCACCTCAACACGACGCAGCGGAGGTGAGATCGGAGCCGCCGCTCCTACATCCACGCCGGCCTCAGGGCCACGCACCACCTAGCCGAAAACGAGAAGATCGTCGCCGCTGGCCACCAAACATCCACAGGTCCCTCTGGCCGGCAAAACATCCAAGAAGAGGCCCCAAGGGGAATACGATGCCGAAGCGCCGCCCTCGCCCGATCCATGGAGGATCTAGGGTTTCCCCCGGAAGTTTCCGGGCGGAGGAGTGAGAGCACCGCCATGACGACGCCTTCAAGAAGGAAGTGGCGCCCGAGGGCGTCAGCGTCGCCTGTCCTGGTCGACGACCAGGGCAAGGTTTTCACCTGGCGGAGAAACACGAACTGCCCGCCCACCCACATGGGGACCGACCAGCCCACCATCGCAGACCTGCACGCAGACACCGTCAGCCCCGCGCGCCCGACGATCCACGGCCACCAAACAGAGCTAGGCGCCGGGGCCTAGGTCCGCCTCGCGCTGAGCCACCTCCTAGCTCAACTCGACGCCGACACCAAGACCGGGGCCGCCGCCCGGCGTCCAAGTGCTGCAGGACAGCTGCACGCCCAACCACGCTCGCGCGCTGCCGTTCCCGAATCCAACGCGACATGCCGTCAAAAGGAAGCCGCCGGGACGTCTCTACCTCCCACCGACCGCGCTGCAGCCTCCACACGCGCAGCCACACGACAGCCGGACACCACCGCGCATCGCACCAGAGGCGCAAAGAGCGGGAGCCGCCGCGGAAAGCTTCAGCCCGCCCGGCGCATCCGGGCCCAGATCGGGCCCAGGCCGCGCTGCTGCTGCCGGTAGCCGAGCCGAGGGGCCGCCGCCGCCATCTGCAGCACCACGCCGCCCATCGCCGCTGCAACCCGTCGCCCAACACGCAGCGCCGCCGTCGGGCCGCGGCGCGCGCCGGAGAGAAGCGAGACGCCGGCCGTCTTCGCGTCCACCGCGGGTCTCCCCATCCATCTTTGGCAGCGGGAGCCACCGCCACCGCGGCGAGGCCAGCGGCAGCGGCGGAGGAGAGCTGGCGCTGGGGAGCTTTGCGGCGGCGGGCTAAGTTTCCCCCGTGTCGCCCGGAGCGGGCGACGCGAGGGACGCGAGAGAAAAACACCCTCAACCAAATTTATGTTTCAATTCGAATTCTCTGTCCCCGAATTGGTCTGTACATATGTACCGTACCCTTGTGCAACCGGAAATAACTTCTAATTGAATATGCAAATAGATATACCATTTAATCTCATATGTACAGACAGATTGGATTTCAAGTCATTGCCTGCAATTGGATGTGCCCGTGTTTAAATTACACATGCAAGAATTCATGATAGACTGTATGATGTGCTGCTGAGTTCGGATCTTACTGTGATTTAACAGGGCAGTGTGCTCCATACTGAGATTTCATATATTCCTTTTCATTGATGGTGTTAAAGGTCATTCCTTTGTTTAGAATGAGACGATGCAGTTAGTTAACTTATATTATGTGCTTGAAGAGACTATACTAGGCATTCCTGTAGCTCCCACACCAAAGGTCTGTCAGTGTGAAATCTGATTCTTTTATAGTGTGGTTTACATGAAGTTATCTGTGTGTATTATTCAGTTCGATTTGTATATACTGTCCGGCTATCGACTTTGTGCAGAAACAGAGCACAAGATTCAGTATCTGATTTGAGGTTAGTACTGGATAAGATTGTGAGAACATGCAGTTGCGTTGGTTGATTGGTGTGGACTGCACTACTGGGAAAACCCTTATAGATAGGTTACATTCTGTGGCGCACCCTTAATTGGTGCGCCACAGAAATATATTTTTGTGGCGCACCTGGCTTGGTGCGCCACAGAAAGTCATATTTCTGTGGCGCACCTGGCCATGTGCGCCACAGAAATGTGACTTTCTGTGGCGCACCAAGCCAGGTGCGCCACAGAAATCCACATTTCTGTGGCGCACATGGCCGGGTGCGCCACAGAAAGTTATCCGGGGGCGGGTTAAAAATTGAAAAAACTAATTCTGTGGCGCACCTGGCACGTGCGCCACAGAAACATGTGCGCCACAGAAAGGTGACATTCTGCTTTCAAATCCCCCCCCCCCCCCCCCCCCCCCCTCCCGTGGATCGCCTTTTTTGTCTTGCAGGAAGTAAAAGAAAATGATAAAAAAATTAATAAATAAAATCCTTTGACATGTAGTTAGGTATGAGTGTCTAGTAGGTATAGAAATTTTGAAATATGAATTTTGACCTTTTCTGCAACAAACAGGAAAAAAAAACTTGTAACGGCCATAACTTTTGCATACGACGTCGAAATAACGCAAATAATATGTCAAAAAAATCGTGAGAAAAATCCGAGTTCGAATCCACCAGGGTTTACCCGGTCAGCAATTCACAGATTCCTCAAATTTCAAAAGAAAAAAGTTATTTCAAACAGACGATTTTTCGCAGCAAAATCAAAAAAATTCAAAAAATTCAAAAAAATTAAAAAATTCAAAAATTCCAAAAAAGACACAGAAATGTATATCAAAGAAGATTGTTGACTTTTCTAGACCTTTTTTTTTTTTTGGATTTTTTGTTTTTTGGATTTTTTAGATTTTTTGAATTTTTTTGAATTTTTTGGATTTTTTGAAAAAATTTAAGTTTTTTGAATTTTTTTTTTTTTGATCTTTTGAAACTTTTGAATCTCCTTTTGAAAGTTTAGAAGTTTTTGAAAAATCTGAAATTTAAAAACACACGTTTATAACATATACACATACAAGACTTAAGAGGATACATATGATATATATATTAATAAGAACTTGAGTAGCACAAGGGTAGGTGAAGTGGGTGGAAATTAGAAGTTAAGCGTGCTAGGGTTGGAGCAATTTGAGGATGGGTGACCTAGCGGGAAGGTATCAGTTCAAAAAATTCAAAAAATCTGAAAATAATTCCAATAATTAGGATTTTTCATATTATTTCATATTTTGATTTTTCTGATTTTTTTTGAAACTGTTTAATTTTTTTTTGCAGTTTTTGAATTTTTTGAATTTTTTTCAGAATTCTGTGGCGCACCAGGCCAGGTGCGCCACAGAAATTCTGTGGCGCACGCCCATGGTGCGCCACAGAAAAAAAATTTAGTGGCGAGGATTCTGTGGCGCACCCAACAATTTGGCGGGTGCGCCACAGAATCCCAATTTCGTGCGCCACTAATAAGGGTTTTCCTAGTAGTGCTGATCTCAACTTTTCTCTTTCCTCCAAGCTCTTATGTTAGAGGATAAATATTCTGTGCATAGTCCTGGCAAGAGGAGCCTCATATTTTAGAAGGTCATCTAAGTGCCCATTTGTTCTGTGCCTTAGGGAAGTATTAGTGCAATATGTTGATTTTGTTCACAACTGTGGTTCACTGTTCGAATTCAGATTCTTAATTGTTTTTCCTCACCTATATCCACAACTCCTGTATGCATGGTTTTGTTTTTCAGGGGTGAACTGAGTTCATATGTTAGAGTTCGAGCAAATGCTTTTGATTCTGGTTGCACTGCCGAAATGCAGATGTACTGAACTGGAAGTTTCTTGGGAATATGCATCATATTAGCCTCAAACTGAAGAGAAGATGAACTGAATAGTTTAATTACAACACGGTTGTAGGTTGCACAACGTCTCCAGAGATCGAGAAGCTGATGGAGGAGGTTGCTGTGACACCTGCAGAGGTCGCCGAGTCCTTGATGAGGAGCGGAGGGTTGCGGTGGAGACCTAATAAAGAAGTCACAAATGACGCCCTCAGTGACCTTATCCAGCTCCTAAAGACAAACAAAGAATGTGCCAATAATAGTAAGGAGGAGAAGCTGGGAACAAAGTTACAAAGGCATGCGTATCATCAACAAGTGATTTCAGGTTGTATATAGTATTTGTTTATCGTTCCGTTTCATTTCTTTTGTGTAAAGAATTTAATTTTGCAATTCCAATGGATGTCAAAGTGTCAAACAAAGAATCATGTACCACAAAGCTTTTGTGTAGAAGATTGTTGACTTGATGTGCTGTTGTCTACCCGTATATGAAAGATATTTATTTGGAGTTTAGAATTAAGGATATACAATTAGTGATTATAATGTATATTTTCGGTATTTGATAGAAGAGATGTGCGACTAAATGACTTGCAAAGGTTTGAAAACTAGCGTTGCTAATATGTTTGACTAAATTAATATTAGTCGAGACGTGCATTGCACGTGCAAGCTTACTAGTGGTGCAAAAATTCTCCAAACATGCTTCGCAAGTTGTTTTCACGAGGACCGGCAACATTCATAGAATTGCTAACTTCCGGTAACTCATGTGCATTATTGCAAGAAACATCTTTTTTGAAAAATAAAAAGAATGAGTAAAAAAATTCTATTTCTCGGACGGCTAAGAAGTAACTATTATAAGTCATCGACAAGAATATTCCGACACAGAAATCATGATTCGTGCAAATGCTAAAAGGTTGAAATTACATGAACACAAATTCCTAAGGAGCATCCAAAAACTACTCATATATGAACGTTTCGAGTGTTTTAGATGGCATGCCATCACATTCCTGCATTTTTTCCATTTGCATGATCCTGTCTTGCATTCCAAACATTTTTTCGAGCATTATATATCTTTGAAAATGGAAATGTTCACTTGATAGTAAGAATGTTCACCGGAGGCGCATGATCTCCAAGGCAAAAAAAAAAAAAACGGCTAGCTCGAATAATGTGATCCACGCATGCGTGCGAGTTTGCGAAGCGTAACACCCCGTCCCGTGCGTCACGTTACAACGGTGCCACGGACCGGTCCGGCTCAAGTGGCTCAAATGGCTAAGAAGAAGAAGAAGACTAAGAAGAAGAAGAAGCCAGCGGTGACCCCGGCCTCGGGAGTGCTCCAACCAGGCCCCGGTGCACCGGCAGCGGCCCGTGTGGCGGTAGGGCGGCCTATGCCGTCCATCCTTGAGTTCTACGGACATGGCATCGATGGCGGATTTTACTACGTGGACACCGGAGGTATCAAGTTGGCATCTCCGGCTCACTTGGCCGTGGTGACTGTGCTTCCCGAGCAGGATTTGGATCCATCGGTGGTGATCTCGGCTGAGACCATACGTTCCGAGCTTGAGGGCTTGGAGAGTGGGTGGTCCTGGGTGGTGAGGGAGCGCTCCCCGACAGAGTTTGCGGTGGCATTTTCCACTGCTGAGCTCCTCGCCCACGTCTCTTGGAGCGCTACCATCACCCTTCCGATCCACAACATCCGCGTCTCCATCAGGCCCTCCGACACCGACCCGGACGCCCCGCCACCCCTCGCCGAGGCGTGGGTCCGGATCCACGGGATCCCCTCTGAGCTGCGGAAGGAGGTGGCCTACGTGGCGTTGATCTCCCAGGCCGTTGGCCGCTTTGAGGAGGTGGACGAGAGCTCCCTCCCAGGGGATGGCCCCGTTCGGATCCGCGTCAAGGCCCCGGATCCCGCCAAGCTCAACATCCCCCTGCCCACCTTCTACTTCGACGGGGTGGGCAGGACCCTGGTGGTTGAGCTGGAGTCTGAGGTGGTCCGACCGAGGTCCACTTCCCCACAGGCCAGTCGCTCGCCGTCCCCTCACCGCAGCCCTTCTGGTGATGGGGAGGGGGACACTTCGGACGGCAGCCCGTCTGACGGCGACGTTCCTCGCACCACGACTTCAGCTCTTCTACCTCCTGCGACTTCAGCTCCGACTACTGCAGCCCCGCCCTCGTCCTCCCAGGTTCAGGCTTCTTCGCTTGGACAGGGTCCCCCAGCGTCGGCCCCTCTTCCCAAGAGTGCGCCGGCGAAGCTGGGTAGGCCCGCCGACGCCCGCGACTCCGTCCCGGCCCCACCACTGTCCTTTGGGTTCCAGCTCTCACAGTACGGTTCTAACCTTTGTGAGGGGCCGGGATCCATGGACATCTCTGGCTTCGCCTCGACAGTCTTGGGGCTACAGTCTTCTCCTCAGGCGGAGGTGGAGGACTCTGAGGACTCGACGAGTGTGGGGTTGGAGGTCATGGCCCCCAACACCCCGCGCTCCCCGGGCGCGGTCTGGTACACCCGCTCCCCGGGCACCCCGGCAGCACCAGTCCTGGAGCCAGTCACGGTCTTCCCCGACACTCCCGTGGCTGGCACTAGGGGGCGCCCTAGGCGCCACCGGTCCTCCCCTCCTGCTCCTGGTACTCGCCGCCACAGCGCGCGCTTGGCGAGGGCTAGGACGGGAGGCGAGGCGGTGGAGCCTACTATCGCGATGGTGGCGACACGCCGTCGTGAGGCGCTCGACCGAGGGACTGGTACGTCTCGACCTACTCCCACCCCTCCTCCCCCCTCCCTCTCCTCCTTCTGGTTCCCGTTTCTCGGTTCTCGATTCTGTCCGCTGGCGCATCTAGCTCAGGTTGCGGGTGCCTGTGACATTATTTTCCGTGGAGAGCGAGGGCCTCCCTTGAGCAGATTGCGGCCATCAAGGCTAAGGAGGTCTATGAGGGGGCCCTAGCGGCAGCTCGTGCTCAGGCGGAGCATGAGCGGCAGGGGCCCCCGGCTCCCGCTGGACCTGTGCAGGAGGCACAAGGGTCTGGCAGTGGAGCCCCTCCTAGGCCTGATGATGCCGCTGTTGCTGTGCCTACTTCCCAGCCTGGGAAGAGGCGCGGGAGGCCCCCTAAGGTGACGTCCCGGCCCTCGACCTCTGGTAGGGCCCAATCGGTCCCCCTTAAGGGGACCAACCCCGACATTGTTTCTCAATGAATGTCCTCACATTCATTTGGAACATGAGGGGGTTTGGGCAGGAGGGCCGACGCCGCCAGTTGATCAACTATCTGAGAGACGAAGATGTGGACATTGTGGGTTTGCAGGAGACGATTCGCCAGGATTTCTCGATCTCAGAGCTGAGAGCCTAAGCCGTCACAAGTTCTCGTGGCATTGGCTCCCGGCGACGGGACACTCAGGGGGCATCCTCCTTGGTGCCAAGGAGGATACCTTTGAGATAGAGGATATGGACCGCGGGGAGTTCTTTGTGAGCATGTTGCTCACCCATAGACGATCGAACCTCCGCTGGGAGGTGATTATTGTCTATGGCCCCGCGGATCACCGGAGGTCCGCTGAATTCTTAGCTGAGCTCAAGGCAAAGGTGGAGCGATGCTCTACCCCTGTGGTGGTGGCAGGCGATTTTAATCTCATTCGCTCCCCTGATGATAAGAGCTCGGATAATGTGGACCTCCCTAGGATGCGTATGTTCAACGACTGGATTGCTGACATGGCTCTGAGGGAGATCACTCGTGTTGGGGCACGTTATACGTGGTCCAACAACCAGGCCGTCCCGATCCGGAGTGTGCTTGACCGGGTATTAGTGTCGGTGGAATGGGAAATTGCCTTTCCTCTGTGCTCGCTTCGTGCGGTTACTAGGATTGGCTCAGACCATTCCCCCCTCCTCCTCTCGTCTGGAGGGGGGCCCCACCGAGGTCGAACCGCTTCCACTTTGAGGAGTTCTGGCTTGGTCAGCCGGGATTTGTGGAAGCGGTTCGCCAAAAGTGGGACTTGGCGGTCGCGTCTCCCCCCCGCGCCTATAATGCGGTTGACATTTGGCACCACTGTGCTAAGGTCGTGCGCCAATTTATGAGGGGGTGGGGCGCGAATTTAGGCGCGGAGGTGCGTAAGAATAAGGCGGACATCCTCGCCCAGATTCAGACGCTTGATATGGCGGCTGACTCGACAGGTTTGTCCGCGGATGGATGGTTGGAGCGGTATGCTTTGGAGAACTCCTTGATGGAGATCTACAAAGGCGAGGAGATATTCTGGCGACAGCGTAGTCGCCAGAATTGGATTCTTCGCGGAGATGCTAATACAGCATACTTCCATGCCATTGCTAATGGTCGCCGTCGTAGGTGCTCTATCCCTTGCTTATGGGCGGATGGCCTCCTATTAGAGGAGGCCCAGGACCTTTCCGACCATATATACTCCTTCTATAAGGAGTTATTTACGGAGGGTCCCCGCACGGGAGTGGCTTTGGCCGCGCACTTCTGGCCCTTAGGGGCCTTAGTCTCGGATGACGAGAATAGGGAGCTTACTCTCCCATTCAGTCCCGAGGAGGTGCGCCGGGCCATTATGGGGATGAAAACCAATTCGGCCCCAGGGCCGGATGGTCTCCCTGTATCCTTCTTCCAGAAGTTCTGGGAGTATATTGAGGCGGTGATTATGCCGATGTTCCAGGAGTTCTATACTGGGACACTAGTTATGTCCCGCCTTAATTTTGGGGTGATTACCCTAATTCCTAAAGTTGTAGGGGCCACGGATGTTCGTCAGTTTAGGCCGATCACGGTGATCAATGTCATCATGCGTCTGCTCGCCAAAGTGTGTGCAACACGCTTGGCGCCAGTTGTGGAGCGCCTGGCTCACCCACATCAGTTCGCCTTTCTCAAGGGACGATTTATCCATGATGGGATTCTGGCTCTTCATGAGGTTGTTCATGAAGTCAAGACGAGACACCTTAAAGGTGTCTTTCTTAAGCTAGATTTCCAGAAGGCATATGATCGTTTGGACTGGGCTTTTCTACGCCAGGTCCTCGAGCGTCGTGGGTTTGACGACCGCTTCATATCGTGGATTATGCAGATCGTCATGTCCGGGAACACGGCCATAAACATTAATGGAGACATTGGCCCTACTTTAGGTCTTCGCGTGGGGTGAGACAAGGGGATCCGATTTCCCCCCTTCTTTTTGACCTCGCTGGTGACGCCCTGGCGGCCATCTTGGACAAAGCCAAGACGGCCGGTCACATCTCTGGTGTGGTAGGGCACCTTATTCCTGGAGGTGGGATAACCCACCTCCAATATGCGGACGATACCATGATCATGGTGGAGGGTTCGGAGCTTGACATTATTAATCTCAAGTTCCTTCTCCTCTGCTTTGAGGCCATGTCGGGCCTCAAGATTAACTTCGACAAGAGCGAAGTCATGATCATGGGATACTCCCCTGATGAGCGACAGCGGATAGCGGACAAACTAAATTGCAAGTTGTCTACCTTCCCTGTTACTTACCTGGGGACGCCCATTAGTGATTCTAGGATCCTTATTAAGGACCTAGAACCGGTCACCCAGCGTGTCAAATCCAAGGCGGAGCCTTGGCAAGGGCGGTTCACCTCTAAGGCGAGCAAGACTGTCCTGATTGACGCCTGTCTCTCTAGTCTACCGATGTTCCTGATGGGAGTTTATATACTCCCAGAAGGCACGCACGCCTCTTTTGACAGGGATCTCTCACGCTTCTTCTGGCAGGGGGCCAATGGGCGTCAGAAGTACCACATGGTCAAATGGGCGGATGTGTGCACCCCCAAAGACATGGGGGGCATTGGTATCATTTCCTCCCGTAAGATGAACGTTGCGCTCATGCTACGATGGGTATGGCGGATACTTAGAGAGGGGGGGGACTATGGCTGCAGCTAATCAAAGCGAAATATCTGCAGGGTCGCCCCCTCTTTTCTTGTGACCGCCAGGATGGATCCCAATTTTGGCGATCTATCCAATCCATCAAGCATGAGATTAGGAAGGGGTCCGCTTCTCCATTGGTAATGGAGAGGACACCCTTTTTTGGCTGGACCCGTGGCTCGATGGGAGCCCGCTACAGCATAGGTTCCCTGCTCTTTTTGCTATCAGCGCGGACCCGATGCAGCTTGTGGCTTCGGCAATACCCAATGGGACTTGGAACATCTCGTTCCGACGAACATTCGGTATTGCCGAGGCTGCAGCTTGGACAGAGTTACGGAGTTTGCTTCCTGAGTCGCTGCCAGGCGGTCGTGACCTCGTGTCATGGCACCTGACACCGTCTGGGTGTTCTCTGTAAAGTCGGCGTATCGGAGTCTCTTTAGTACCCCAGTTAGAGTTTGGACCTCCCCACTCTGGAAGTCCCCCATACCGTTAAAAATCAAAATCTTCGTGTGGCAGCTTCTTAGGGACCGCCTCCCCTCAGGGGTGGAGGTTCGCAAGCGACAGGGGCCGGGTGATGGGCTCTGCCCCATGTGTGGGATCCCCGAGACGGGAACCCATATCCTTTTCACCTGCCCCGCTGCCAGGTTTCTATGGAACTTCGTCCACGAGGCGCTGGGGCCTGCTTGGCAGGCCTCAGACCTTGGCGAGTTCCTAGAAATCCAGGCGAACCGTACCGGGGAGAGGCGACGCCTCTTCTGGTTGGTGTTTGCCGCGTTGATGTGGACCCTATGGACGATTCGCAATAAGATGGTGATCGAGCGGATTTTTCTCCGACGTGCTTCTGACTCGATGTTTAAACTTCTGGCTTTCTTGCAGCAGTGGCACCCGTTGTCTAGGCAGCGGGACAGGGAGCAGCTGGACGCATGATCACTAGACTTGTGGAGACCGCTCGGCGCGTCTCCGCGTCTTCTTCCAGCTAGCGCCGGAGGGGCTTAGTTTTTTGTGTTCGCTCTCTTCTGTCTTTCTTGATGTATCTCTCGCACCCCCCCCCCCCCACCACTTCTTTCTTGCTTTTTTCATGTGGGCTTACTTGTGCTGCGCCCCCAGCAAGCGGCCTTTCCGCTCTTATGTTTGTAACTGTGTTTGGACTTGCTTGGCATGTTGCTTTATTTATAAAGCGGGGCGAAAGCCTGTTTCGAGACGTTACAACGGTGCAGCATTAACTCCGGCAATTAAGCCCCTCCGTCACGGCGCCGTCAGGCCCGTGCGCAGCCGTCGGATCCGAATCTCGCAGCCTCGGGTATTTATTTGTACACGCACCCGGGCGCCGGAGCTTCTTCTTTCGAAAGCGTGCGGTGCGAAGGGAGCAGGCAAACGCGACCAAAGCCGTTTCTGTTGCGCTGATTGATTCATGGGGAAGTACATGCGCATGAAGCGCGGTGGCGCAGGAGCGGGGGACGTCAGCAAGGCGGCGCCGGCCCCGGTGCTCGGCGCCCGCACGCGGTCCCGCTCCGCTGCTGCCACCGCCGTCGTCGCGGGAGTCGCGAAGAGGAGGAAGCAGGCGGAGGCGACGGTTGTGGTGCACAAGCCGGTGTCGGGCCATGAAGACGGTTGCAGCGCGGCGGCCGGGTGTTACCTCCACCTGCGGAGCAGGAGGCTTCTGCTCAAGCCGGCGGTGGTGGCGCCGCGGGGTGATCAGGCGCCGGAAAAGGAGTCTTCGACGGTGAGGCTGTATGGTTCTGGGGCTCCGGAGGGGGCGGTCGTGGTCGGGATCTCGCGCTGCTCGAGCACTGCGTCGTCGACGATGGACGTGGCGGCTAGAGCGAGGAGCGGCGGCGAAGCCGAGGTGAGTGGGAATTGAGCCCTAGAATTCTCCGTTGACTAGTGCCGTTGGCTTGTTTCTTCTGCTGAGTTGCGACATTTGGTTCTCATGTGCTGGTGTACAGGCGAGCGAGGGCCGGGACGTGGAGAGCTCCGTCAGCGACTCCGAGTGCGACGGCCGGGATAGGTGAGTTTATCTCGAAATCCACATAATCTCTAACATATCTAAGCTCCCTGGGATCCCTGGCCTGTGGTTCATCCTCGGATTGGGCCCGCACGTCAGTGGCATAGGGGGCCCGACTGTCAGGGTAAGCGTTTTGGTGGGCTTGCTGCGACCTCGCCGACCCGGGATTCGTTGCTCGCTTTCCAATCGACGAAGCGCTAGGGTTAGGTCTCTCCGTCTCCTTCCCGACGGCGGCGCCTCGCACGACGAACGCGACCTTCTCTAACAGGCTGATGCCGAGCGCGGCGGCGACGGCCTCCTCCTCTGCCGCGACCTCGAGCGCCAGCAGCCGCGACCTCCTCTTCCGCGCCTTCTCCCCCGTCTGCCCGGCGGCGCCTCCTCCTCCCTCACACATAACCGAGCGGTGTCAAACTCCTCCTCCCTCCTCTCACGTCATCGGCTTCCGTTCCGGCTCCTCTGCCTTCTCCTCTACGTGGCGCCGTGAGGAGCGTCCAGGAGGGTCTCACGGCAACCGGGCGCGTGTGCATCGTGAACGGCGGTGTCAGACCATGGCAGCCCGTGGTGAGCGGCCAGGAGGGTCTCGCCAGCGTCGACCAGGGAAGGGCCACCTAGGGAGGTGCTGGAGCGGCAGCAGCTTGCAACCTAGCGGGGGTCGATCTTGGCGTGCTGGGTGAAACGGGGCCGGGGGCATCACCGGCATGAGCGGATGGGGCCGCTTCCTGGACCTCCGCATCAGGTTCGTGGTGGAGATGCCTCATCGCTGCACTAGTGCTAGGTTCTTGCATCCTCACGCAGCTCATGCTTCCCAGATTCGTCATCATCTTCTCTCTCTCTTCCTATGTCTGTTTCTAAAATCCTACTAATTGTGTATCTGATTTGGTTGCAGGAATGGTGTTGCCTTCGTTTTTTGTCCTGTAGATGCTGGCCGATCTGTGTTCGTCCTAATTTGCTTGCTCTTGCAATGTCCCTGGATCTGCAGGTTATACTCTAACTTAACTTGTTTATGCAGCCCATGTCTTAATTTTGAGTGCCATACTTGTTGTGTGTCATCCAACAGTAGATTCAACTTGGTTTCCAACATATTTGTGTGTGAGAGAGATGTTTCAAGTTCATATAGTCCCTCACGCATTAAGGGAGAGTGGTATGAAGATGAAATAGGTATCACAGGTCTGGTTCTATATATTCCATTCTCTAGCGTCAACTAGCAAAATAAAACTTGTTTTAGAGCTTGCAAGTTGAAGCTTGATAGGTTTCACCCATTCCATTCTAAATGTAGGGCACCACATTTTATGCTCTTTTCCACGATTTATAACTTTATTAGAATGCTTCTTTAGGCAAGTATTAGGGGGAACAACCGACATCTGACATATCTTGTACCAAACATCTGACACGATTTATACATTGATTATGGCTAGGCTTCTGTCTTAATTTGACCTCGTGTCATAGTGTTATTTTCAGTTATGTAATAGGTGACAGTCTTAACTGGGAAAGAAGAAGGAACATAGCTATTTGCTTTGTTGGTTGTTATTTTCAAGGAATCAAGGTTATCTTCAAAGAAGAAAGGAACATAGCTATATAATAGCTTACAATATTAACTTTCATAATGTTATCTTCAGGGAATCAAAGTCATACAGTAAAATATATTTGCCGTATTTGATAGTGTGCAGGCTGCGGGTCCGAAGATAGTGGCAAGCGGGGTTACTTTTGGGACATTTCATGCCATTTGCGCCGCTGGAGGAGGAGACACCAGATTTAATTTTACTGAGTGGATTTCCTACCCCTTTTTAATGTTTTGCTTCCAAATATCAGTAGGGGAGATGGAGGTTTGGGGATTCTGAGAGCAGATATTGTATTATTTTACCGGCATGTGTATAAGTCCGTAATGCATAGCTAATTTTTCCGTGTTCTTCTCTCTTGGGGTTTATGGGGATGCTCCAGTAGCTGCTTCGATTACCATCAAATCTTGGTGCAAATTGTCCATGAAAGGTTATCTTCAGGACATAAAAAAATTATCCAGCTCCTCTTCTTTTAGCTTTTTTTAAATAGAAAATGTGTTTGCTCGTTGGGTGTAACCTATATTATTTTAGTTGTTTCAGTGCTAATGCCACAAACTTTGATTTCAGGGTTAAGGAATACCTGATCATGAGAGGACGATATCCCTATGTTGCTAAGAAACGTCAAGCTACCAAGATCTCTTAGAAGTACATCCATGTGTATGCAGGTCAGGGATGATAAATATGAATAAGACACATATGTACCCCACACAGGTCACATATCCAGTCAGCCACTAACTCAGGCTGCAGCAGTTGGTAATCCTTTTAGCAGCAGACACATTGGATAGACTGCCGCGGCATCCATGGGTAAAACAAGTCAGCAAGCCACAAGCCGTCATGCCGGAAGAAGCTGGAGGAAACATGTGGTCTCATAGTGGAGATATTTCAAAGAATAAACATTTGATGATGTCTGGACCTTTGAGACTGTGATAATCCTGACTGTGTCAGCTGCCCTCCTGCATGCAAAGAACAAGAGAACGTTCCAAGGAGCTTCACATAAATTTGACAATAAGGTGGCTTGTTTCCTCTGCTTTTAAGGGTCTCCTAAAATACATGACTCACTTGATAGCTGATACTTGATAAGTATGTGATCAATCTATTATCTGTACCTAAATCTCTTTTCTTATAGGTAATCTAGATTCTAGAAATTTAATATACCTGTAGAGTATTTCTAATTGAGACCTTCACAGCTGTTGGACTGTCGTATTGATGTGTTTCTTTTTGCTCCGCTGAATCTCCATAATATTCTCTATTGTCACCATCATGGTTGGAAGAAGTTCATCGCTCGTTTCTTCCATACATACCGATAATGAATTGTTCAACAGCGGAATCGATTCTTTATGATATCTTGCCTGATGCCATTTTCATCGACCCTCTGTCTTCAGAAGCTAATATTGCATGAGTTTGAAATCGAACAACTCCATTCTTTTGTACATGCTGTCATGGACAGTGACATAATCTTAGAGTGTACACCTTTTTCTCAGGAAATGGCAGGTGCACTGCCTCTGAGGTATAAGTAGATTTTGAAGCATCGAATGCCTGTAAGATTCCGGCTTGCCAATGCATACATTTGAGCATTATTTTTCTACTTGCCTGCTCATTGAAAGATTAGATTTAGTACAGCTAATGCATCAGGTATGTTTGTTTGGATGCTTACTTCTGTCCGTTGATCCTTTATTTTAAAGCTCAGTTGTTGTGCTTGTTACTGATCTTGGGAGAGCTTGTCACATATATAGAGTACATATCCTGTTACCATGGTATTGCTTCATACTTTCACCTCCAAAAGTTGATATCTATTGTGGGGATACAGGTAGGAGCAATAAGGTTTATGACAACTTTTGGGACACACTTACCCTGAAAGGTCATATTATATAAACATTAAATTCAGTAGTTTTAGGAATTTGTAATATGAGGATTTATTAGTATCAGTTAATTTTAGATGATTTTGCAGTAACTTTGTCAGGATAAGAAATACAGTGTCAAACTGGAAGTTTGATATAGGGCTTGCCGTTGTAAGGCGTATTTCTGATGCTATTTATTTTCTGCACATGCTTCTTCAGGTAAGTGACTAATCAATTATGATATTTTATAATCTAGACAATACTTTCACATTTTATGATCCATGAGTCAAACAAGTACAAGATGAAACGTTGTGGATGACATATTGCTAACTTGGTATCAACCTACCTGGTAACTATCTCCACACATTGTCTCCTTTCTTCCTATAACTTCTATTTCAAAAATTATGAAACCTGTTATGCTTTTAATTACTACGAACACAACGATAAGTAGTGGATCCTGAAGAATTGTAGTTCCTGGCTACCAATCAGGTTTCCTTCATTTCATTTAGTATTATTACTTATAACAGCAATCCCCACATGCCTCATTGTCAAACATTTTCAATTTTATGCGGTGCACCTGGAAATCAAGAAATGATATCCTTTTTTTACAGGAAAAAGGGGAGCCGTACCAAATAAGCATACAATCTAAAGCTCTTACTAACATATGCTTCTTGGAAATGCAACAAAATCCCACGTACAGCAGGTATTCCAGCGACGGGCAGCGTAGTCTTTATCAAGAATGAAGCTGTACGGAATCAGTGCTCAATCATGATCCAAGCAGCTACTTCACTCTCATCTTCAGTTTTCCAGGCAGAGGCAAAGGCGTTGTCGCTTGCAGCTGAGATCGCTCGCCTCCTGAACATTGACAGTCCAACACTTCTGACGGACAATCTTACGCTGGTAAAACTTACAGCAAGCAAGCAACTTGTTCATCCTCTGGTGCACTGGAATACTAGAGATTCTTTGGCGAATTTATTTCTGCTCAATTCCAGGTCCTCAGCTCAGGTGTTTCGTATCAGGAGGGACCTAAACGCGTAGCGCACAACTGTGCACATCAGGCCCTTAAGCGTTGCCTACATCAGCCTATCTTTTCTTGTTTTAATTCAGCTCATCAAACAGATCACTGCCCAGTACTTTCTGTTTTGAATTCAGCACTACTGCAGGGCTATGTAATCAATGATGTACTTTCCACATGAGCTGAATAAAATTTGGCGTTTCCAACGCCTTCGCTTGTTCAAAAAAAGTAACAGCAATCAATGTGCAAATTGATACGTGTTATTATTACTGTAGCTAGCCATGTAGATTTCTGATATCAGTGGCTCTATGAAAGTTCTTGTTGCTACTTATTAACCTGTACGCTGTAGGTTCTCTTGCTTTTCACCTACAAATGTATGTGTGACCTCATGGCCATTTTTGAATTGTCCTTTTTAGGCATTTTCTTCTGAAGCGTGTAATAATATTATATACGGATGATGTCATTTTGATTCATCCATGCTATTTAATATTTTAGCTTGGTTCTATTTTTGCCCCGTTTCCTTTCCTTTCCAAGCATGTCAGCACCCATTCTGCGCTCACAATTATAGTTGATGGGGTTCTTTCTACAGCAAACCAATGACTTAATTTGCATAATCAGCAGCCATGTACAGTTTGATATGTTCCAGTTGTGGATTATATTTTCGAACTATTATTAATTGATATTGGTTTCTCAAAGCAATATACTAGAATAGAAGAGACATAATGTGGAAAAAAGCTTCATGGATACAGAACGACAAGAACAAAACGGGCGCAGCAACGCGCGCCTCTCCCTTCTAGTTCTGCTGAATTACGCATTGTTTCCTATCATCCAGTGGGATCCTGGACTGATTTTGCCTCTGAATTGAATTAATTAATTTCAGGAGGGAGACGACGCCGTCGAGCCGGCCGCCGGTAGACTTGAGCGACCTGGAGTCGAACCAGGCGACGACAGACGAGCAGAGGCGCAAACGCTGCTGCAGGAGGACTCCGGCAACAACGACGGCCAGTACAGCGGCGGCATTGAACTTAGAATCGAGAGCCAGGATGCCGGGGGCGGAAGAGATAGAGCAGTTTTTCGCCGCCGCCGAGAAGGCCCAGGCCGAACGCTTCGCCGCCAAGTAAGCCGAAATTCACCGTCCAATCGTTCATGCATAATTAATTAATTACACGCCTCGTGCACTGCATTTCCTTAAGTAAAAAAACACACTGCTCCTGCCCTAAATAATTTTTACTCCTGCTGCTTCTCCTCAAGGTACAACTTCGACGTCGCGCTCGGCGTGCCGCTCAAGGAGGCCGGCCGGTTCGAGTGGACGCCGGTGGCCACCATCTGAGAAGAGACAAGGCGAGCGGCGGCGCGTGTAAAGAGGAAAAGGCTTGCTTGCTGCGATGAAAATTAAGGAGATGCCATCTCCAAAGGGAAACAGTAAAGAGAAAGTCGTGAAAGCCGGGAGATTTCCACCAAATTTTCACACTTTTGCTCAGGCCACCGCGATCGAAAATAGGTTGGGTCCTTCTGTTCTCGGTTGGTATCTTGGGGGCCGGCGGCATTCAATGCGCAACGGCCGGGCGGCCGGCCGGCAGGCTCTGCTCTGCGCTGCGCCGCTGTGCAAGGCCTGCGACAGTTAATTAACCACCGCCACCTTCCTCTGCGTCTGCAGCTTCTGCTTCTCCTTCCGCGTTCTGTTATTCTTTGTCCAGCTTCTCATTTCCCACGTTTCTTGCCCTGCGCACCTGTCTTCTGATCGTGATGGCGTCTTCAAGCTGCATCGTTTTCTTTTCTGAAATGCTTCGCCTCTACCTGCCACCAGTGTGCATCAGTGCAGGTACTCCACATGGAGAGAGATGCAGCTAATCTAGTTCAAGCTTATCGTCCATGGTGGGACGTCAAGAGAAGGTTAGGTGAGCTGGGTCCCGATGGCCGGGCCGAGGGCGGCGTGGCCTGTCGCGCCCACCATTGGAAGGTCCCTTGTCTGCACGTTTCGGCAAAAGAAATCATTCAAAGGTTGATGAACTCTGAATTACTGTGGGTCTTTCACTACATTTAGGATTAAACAAGTGCTATCACCGGGCGATCATTCGGGATCTGGTGCTGGGGAATGCAATGCACATGTATGGGCCTGGGATAAAGCAAGCAAGATGAAGTGGTGTAGATGAGCCGAGTAGGAGTATTTCGTTGGGATCTGGGATGGTTGTCTGGTTAATCGGTAAGAACTGGGAGTTGTACTGATTCTGGTGGGGGCTGATTGTAGGACAGATGCATGCACATGCGACCGCTGCGCCCGAGCTTTCATATGCTGGGCTTTCGCAGTGCAAGATGCTTCCTTTCTTCCCCTGCTGCTTAGTTCTGGCCTTTTGAGTTAACTTTGGATCTACTCCAGTTTGGATATATACAGGTTTAATGGCATGGAGCCACCGCCAGACAACGTAGGGCAAGGGTCCATCATAACATTGTCGAAGTGTACAGTTGATGTAGTTGTATGTAGGCGCACGAAGACTGCTCACTTCGGTGACTTTAATTTCGTGTCATGCATGCTCATTGTTTTTTTAATTTGAAGGGGTAAATCAAACCAAATTACCCCGTTTTTCAAGATGGTTGATTTACACCTAATATGCTAATAATGCCCAATAAATCGAACAATATTTAAGGCCAATGTGCTCCTCGCAGCCTTGGCAACCATACTAGGCTGATGTGGCGCGTGTATGGTCCTGAGAGGCGGCTCCACATCGCCCTTCTCTCTACAGCGATAGTCGTATCAAGTAGCGGCGGATCCAGAAATTTGTGGAAGTCCGGGCAAACGTCCTTAACATGTAAGTTTTTTTTTAGAAAAAATGTTGTACGGAACCGTGAAACGCAAGCGTTGGATCGCCGGCAAACATAGGCGGCCGCCCGGTCGGGAAATCAAGGTTGAAAGAACAAAAGAAACTTAAGCTTGGGTTTCCCTAAATGAGTCACAACTTCCTGGTATGGAAAATTGCAATGATGTGGTAGAATAAATATGAAGATTCTGTTAAAGAAAGTTGAACATGGAAAGAGACGAGTGGTCTAATGTAGTGTCTTGTCGATGTAGACGAGTCTCTATGTAGTGTGGAAAGCCTATTGAGGAAATTTGGGCTCATGTAGGTTTCCAATTATGATGTAGCTAGGGTTTTTTTTCCGTGTGCATCCGACTGAATGTTTTCCATATCTATGAATATCGGCTTTGTTTTCTAAAAGAAGAATTCATTTTCTAGGTTCAGGTAGGAGTATTTCAATCAAGCTTATACATGTAAATATAAACAGGTTGTTTTCTTAAAATAAGGAGGAGGAAAAAATGCAGGCATGTAAATCACGTGATGGTATGGAGACGCATGAAGTCAAGGAATATTCGATGTAGCGCAGTAGTATATGACAGCAACATGAGTTCCTCTCATGAACCAGAGCCAGCGAAAAGACAAAAAGAGAGCACATGCATGGGGCGAGAGAGAGTAAGATCGACGATGCTAACCACATTTTGCTTACGAGTACAATGATTCCCCGTGATCCTAATGTGTGGCAATTCGCAAGAGAGACGGGGATCACGAGCATGTTTATGCTCCTTAATTGATCTGATTAATTTAACCAGGCTCGTGGAATGGAAATGGATTAGTACCAAACCGAGATCCGTGCGGAATCACGGAGAGTTTAGCCGTGGTTGGTGCGCAGCTTCTTCCGCGTGGGGAAACCCGACCTGCACGCCCGTGGCTGGAGACGGTACGTGCCGGCGCCGATGATGGCGAGGATCCCGACGGCGGGAGACATTCCTCCACGGCTCAGCGCCCGCACTCCGGAAGCGAGCTAGTGGGGGTGGCGCTGAAATCGTTGATTCTTGCGGGGCGCACACGGAGGAAATAATCCTCGGGATCGGTGGGAGCACGCAGTTCTTTGTTGGAGTAGTTTCTTCTTCCAAGCAGCCTACGGGTGCATCCATCGCGAGATAGCCGGCGACCGCGATCACGGGCTGACAATCTGTTCCCGCATGGACAGGCACTTCCTCTCAAGCCAGTTAGTGAACAGTGTCAGCAAATCACGTACGGAGGGGGACTGTTTGAGCTAACCGAGTCAGTCAGTCGGTCCGTCAGTTCGTGCTCGCCGCCTCGCCTGAAGCCCCAGCTCTTCAACTGAACTTGAGCGCACCACTATGCCAGCTTTGAGCCGATGGGTGGCTACTCGCTGGTACGACATTTTTTTTTGTACAAGGGTTGGGGCCGCAAGGCCCCGGTGCTGCTATTATCATTCCACCTGACGGGTACTAATTTGCAAAGAGGCTCTTTGCAACACTCGCACAAGAATCTAAAATTTGAAGATAAAGCCTCCGCAATTAAAAAAAAACCTAGCACAAAAAGTAAAAACGCAAACAGGTGCCTAGACTTCTCCACGACCAGTCACCGGCGACCTCCAGGCGGTGCACACGCCGAGATCTGAGGGGGAAGCGCTCGAAAACTCTCCTCCGGTGAAGATCCAGTGCCGCCGGCTAGCTCGCCGTCTCCGGGGACGAACCACTTGGAGAGGACGAGCCGTCAAGCACCGGAGCAGAGATCGAAGGGCCTCCTGTGCGGAGGTTGAAAAGGGGCCGCCAAACTGGCCGTAAATCACGACGGCGAGCTTGTCCGCCGTGTGTGTCGCTCTGAGAACCAGCAACAAAACAAACCACCACCTTGCAAGAGTCGAAGAAGACCATCAGCACCTCTTCCACCCCTCGCCATCATGGCCGGCCAGAGGAAGAGTTGCCACCTGCTTGACGCCGCTTGCAGGGCGGTCACCAAAGGCACCGAGCTTATTGCAATAGCATCAGCCGAAGCTGTCCGTTGAGGACCTCCACCATGGAGCTCCAGTCAACAGCCAGCCCTGCCACTCCAGCGGCGCGCCCGCATCACCGCCGGAAAAGCTGGAAGCCATCATCCTCCACCCGCTTCTCTTCTTCTCCCCCTCGTCACCAAGGCCGGCCAGGAAAAGCAGAGCAGCGAGCAGAGCAAGGAGGCAGGGGCGCTTATTGAAGAAGGCCGCCATCGATTCGACCTCCCCGTCTCTCCTCCACCTTGGAGGCTTGACGGAGCACGAGACGAAGACCAGCTCGATCAGCGCCGCGCCGATACGCCAGAGCCATGGACCTTCAGGAAAGGGAAGAGGGCAAAGCGCCATCCACCAGAGAGGGAAACTCGACGAACCCTAACCTACTGCCTAAACTACTACTGTACAAGGGGGGTCGGCACCCTAAACCATCTTCACGCCGGCCAGCACAAGCGCCGGCGACGGGAGCGGCCGGATCTGAGAGGATTCGGTGGTTGACTTTCAAGGGGACCTGGTCTACAAATTCATACCCGTGGACCAACTCTAACAATTGACACGTGTATAGGAGAGAGAAAAAATACGAAATCTGGTTGTCTATTTTTAGATCTAAACTGCCACGCATACCACGTGTCAATTGCTGTCCACGAGGATGAATTTGTGGACCAGATCCCATAAAATTATTTTCCTCGCTGGTACGATATAAGTCTTCCGCAAGTGCAGCAGAGGATTTGGAGAGACACGAATCCTTCCTGATCGTAGACCACATGGCTGGACTTTTTCTGAGTTGTCCGCATGACGAATTGTCAAATCTCTCGCATGGTGGCAATGATGTTACACAAAGTGCACTATAATCTTCGATCGCATGTTCGATTTCTGTCTCTCGAGATTGATTCGCAAGGCTACATGTATTTTTTCGGCTGAATGTGTAGTTACCGAATTGTGTTGGACTGAATTTATACTTTATAATCCTTGTACTCGAAAAAAGTCACGAAAGCAGTAAAAACTAGACTAGTCAATGGGGGAAATTAGCAAAACCTTTTGTCGCGCAAACGGGGTCGATCATAATTTATGAAAACACATATGCCAATGCCATCACTGCCCAATTTTCTAGTTGCTAAAGGGCAGTGTGGCGGAGTCAGGATTTTTATATCGGTATTCGAAGTAAAAAAAATTCAAAGCAACAATATAATATGTAGTATGATCTCCCTTCTAAAAACAAGGGCGCAACTTGGGTAGAATCTAGTATTAGATAGGATCTATGAGATCAATTTTTTTGAATAGACAAAATATGTGTAAATATTCTCAAAGCAATTGACAACATACATCTATATTACATATGCAACGCCAAAAATTTGCAGCCTCAAATTCGACCTAGATTTAGAGTGCCAAAAAATTTAAACTTCTCTATGAATAGTGTTTCATACTATTCAGCCAAATCTGACACTATTCATAGTGTACTTTAGCTTTTTTGTTTCTCTGAATGTAGATCGAATTTTGAGCTGAAATTTTTTGGAGACGTAGAAACAGACCGTAAGTGTGTTGTACAATTATTTTTTCAGATTTTTTAACATTTTTTAAATATGTTTTTGTGACTTAATCATATGATCTCACCTAAAAGTAGAGATCCTATACAAGTCTCTCCCCTAAAAACGAGAAGTGATGTCATCATACTGTATTTGCAAACAGAATTCGGGCACCATGTCCATACTCACCTCATCATCCTTTACTACTCACAATTGGGAAATAAGAAGAAAAGAAAATCGAAGCGCCATGACCACATCCACGTCCCAAGTTTTGAGCCTGAAGTGAGACGAGGCTCTCTAGATGGTGTTTCTGCCAGTTTTTCGAGTTTTATACGTGAAACAGAACACTACCATGCATACATATGTAAATATGAGCTTATAGACGAGAGAAGATTTCGTGCTCCTGAGTTACAGTGATCCTGTTAGTTTAAAGAATCGAAACAAGTATTTACGAGTTTCAAAAAAAAAAAAAAATCCTAGATGTAGCCAATGGTGTATTCCACAAATATGCAAAAAATTAATTTCAAATATTTTGTATCCTAGGCTACACAAAAATGACAAAAGTGTGGATTAGAATATGCATATTTCCAAATCTCCAAATTTGTCACTTTTGTGTAGCGCAAAATACAAAAGTATTTAAAGTTATTTTTTTTGCACGTTTGTGGGATACACCATTTGACTACATCCGGATTTATTTTTTCATTTTTTTTTCTGAAACTCATAATATTTTTTTCAATTTTTCAAAATACTAAAATCACTTGTACTCATGAGGCAAAGACACTTTTCGCTTATAGACTGAATGTTTTTAGCAAAATTTATTGGGTATGCATCTCATTCACATGAATTAGCCTAGCTCCGCCCATGCTAAAGCGTGTTGCGTAATTTGGTGGGTTCTGGTTGAACCATGTTCCGGAAGCTATTTCTACCTTTGTGCAAGCTGATTGTAACAACATCATTAATATGAAATGAATTCTATTTTCTCGCCTGAAAAAAGAAATGAATTCTCTTTTCCTATAAAACAACTTATACTTTGTTATAAAAGATAGCGAAAAACAGGAAAAAACGGCTAGCCAACCGATGAGAAATTGAATTGACCTGAAGAAAAAAACAGGGGGAAAGCCTGTTTCGAGGAGAGAGAAAAAATGTAATCCATCATAGTGCAAATAAACAATGGATTGTATTTCAAAAAAAAAAAAAACAATGGATGAAAAAAGCAATGTTTTGCGAGACCTTTTCTGCTCAAGGAGGGCGCCCTTTATGGCAACTATGTGGGAACGCCCCTCGAGGGAGCATTCCACGTGGCGAGACTGGAAGGCAAGGCTCCTTCCACCTAGTTTGTTATTCGGTCCTTATTTTGTAAGTTTTTCTTCTCAACTTTTTTGAGTTTTTTTTTGCATCTTTTGAATGTATAAGACAATACAATAAAGGCCTCACAACCTAAAAATATATGCAGTATGGTCAAGACATCATAGTGCAAACCAAGTACTCGAGACTGCAAAAAACCAAAACATTCAAATGTAGTGCAGCGAAGTAGGACAAATTGTGCACTCATGGCGGGATAAAAACAAGACATCCAACACAGTGCACCACAAGGGGGACGAAATTACTACAAGCCGTAATCTTGTTGGGACAGAAACGATCAAGACCATCCGCTTCCATTGTTTGACTTGGCTTTTTTTTTACTCTGGGCACCCGCAAGTAGCAGCAGCAACACAAAGCAATGCGTGTGAAGGGAGAAAGCCCAGTGTTAACATTTTAAAAACATTTTGCGTTATTTGAAAATAAAAACATTGCATATTTAAGCTTTAGGTATACATCACTGTGATACATATCAGGTAATATAAATATTTTTGTATTTCCTCAGCTCCTGGAAAAGAGGAGGATCTTGCTTTGCCACTCCCCGCGAAGTAACGTGAAGTTGCAAGTAAACTTTTAGAAACTTAATGACAGTGGCAATGTCGACTACAAATATATAGAAAAACCTAGATGGTCCACCGTCTTCCTGTATAAAAATGATCAACCGTCTTATGATCTTACAGTGCTATACTTTGACTGCAACATTATTGAATTGCATTCATACGTGTCCAGACTATCTATACACGCTCTCTCATCTTTATCCTGACCCCTGGCCACCAAAGTATAACACAATATGCGTCAACTATTCAATGCTTATAGTTACATATATGTACTTCTAATTTTAGATGTGGAATGATTTGCATACATTCCATAAACTCTCGTGGGTTCCAATCTTTACGGGAAACTTCACAAAAATTTCCGCAACATATCAATGAAATCCATTGCCAACATTCATCTCTTTTACCGAACGAAAAAATACCTAGTAAGATCAAAACACTTATGCATCATCAAAGGCATCCTACTATCTATGGTCTCATGCACATATAATACATATTAGCTCCCAAAATTCCACATTTCAATGTCAGCGAACATAACACAATATTCATTTCACCATTTACATTAAGTTAGATAGGTACATGCATTCATTTTATATATTCCCATACATTGTAGGATGGAGAGGTTTCGACTGGCTTCACAATGCAATATTTCTACTTCAATAAAACCTAGGAAGGACCAGACAGTGGCGAGATATAAAATATTGGTACAAAAAATAAATGCAATAAGAATGTGAAAAGCAGAAAGTATCATAGTATATTTGTCACAATTTAAAGAGGAAAATAGTTAGACCAGTGTGAGAATACATCTACAACAACAGAAGCATCATAGTAAATACAGTATACCACTTGCAGCAAACTACAACAACAACAACGAAGCCTTTTTTCCCTACCACATGAACAATTTGCTATCCACCTGAAATGTGGTCTTCATGATCATCGAGAAATAACAGATTGGGCCTAGTAGATTTGCAAAAGGAATGATGGAAGAAATATTGCATTCACCAAACTACCACTTCATTGTATCCGGAATCTGCATCAAGATGTTTGCTTTACAAGAAACCAGATATTAACTTCACCTTTAGTATGGAATAATTGGAAAAAAATCACTTTCGGAGCCTTCAAAATTTTAAATTAACAATTGCACAATATATTTTTGTCCGGGCGTATAGTGTAGTTTTATGTGTGAATAATATCATAAGCTATGTTTATTGGATACTGCATGGAAGCAAACAATGGTGATAATATAATTCACTTACCTGAATTTTCGAACAACGGGAGATCGCTGGTTTCAGTTCCATTGCTTACTTCCAGTTCCACCATCCGAACAATAGTGATGACATAACCTTGAATGTATGTGAAAGCACCTAAGGAAAGGCCCAAATGCACTCTCGTGCTTCAAGCATGATCTGATCAAAAAGGAAAGTTAGCCACGGATACAAATGTGTCAAATAAATTATTTAGGAGAAACTACTTGGCATCATTTAAGAATCTTTGACAAAATAGATACTCTACATCACAAATCACCACTGCAAATTGTACCGCCACCTCCTTGCTCGGCCTACCCACAGTGTTCGCTCTACAACTGTACATATACATGTTATCAAGTGAATATACATTTTCTAAATGTAAATAACCATCATTAAATGGTTTGCAAAGCTAAACCGCCCACCACCAAAGAACTTAAAAAAAGTTACATAAGAATCCATGATTAAATCAAAGCAACTCAACAACCACAGTCATGTGCCACACACCGCTACAAGATTTTTTTTTCCAGGGATATTGGACAATATTTGACAACTACAGATATAAACTCACTTGTAATGAGGCTTTTCCTCACCAGTGACAGCACAAGTGGAAGAGAGAGATCATCGATGCAGCTTATGATTGTTCTTCAATACTTCAGCCTGGAAAGCACACTGCAAGTGGTCAATTATTCCAGTAGCACACAACTCTGGATATATAGTTCAGATACAGTTTCGAAAATGTGTATATAGTTGTACCATAATTTCAAGAGTATCAGACAAGAAAAATTACAACTGAACAAACTACACAAATTAGTCGGTTTAGCTTCAGGGAGTGGGTAGCTTCAACCAAGAATTAAAAAATCTCAGTGGCCAAATTCTAAATCAGAGCAGATCATCATAAGGTATGAACCAATTTGGTAATTTGCATGTGCTATGACAAAAAATATCATTTAAAATAAATGCATCTGAATTATGGACAGATTTAGGGCTGTGCTCTTTCTTTTCCAATGAGAGATACAAGAAGTTATGTTTTTGGTTTCCACAATGCCACTACTGCCTGGTAAATTCCAGTCCAGGAATTGAACGACATGGAATGCTTTGAAAAATATGTATAAGTTCGCATAGGCTAAATGTCGGCAAAGGCATAAATACTATGAGTCTAGGCAACATATTATTATTTTGACGGTTAGATCTCAATTGGTGGGAGGAATTGTGAGGCTGAGATGGATCTGATTTGCTCGGTGTACGTTGGGCTGTGTGGACTTAGCAATGAATATGTTTGCTTATTTAATAGTAGTAAAGAAGTAGAGATTATTTAAAATTGCATTCATCCGTGTCCAGACTATCTATACACGCTCTCTCATCTCTATCCTTGACCCCTGGCCACCAGAAATCGTTCTTTAATAAATGCGCCGGTGGGAGCCAATCCCGTACTCGTGCAGAAACCGCAAAAAAGATGCAAAGAAATCCATATCTGCGACGAACCAAACGCCAAAGCGACCTACTCGTCTGTTCTATCTCCTCCTCCGTTCCCATCCCGACCCACCTGCGCTAGCTTGTCCCCTTCCGAGCCGGACGACCGAGACAGCAGCAGCAGCGCAAACCCTTGCTCCCCGCTCCGATTCGCCGGCTAGGTCGGAGGAGGGAGGGGCGGCGGGCGCTGGCCATGTGGCCCGGCTGCGGCGGCCGCTTCTACTGGGCGCCGGGGCCGCCGTCGGGGGCCGCGAGGGGCGTCGTCGTCGTCTTCGCCTGGGTGTGGAGCGACGAGGCGCAGCTGCGGCCCTTCGTCGACCTCTACGCCTCGCTCGGCTGGCGCTGCCTCGTCTGCCACCCGACCTCGTCTCGCTGTGAGTCCGCCCGCTCCTTCCTACCTGCCTGCCGCTCGTGTTAGCTGCTTGATTCGGGAGATCTTCTGGGCTTGTAGATGTCATCGCCTGAAGCTCCGTAGCTCATGCTTTGATCGTGGAGTGTAATTATGGCCCCTGCTAGGTTAAATTTTAGAGATACATCAAGCTAATTCTGTGTCGATTGAGATCCTGGGGGACGGAGCCTTTAGACTTTAGGTTTCATATTAGTAATTTATGATATTTTCTATGGAGCTGATTATGTAATGAGGAGTGCTGCATCAGTCACTTGATTCGCGGAGTGTTTCCATCGGTCCTCTTAGTTCCAGGATTGATGTAACTGTGCGGAGCAGTTTATGCTCTTCCCATCTTCTGTATGGCTTATATTGTCGCTTTGTACGCTTTCTAGGTAATAATATCTACGTAACGTGGTTAGCGTATTAGTGAGCTTGCGTGTTTAGTGTTTCGTTAGACCTAAAGGTTTGGTTACCTATATTGATTGGAGGATGGTGAAAGGTTTTGCATTGTCATACTTGGATTTTGGCGTGGTCGAGGTTGCGAAATTTTTAAGGAATCGGTTTTGGGAAGTAAAGTCGACTGCGCCAAGATTGAATAAAGCATTACATTCCATATTACCACCGATACAAGTGTACAACTGCTAGTCCACTAGTTTATTAGTAAAAAGAGCTAAAATATATTCTGAATGTCTTCAATATGTTAAGAATGTTTGGTGCAACTGTGAGGTGAGGTCCATAGAGAGTTTTGTAGTCATTTCTATTTTTTGTCCAAACACATCCGAGTAATCTTTACTGGATAACATTAGCAAATTTAGTGTGAAAAATCAGATGTTGCTAAAGGTAGAGGGTCTTCTTATTCGTAAGCTACATTTTTGCTGATAAGTAATCTACTTTATTCAGCAGTGCACCTGTAATGACATATGAGTGGGTTCCATTGTAACACTAGCAATGGATTTTTTGTACTGTACTTGTATGCTATACTTTAAGGTTTAAGGTGTAAACTTGCATATGGATTCCTCTGCAGTGCACCCTACGTCCTTATGTGATGGCACTATGCTGACTTTTCTTCTTCCAGGTATCTCTCTGAGAAAGCAGCAACACTGGCATGTGGTGTTATTAGTGAGCTGGCAAAGGTTAGTTTTTTTTTGTCTTGGTTATTACCACATTTTATAGTAAGCATTGATAACTCTGTTGTTCAAATGAAGAAAATAATACTCCCTCCGATCCGTTAAAAGTGTCGTGGAAAATCAATATACCACGTACAAATCGGTAAGTACACCAGCGACACATATTTAGGATCAGAGGGAGTAAATAAAATTGCATGTTCCTTGACGTTTTGGCCAATGATTGTATTGTGTTAAGCCTATTGCGCACTGGTACTATGCAATATACATATGGGACTTACCTATTTGAATCCTTAGTTACTCAAATGCTTTATATACAGAAAATGTATAGACGAACGTAAGAACCCACGGAAGACGCATTACTTTACAGTTTGGATTTCATTCCTTTCCATTTCTTTTGTACTTTCTGTCCAAAGGGCAACCTCTACATAATCTTCTCGCTGATTAGAATCTGAGCTATTCACATGTGGACTCGATAAACTTTCTGTACTGTTAGAATAATGTGTACAAAATATCATGGAAATGGACCAATCTTACATTTTTTCTAGTTGGTCGCGCTTTACTTTTTGTCTATAATTTGCTCTAAACTATGTTGAATGCTGGTGTTTCAGGAACTGAAAGTAAAACCATTACCAACTGTGCTTGCTTCATTTTCTGGTGGCTCAAAAGGATGCATGTACAAGGTTATTCAGGTGCGTGCTTGTTCAGTTCTTTCTGTTGGCAACTATCATCTATTTCTAGTTGTAGTATGACCCATCCTCTTCCCTTTCATCACATTTTAAATGACTGGATTTGGTTGTTTTTTCCAGTTACTAGATGGAAAGTGCGAAGGAGATGCAACGATGGTATACTATTTTCACCTTTCCTCTTCTCTTGTAGTTGCCATATACATTTCTCTCAATTCCAAGGATAGCAGGGATCGATTAAAAAACCTTATTTCATTGTTCTGTGGAATGATATGTGGAGAATTTTAGGAAATGCAGAGATAGGACTAGCTACTAATGGGATGCATGTCATGAAAATTCATTATTTAGTCTATTTAGATTTTTTCCATTGCATTAGTTGATTCCTTGCTCAAGAAACAGTCCTCGCCAACATGTGTACTGTGAAGTGTATACTAGGTTTTTATCTTCAATTGATATGTACTGTGTGATAATATGCATATTCTTTGTAGTGCACATTAGTGTAGTTGAATTTTGAGGTCTCTCATCAGTAGTCTATGTTTGGAGTCCTCGTTTTCTTTGTCATTTTCATTGCGGTATGACTTGAACTCTCTCGTCATCATTGTATGTTCTAAGTCCTCATTTTAGTTGTCATTGTAGTCATGTTGTGACATGGCATATTTTCAGCTGAAGATTAGTTGGTGAACATGTTCACCTTTATTGATGTAATTTTTCATCATGCAGAAGGATTATCGGTTAGTGAGGAACTGTATCTCTGGACAAATCTATGACTCTGGTCCAGTGGATTTTGTGAGCGATGTGGGCACCCAGTTTCTCCAAAATCCTGTGATTGGCACGTCGTCTCAACCATCCATGATACGCTCCTTGATGGCAAAGGCTCTGGCATCTGGAATGGATACTCTCTTCCCAAGCAGAATTGAAGCTCAGCGCGCAGAGTATTGGCACACGCTGTACTCATCAGCAGTAAGTCCGGTTTTGCCTTTGTGATTTTTGCATAACATCCTCAGTAGTCACACCAAACATTTTCATTTACTGTTAATGCAGGGGTTGGGTTCTGTTCTTATATTCTGTTCCGAAGATGATGATCTTGCTCCATGCCATGTTGTCTGTGGTTTCGCCAGGCGTTTGGTCGAACTAGGCACAGATGTTAAAGTAATCAAGTGGAGTGATTCCCCTCATATTGGTATGACTTAATTTTATCTTCAATGCCGACTTAATTTTATCTTCAATGCCTGTTCTTATTACATTTGTTTACTGTTTACGAAAGTAAAATGTCATTTTTTTGGCATGCTTACAATTGTGGCTGTGTGCATCCCAAGACCTTGCTTTAGTATCATATTTGGATTTGTTAATTGCATTAAGATTTCCTGGTAGATATAAAAACATTCATGTCCATAAGTTTGGGTCCTGGAGACCTAGATCACAGTACTAGAAGTCTAGAAGATAATGAATTAATCATTTCCATTTTCTCGCCTAACAGTATTTTCCATGTATTTTAGAATTTTCATTCTATTCGAAGAACGCAATACTAATCTCTAGTGTTTGATACGACTGTTTGAATGTTTATACTCCTAGTCACTAGTCATGAGGGCAATTGCAATATAATCTCGGGATTTAACACTATAAGCAACATATAGCCTATAGCTTATTGTAGATATTTGGCTATTTATGTCGGTTTCATCAACCTAAGTCCTTGATATTTTCTTCTCTGCTGGGAGTCATGATTGTAGAATTTAGTTCAGAACAAAATAACTTTTTATAATATTCCGCAGGCCATTACAAGTTGCATGAAGCGGAATACAGAACTGCTGTAGATGACATACTGAAGAAAGCTCTTGTCACCTTCTGCCACAGAAGCCAGCTGAATCGTAGAAGTGCTGCAGGTGACCAGGAGTACAAGATAGCGCACTGTGTGTGCAATCTACACAACGTGGCTGCCAATTTAAACGAGAGCCTGAGAAGGGTAGCCAACAGTCCCAGCGACCACTTCTTCTTGCCGAGTTCGAAGGACCATAATGAATCTAGGGAACCAGATTCTTTGATTGAGGAGCAGAGACGACAGCTATCTTATCCACCTAGGATGGAGCCTCAAGGAGTTCTTGGCCAAATTATGTTTGACGTCTGTGTTCCGAAAAATGTGGAAGGATGGGACATCAAGCCAACCGTGTCTCCGAACGGACGACCCACGTTGGCTTCTGCACGGCAACTAGGTCCGTTCAATCCCATCAAGTACCTCCGTCGTTCAAGACTATAGCTTGTTTGCAGCAAATGAGAATTTTGTGTAGATAATGAAGGCAAGATTATGTAAGTTTCCTTAAGATTTGACTTTTTTGCTGTTTCTTTTTTTTACGCCTTTTGGCGAGAGAATGTACATACCCTGTGTATATTAGAAAGGGGATTGTTATTATACTCCCTCCGTTCCATTTTGTAAGACATTTTGGCAAGCCAGTTAGGCCTGCCAAAAAGTCTTATAAAAGGGAACAGAGGAAGTAGGTTATAGCGAGCCGTGAAGGAGCATACTAACAGTATAGGGAATGGACTGCATTATACTGTCTTGTAATTTTTTTCTCTAATATTATGTAAGCTAACTACCGGGAACCATTTTTCTTGCCAATCATTGCTGCAGTCTAGATTTCACTGTTGCTCTTATTAACACTGTTCGGTTAGAATTTTGTGGCCTGTTCGTTATTAGTGGTGCGTGCTTGGGACGTTATATCTTTGAATTTCTAATTCTCTTTAATGTTGTAGTTCTGCTTCACCTTGTATCATCATAGGTAAATTTTACTAGTTCAAATATGAGGATTACATAATCGTTACAAAGCAAGTTTGGTCCCATTTTGGACGTTTTAAGGACACATTGCTTGATCTGTCCCCCAATTTTTTTACTTGATCCGCATTGAGCATTTCTCCCAGCTTTGTTGACCTTTGATGCTGTGTTAGGAACTTTGACTCTCATAGTTTCCTGGAAACCGACCAACTATTTGTCTGAGCTGAAGCTAGTATAGCATTGGCACAGTAGAGCAATCATATTTCAAAGCTAGAGAAACTCAAAGCATTTTTCTTGTTACAACTTGTGTCAACATCATTGTTATGCTCTGGTTTTCATCCTTTTTCATTACCCTGTTTTCCAACGAATTTCTAGTGGAGTATGTCAGGTACCGTATCTACTTTAGAAAATTGAATTCTTCAGGAACATTCAACTTGGAAATTAGGTTCTGCAGAGCTGCTGCTGAGCCTTATTGGACTTGGACACGCCGTGCATTTTCTTTCCATTTTCCTTGATGGAAAAACCGGAGGAGATATTTGACCTCTTTGCGTGTTCTAAAACAGTTGCCAAGATTGAATATGAACTTTGGCATAACCAGCGTTGGTCTCCAGCACGTCGGTGATCAGTACTCAATCTCATTTACGACGTACTTCAGTAAGTACATGAGTATAGTTTCATATAGTTTTAAAGAGGATTTCATGTCACATAACTCAGGGTATCCACTTACGTACTTCAGTAAGCTGCATGTTGTGTTGTTTATCGACGTTACTTTTATGAGTTGCCAAAACATGTAATTTGATCCATTTCGTCTTTTGACGAATAACATAGGAATCCCGATAGCTAAGAAAGTGCTCAAGTCTCAAGTAAAACCAATTTACCACCACAATTTTCTTGCGCAGTAGGAACAAGGACCCTACCTTTGTGGCGACGAGCCGACGAGTAAGTAAATTACTGAATATTACTGCATGTGTTTATCATTCTGGGGATACAGTCTAGCTAGACACCAATCACACCCTACCAATATAACCAATTGACACTTTGCACGGCCATCGCTGATCCACAAATGCCTATGAAAGCCTACCCAAAAGAATATGATTCTTCATTACTCAATGAATTATCTGCATCTTTCGAACAAAGAATCTTGGAGTTTTGAGGCTTCTGTTGGATTAGTACAATCGCTTTTGTTAAAAAACTCTCATCCTTTTCCCTGATACCGGAAGATATTGTCCTACGACCAATAGATCAGTGAATATTTCATGGGAGGGCTTAACGGAAAAGCATATGTAGATTTATCGAAGAACAAAGTGTACCTTTCTCTAAAAAATAGAAAAAAATGTAGATCATAATTAGCATGTACTCCCTCCGTGCACAAAAGGATGTCTCAACCTACCCCAAATTTACAGACATATAAATTTGGGGTAGGTTGAGACATCCTTTTATGGACGGAGGGAGTAATATCGTTCCCAGGGGAAAGCTTTTGGGAAAATAGGAGCTGAAGATTATGTTTCAGTCGACTAGAATCAAGCGGCCTATAAGAACCTTGTTTTCTAAATCTTATCTGAAATTGCAAGAATGGTTTACTTAAAGAAAATTTCGGCCCCCTCATCAAAATTGGCAACATATGCTGGTGGTATTAATATATTACTATAAAAAATGTTTTATCGTTCTGGCAGTGCAAGAGCTTCGCTGATAAATGAAATGCATAAGATGCTAGAGGCTTCGAAAATCTATAGGTAAAGTTTGCTCTCCAGCTGCCATACGGCTCTACCACACTCCTAACTTTCTTGGTTTCATGGTCAGTTTTTGCCTTCTCTATTGAGCATCACGGAAAATGTCTTCAGATGATGCTTGTACGGTTGTACTTGTACGCCGTCGATTGGGCGTCGCAAAAGTGTATAGCCAATGGCCATGTGTACTTGCTGTTATTTTGGCAAGTGTTAGGTTGATTCTCAACAGTTGATTATACAAACCCTTTGGTCCCTAGTTTCCTACATCTCTAAATTTAATTATGTTACGCTCGCCCAATCTTTTCCTAAAGAGTGCACTTTTAAGCTAGACCGCCGATTATTCCCAATTTAAATCCCCACTAGTTATCCACCCCTCCTTTTGACCTGAAATCACCCAAATGAAACACACCGAAAACTTGACGCGTCACACGCATCCGTGGAGTGGTGATAAACGTGCGGTAACTGTGCCGTACTCCCCCCTGCTCCACCGTATATATAGGGCCGTGCATACCAGCTCAACATCCAGCCATCCAGTAGTGCTACATTCATCAGCACACGCTCACACTCAGCCAGAGAGCTATCGATCAAAGCTTGCAGAGCTTGCTCTCGATCGCCGGGAGGAGGATCAATGGCGTTTCTGCGGTGCCGTGGACTGCCGCAGGGGGAGGTGACGGCGGAGGAGTTCTGGGCGTGGCTGGGGCAGTTCGACGCGGACCACGACGGGCGGATCAGCGTGGAGGAGCTGCAGCGCGCGCTGCGGAGCCTCAACCTGTGGTTCGCGTCCTGGAAGGCGCGGGAGGGGCTGCGCGCCTCCGACGCCGACCGCGACGGCGCCGTCGTCGGCGGGGAGGAGGCCGGTCGGCTCTTCGCCTTCGCGCAGCGGCAGCTCGGCGTCAAGATCAACCAGCTCGGCTCCTACTGATCGATCAGGCTCGGCGTACGTGAGTTGACATGCTGCTCCGCTGTACCTGTACGCCTGTACTTGTGATCGTGTGGTTGTATTGAGAATTTTAGACCAGTTTTCTGTCTGGCATGTGGAGATGGACGTTTGTGTTTTTTAAGTTCTCATCAGGTTTCGAATGGTTTTTTCAGATTAATTTCATCACGTGAACTCTGTGGAGAGTATTGTTGCAATTTTAAACAAACTTGATCCGTTATCAGTGTTTGGAACCCGGCCGTGCGTTGCTGCAATACCAAACACGCAGAACACTTTCTCATATAAGAATAATAGAGTGTGCGTGCATCTTCACCGGCGTTTCCAATAGCGCTATTGAGACGGTCGACATAAGATCGTCGCCGCCTCAATAGCGGCAGTTCGGCTGGTGGGGCCATTACCACGTTCGGCAACCCCACTACGACTCTGCTCCATACGTTCGGACGTCGAAGTGCTGGACTTGCTGGACAAGCGCGACAACTCTCGCCACGTCGGATCTTGACAAGCGGGCCACCCTTGTTAGCGACTCAAAGTCGGGTCAACTCAATTAATGCGGGCGACGCTGACCGGTTTCCCAATATAGTCCTCAAAAGGCTGAAGAAGAGGTGCTCGCTCCACCGCCGACGATGACAGAGGAGTAGGTCAGGCGAACATCGTCAGATCGACAAGACCAAGCGTTTTTTCGTTCAACAACATGAAGCCAGCCGAAAAAGGTTGGGCTGACGAGTGGTCGACGCTGGTGGCGACGCCGACGACAACTACGACGGGTGTGACGTCGGAGGGTCGGAGGACGGCGGCTTCCCACGGGGACGAGAACGCGATGTACGACGCGTACTATGATAAATATTATTAGAGTTTATATTAGTTTAAACTTCATTCAAACATGTTAAAAACTCCAACTTTGAATAAAATTCTGCAATTTAGTTAAGATTCTCAAGTTCATTTCTTTTTTGAAAAAAAAGGCTGAACACACCCAAAACCGAGCCCAGAACTGCCACACTGGCCGTGAACCAGACTCCAGAGCCATCGGACCAGGCCATACCACAACATAGGCTGGACGCCTCGACCGAATCTGCCGTGAGCCGGCCGAACTCCTCGGCGACGCCACCTCGCGGCGCACGCCACAAGCCAGAGCGTCCGCCGTAACGCCGACGCGAGCGATAGCGACCAAGCAAACCCGATGCCGCCGCCCAGCTCCTCCCTCCCGCTCGCCGCCGCCCCCATGTCCAACCCCTCCTCCTCCCCGTCCCCGTCCCCTTCTTCGCCCCCCAACCCCCTCGCCGCCGCCTCCTCCTTCCTCCAGCACCACCTCTCCAGCCTCGCCTCGCGCTTCGCGGCCCCGCGCCCGGCCCTCGCCGCGGCGCGCCCGCCGGGGCCCCAGGGCGCCACCCACTCCCTCGCCCTCGCGCCCGACGAGGTGGCCCGCGCGCTCACCGGCACCCCCGTCTTCACCGTCTGCAACTCCAGCAACGAGTTCGTGCTCGTCTCCGACCCCGCCACCGGCCTCCGCTCCCTCGGCCTCCTCTGCTTCCGCTCCGAGGACGCCGACGCCCTCCTATCTCATGTACCCATCCCTTCCTTCCCCACCCTCTCTCGCCGTTTGCTGTTTCCTTTTTACTGATGGTTTTGGAGGTTGTGTCCTCTAGGTGAGGACGCGGCAGCCGATGCTGGGGAAGGGGGCAAAAGTGGTGCCCATTACGCTTGATCAGGTGAGCTTAACTTATGTCCTGTGGACCGATCATGCTTGTTTTCAGGCACAATCCTTTTTTTTCAAGTCACGATTTTGGGAACAATCCTTCATGGGAGTTCACAGGAATTGGGGTTTAGGCTTTAATAATGAGTTTATCTTGTGGTAGAAGTAAGAAAAATGTACAATACACAGCAAATTAGCAACTCAGTGATATCTCAATCCCCGGCAATTCATTAAAGGGACGCATATGAGAAAAAGGAATCATTATTTCTCATATAACAGTCGTCCAATTTACCCAGCTTAGATTTGTCCCAGTAGCTAAATTTATACAGGCTTTGAAGATTTATGAGCTCAGTGTAGCCCTATTGCAACTTCTCATTCGATTCCATGCACCCTATTAGGGGGCGAGCAAGTTGGGCGGGGTCAGCCAACTCACACCAAATCTACTTTGTCACCATCCAAAGGAAGTGAATCCCTAATTTAAATGTATGGGCCACAAATGCAAGTGACTTATGCAGAAAGTGAACATCTAAATAAGTGGATGATTGTAATTGACTAATTGTATGTCTTGAATTGTACTGATATTGTTTCATGTTTGGAAATATGAATATTCTTTATGCGGCCCTTGCAAACGCAGGTTTATATGTTGAAGGCTGAAGGTATTGCATTCCGGTTCTTACCTGACCCTCTTCAAATAAAGAATGCGCTGGAGGTTTGCTCTTTGATGGAACTGTCTCTCCTTATTCTGTTATCTTATCTATATGTGTACCATTTTTAAGCACCCCCATCCGTACTCTTCCTTACTAGAAAGATAGTCAAATCTATCAGGTACACTAAACTATCCTCCAAAGCAGCAATGCAGAAAGTATGTGTCTCAAGGTCTATTGGACTGCCATTTGTACCAACTTAATCCATCATCATCTTTTTGACCGTTCACCAAAAAATCCATGATCTAGGGTTAGTATGTGATGCGCAATTGTCCATGAACATACTCAAAATATTTAATACCAAATTCCTTGTTTGTATCAGGCGTGTAAAGGTTAGGTAGCCACTGATCATTCCAGCGTATAATCAAGATGTATGTCTGAATCCTTAGAATGCATCTTCATTTTTCGTATTTGTTAGATGACTCATATTTGTTGTTTTCCGACATCAAAGACAGCGTATATCTAGATAAAATTTTGTAGTTTTTTTGGGCTGGATTAGCTCAAATGCCATGATTCTCCTAGGCGGTAAAGCTTTCTCTGTATCCTGTTGGTCTGTACTTTGTTGCTGATGGCTATAGCACACTTGAAGTCTTGAACCGGGTTACTATCATTTCTACACATATAAGCAATGTAAATGGACCCCTTCAGCCTAATGATGAATACTACTATTTGGCTTTTCAGTTGAAATCTGGCTTGACTGGTTTTGATGGTGTTCCAGTTTTTCAGGTAATTCACGGATTTTATTGATCTACTAAGAAATCTATATTCTTATGAAAGCAGTTAGATAAGACGCTCATTGCAGCTGGACACTATGGGATCTTTTTATGTGTTTACTTCAGTTACATGCATAAATAACCAGGGTTCCATAAACCACCGGTCACTGTCCGAGAAACCAGAAGCTTCTGGTCACCCATTGTGTTCTTCCTCTTTGGAACCATCTTCTACAGTCTGCTGCACCTTCTGTTTTTGGACCAGTTCCGGATTCTAAAACCCAAGTGGATAGGAGGGGATTTTGACTTATAGGGGATTTAATCCCCCTCAATCCATGGCAATCCACTCTAGTCCCTAGCAAACCAAACAAGGCCTTAATGATTTTACACCAACCCTTTTAAAACTCGGGAATGCAGAAAATTTGACTCTCTATTCAGAACCTTACATCTACTGATAACTACCCATGGTAAGTGTGAATATACCCCTGCAGGTGGCAAATACTCCGTCCGTTCACATCTATAAGATGTTTTAGATATTTCAGTGTGGACTATATACGGACCAAAATGAGCGAACCTACAATGACCGCGTCTAGGTACATGTTTTTCAGAAAAAAAGCTAAAGCATCTTATAATTGTGAACGGAGGGAGCAACATTTTTTATACCTATTGATCAATGACATTGATGGGTGTGTTACCATATGGAGTAGTTGACTTGTTGATTAACATATTGACTCCTAACAGAAAAACCTAGTTTAGTATGGGAAAACTTGCAATGTGGCTTAGGTGTACTTGAACACATTGGTGAAAACTGATGTTGTTTACCTGTCGTGTCCTCATTAGTTACTTCCTCATACCCATTTACTAAGACATGCAAATGAATGGACAGTCGTGTCATGTTTTCCCCAGTCTCATCATGGTGCCACATTCTGTGAAGCTGCAGTCCTATCTCATCAACTTGAATAGTTGATGGTAAGACAGCCAACAGATCTACAAAAATGATTTTTATGTGCATTTTAATTTGTTAGGAAGACATATGATTTCCCATAATCTTTAGCTCCCCGCCTCCCAGGTATGGATGTCATTTATGATTTTTTTCATCCAACAAACCAAACATACTTGGTTTACTGGATTGAACCAGAGAGAGGCCACTTTGTGGATACCAAGAAGAAACCAAAAGACGTTACGATAGAACCAGAGTACAGCCTCATAATGGCATTGCTGCAGCAGAAGCCTGCTTAATTATCTCCTTGAGATGCATACCATACGGTTTTCTAAAACACCATTTGGATGTTTTAAGTGCTAAGTTCTTTTGCTGCGATGCCTGATCTAATAATCTGCATAGCTTTGTATCCTAAGTCCAAACTTTCTTTGAAGTGACATATTCAACATGGATGACTGTCCTTCGCTATGATGAAAATACCTGATTTGCATGTAACAGTCAGATCTATTGGTCGTTAAGAAACAGAAGAAGCGCTATTGCCCAATATATTTCCAAAAGGTTTGTCAGGCTCCATTTTCTTTCACTTACTGCACCCAGCCTTGTAAAGTATTCACCACTTCCTTCTCGGTTCAGGAGGACATAGAAAGAGAACTTAGAAAGACATCGAAAGCTTCGAAAGGATCAGCCTTATCTAAGCAAATTATGGTATGTAATTTTTATATATCTTATTGCTTTCCTACGCTGTCATGAAAACTCAACCTTCTGGTTTCTTCAGGTTGGGAGTTTGGAGGATGTCTTGAAGAAAATGGAGGTAGGATGGAGACAAATACAAGATACACTCTGGACTGCTTGTACCTTACTGCTACTAACCTCGTAAAACTCTTGATTCTACAGATAAATGATAGAAATTCTGGATGGGACGACTTGATCTTCATACCACCTGGGAAGAACCTTAACCAACATATCAATGAGGTATCAGCATAGTTTTGTTGTGCAAGCAGAGTTTAAGCACACATATTTTTGCACTTGAAATGCTGTGATGGCCAGCCTATCAACAATGTTAAGTCGCTGCCTGAGCTCTTTTCTTAATAATTATTTCACGGTTAGCCCTGTAAGGATTTTTTTATGTCAAGTGATAAAATATGGTTGTGATTTTTGCCATTGTTTTTAGAAATATATTTGTGGCCTTTTTTTCTGATTCATAAACATCAAGTTCGGCTGGAAGACTGAAAAAACTGTGGTGGTATACTTTTGTTGCAAGATTTAGTTCCATGGGACTTGATTTATTTACGTTCTGGTATATAAGGGAAAACATGATTAGAGTGGCATGCTTGGGTTGTCATCATACTACCTTTCGTTACCAACTGGATCTCCTTTTCCTCTTGCTATCATGCCTGCCATGAGAATTTCCCCGCTCACTGTTCATGCCACTCGATTAGAAAACTTCAACAAAACCTGTTCTGCGTCGAGTGCAGCTTATGTGGTTGATATGAAGTTGGAAGCGGCGTTGACGAAGGAGAATGATGATTGTAGTGGAAGTGTAACCAACATATCATCATTCACTCCTTTTCAATCTAGTAAATCACACAGATAATTTTTCAGCCGAAAGAGAAACAAAAGGCTGGTCAAATGAGATGCTTTATGCAGCCTAAAGGTCAAGGATGTTTGGTTATTGAAGACTTGAAGATAGATAATATTTGTCTGCTTAGAGCATCTCCAAGCGGAGCCCCCAAATCCGGCCACAGTGACCGGACAGGCCCCAAATTAGGCCTTCTACAACCGTGCCCCCCAAACCTAAACCCCTAAAACCATGCAATCCATGCACGTAGGAAATTTATGTAGATCATTCATAGTCATAGTTCATCAAGTTCGGACATACTACATAGGAGCATCTAGAAACTAGCAAAAATATACATCTAAAACTAGCAAAATAATCTTCTCGCGGCGGCGGAGCAGTCAACGGTGAAGGAGTTTCACTCCGGCGCCTTGCCCTTCCCCTTCTCGTGTACGCCGGGGCGGCGGACCCGCTCGAAGACGGCGTAGGGGTCGCCGCTGGAGCCGGAGGTGCCGTCGCTGCTCCTGGACCGCGCCGCCATGAGGCGGACATGGCGCGCCTGCTCGGAGGCGAGGCGCGCCGCCGCGCTATTCGCCTCGGCCTCCCGCATGGACGCGACGACGGCGGCGTCGAACATTTCCTTGTTCTTGCGGCGGAGGCGCCGTGCGTCCGTCTCCGCCGTAGTCAAGGAGTAGGCGACGACGTCCGGGGGGACGTCCGCCTCTTTGGCGGCCCTCACCACCGTGGCTGCCGCCGCTCGAGGGTCGGCGTTGCGGAGGCGACGGAAGGCCTTGCCTTCCGTTTCCTTGCTAGGTGGGGAGCGGAGAGGCGGAGGCGGAAGGGGAGAGGAGGAGAGGAAATGAGACGCTGGTGGGGAGCGGAGAGGCGGAGGCGGCATTTAATACAGCGGTGGGGAACGGAGGAGGCCGCCTGGGAATGCGCGCCGGTGAGTCCACCTCACGCTGCCGGCGCCGGTCAGCCTCCCTCTGCGTGGGGCCGCGCTGTCAGCGACCCACGGGGCAGGCGCGTCCGGACGCGTCCGGTCGCGTCCACGCTACCCCAAACCCGCCCCACATTTGGGCTGGGTTTGGGGGCTGCCGGTCAGCCCGGTCGTTTGGGGCCGGTTTGGGGGCCGCGCTTGGGTGGTCGTTTTTGGGCCAAATGGCCTCCGGACCGTCCGCCCAGACGTATAGGGCGGGTTTGGGGCCTCCGCTTGCAGATGCTCTTAGCTAGTGGCTCTTTAAGCTCATTAACGTGACAGGTTTGGCAGCGTCTTCTATGGAACAAATACATGCGAAACAAAGACTATTTCTCAAGTGGAATTTTGTATGGGGATTCTCGGTTTTCGAACGGCCTTGGGCGTGTGAAGCATTTCTTGGCTGCTAGGTTGATTCAACCTCCAGAATGGCACACAGATTCGCTTAGGATACCTGGGCTCCTAATGAACCACTTGGCAAACAATATCCAAGGCAGCAAAATGTCAATGTCGCGGTGGCTCAGGTTTTTTCTATGACCTGCCAAATGTGACATTGCAACGAGCAATCAGTGGGAAGCTTGGAATAAGCTGGTCCAACAGGGGGAATAGTCGCGTCAGCGCAACAACGAGACAACGTTCTTGGTCTCTTTTGTCAGAACAGTCATTTCTCAGTCCATGTATTGCTCTCCCATAATTCTCATTCTTTTTGGCGTAGAAATATTTGGAAAACAAAAGTCACCGTCTAAAACTTTTTAGTGGTATATATTTAGAGCAGCCTAGTTCTAACGATCTGATTAAAGAAAGTGGCAGGCGAGTAAAGTTTGTTCTTCTGGTCAAGATGAGGCCAACAGATCTTTCTCTAAGTGACAGCCATGCTGCCCCCCCTATGCCATATATATCCTTTAAATTACCTCTCCCCTATTGTATTTTTGCTTTGTTGCGAAATTATCAACGACGACGGGCTTTGTATTCGCCTATATTATCCCACATGGTGGCAGTGTGATCTCCAGATTGGTCCCCAGTTCTATAGGCGGCATACAAGTTGACCTTTGTATTTCGCCTTTTATGTTTCTTGTCGGATTTTCGTTTGTGGTTTTGTGCATCCTTATTATGCAGAGCTGGGCGTAACACACTTTGTATGCTTTGATACTTTTGAGTAATATAAAAGCCGTTTGTCTGAAAAATAAATCAACGATGAGCTTGGGATGTGTTCACGCTCACAGATACTAGCTAGGCAGTATGCTGTGTAACATGTTAGTGGCTTTATCATAATGATACGATGTTACTTTTGACTAAAATAAAAATCTATCATCTGGATCAGATGGACTTCCGATATGTCGGCTTACCGCCTTCATGGACGCCGTTGCAAAGAGCCGAGCTCATAGAAGCGATGGCAACAGGGAAAGGTCGTGGTCATGGAGCAATTTTCTGCTACTAGTTGGGCGCACAGCGGGCGATTAGACGTTGACGGACTTTCTGCACCTTCGTTTTGCTCTCTAGCCTCGTTGTTTGTCATATGACCGTTCAGATGATTCATGCTATGAATAATCTTGTTTGAATTGAATAGGTGCGTATTAGTTCAACTAGCAAAATGCCCTTGCGTTGCAACGGGAGAGAGAAAATTCATCAAGAAGGGGCACAAAGTAATGATACAACACAACTATCCACTTATTGATAATGATAAATAAATAAATTACAATTTTAAAATAATTTTAAAGTATGTTTTAGTTTGATCTAGTAATTGTGTTATTATTATTTAAATTTGTATTATCTATATAAATTGATTTATTCTTTGCCGCTTAATTTTAAATTTGTTTTTTTGTTATCGACTAAATCAAACATACTCAGAGAATAAATGTTATATGAAACATAGTTTAATATTTATTTCCTTAAAATAGCTATTGTTATGAAGTTTGTTAAAGAAATAGATATGTTGCTAAAGGCATATTAATCAAGCCAATTTAAACCATATCCATAGAAATCTGCCCGACACATCTATGTGCAAGTGAGTACTGAATAGTTATACCAAAGGCGGCATGGCCTCCTTGAGCAGCGCGGCATCGTCTGGCTCCAATCCCTACTCTCCTTGTCTTCGTCGTAGTAGTCGTTGTCGCTTGCCATTGCGAGCCGCCGCCGGCGCGGCCTCCTACGGCTCCAGTCCCTACTCGTCATCGTCTTCGTCATATTAGTCGTAGCACTCGTCGCTGGCATGGCGAGCCTCTGGCTGGGTGTTTGATCGATCACGTGTGGCGGCTATTTGAGGACAGTATCGATCGCGTTCCAGTTGGACTCTGTTGCCGTGTCTAGCCATCACCTACGATGGTTTTAGGATTGTGTCGATCGTGCTCGAGCCGGACACGTACGAAAGATTAGACGGACGGAGAGATAAACTTTTGTTTAGTTTAGCAATCGTTTTCTATCGAGCGTGCGACGTACGTGGTACGGTCGCTTAACAGTATTATATAGTAAAAATATATATAGCAAATGGCGAGCAAGTCGAGAGAATAGTGCAGAGTGGATTGTTGTGTTCTGGTCTAGGCGATCGTGTTCCTTTTTAATAGCCAATATCGTTGGCTGATCAGTAGTTTTAAACCGAGTCGGATATAGCAAATAGCGTTGGGCTACATTTAATTTCCTTTTTGTTAAGTGGGCTGCTTCATGGGCTGCTTCCTGGGTCGATCGGAAGGACACGGATATGGAGTCGAACTCCAACCCGATTACGCTGGGTCGTTCGTAAGGACACGGACATCGTTTTTTATCCTGATCGGATCGTGCGTGAGCCGTTTATCAAGGGTGCGATGTTAGGTAGACCACGACGTACCACCGAACGGAACGGACGAAGGAAGAAACGCTTCTCGACCCAATTTCATCTACTGCCCAGATTTCAACCGCTAGTTCTTCGACAATATCAATTTAAACATAAATATTGCAGTGCAAATGAAATCAACGATAATTCAAATTACTAAATTGTAAATAGAGAAATATTAATACTGCGGTGCATTTAAATTTGAGCAACATCAAGATATACGTAGCTAAATTCCACCATCCTATGCAATACAGCTAGCAGCCACTCGAGATATACTGTAGAACCCAACAGCATCTGTTTTTTATTCTGCTAGGACCATGGGCAGCTAGGTTCACACGGAGGCGACGCCGGAGGCGCTGAGGCTGAGTTACTGCTCCGGAGGCAACACGCCGGAAGAGGAGATGTGCCGGAGGCAAGATGCACGGGAGGCTACCCGCTCGGCCGCTCCCGGCTCCTCTCATCAAATTTTAGACGTGATTCCGGCGGCTGCGGCGCTGGAGTTGTCCCGCGGCTGCAGCGAAGTTGCTCGTGCCCTCATATGTCTCTACGCGCCGCCCACCAACTGCCGCGTCTGGTCGCCTTTGTCGGCCGCTGAAGGCATGTGCGCCTCGATGGAGTGAGGAGCAGGGATCTGCAGGTGGTTTCCCGCACGCGGTGGAGCAGGCGAGGGAGTTGGGGAGTGCGGTCGGCTGGCGGTGGGGAGCTCCCGGCGTGCGGGTGGGTTGCGCCGATCTTCACCGGCCGCGTCGCACCGCCGCCGCCCGTGTCGCCTGCACATCGCGAGCGGCCCCTGTCGCCTCCAAATCGTGACCATCGGCAATCTGTCCTGTGAACCGTTATTTTGACTGAGCGGTGGCAATACGGTATTATCTCCCAAAATACAGGGGCATAATCGGAAATTTAAAAAACGTACCAACCATCACCTGAAGCCATATTATATAGTAGAGATAGAGATTATATGTTTTCGTACTTTCGGTTTGCAGTTCATGCGATCATTAGGTTGGTGGCCGGTAGTATGTGATTGTGATGTTTGAACAAGTCGAGGTTCACACAAACAAAGAAACTTGCCGGCATTGACTCCTGAGAGGTCACCATTTGCTTCCTTACAGCGTAGTATACTATACTACTATATATGAAAGTTGGTCAGATTCGCTCCTCGATTTGCTGTCCGTCGCCTTTTAAACGCTGCTCGTCCGATCCGTGCGTCCTACGGTCCAGATTACCCCAAACCTCCACGACACTGTAGCTCCGGACTTTCTACCAATCAGAAGCGAGAACGTGACAATTTTGGAGACAGTGCTCTGCAGCCCACACTTTCTCGCTGCAGAGGACCTATCCGCAAATTCTAGAAAACCCACGGACCTCCCTGCAAAAATGCACACAGATTCCCCTCCCTCTCCTTCTCTCTCTCACACGAGCACGACGTCGCCGCCGGCGCCGACGCGCGGCGTCGCCTCTCCGCTCCTCTCCACACGAATCCAACCACACGCCGAGCTTCGCCGCCGCGTTCTCCACCTCCTCGCTGAGGATCGGCTGCCGGGACGCCTGAAATCGCCGCCGCCGTGCTCTCCTTCCCCGGCTCTGGCCGTCGCGCCGTAGAGCTCAATTCGCTCCGCTCCGACTTCACCTCGCCTCGCCGACCTCTCTATCGTCCTCCTGGCGTAACGCCGGTCCGGCTGGGCCTCTTCCCGACCTCTCCCGTGCCCTCCTTCGCTGTGCACGTGTTTTCCGTCCGCCGCCGCTGTGTTTCGGTCATCGCCGGCGAGCCGGTGACCATTTGGTCCCGTGCTCCGCCTGTCTGGCTTCCCCGTGCCGTCTTCTCGCGGAAACACGCTATTCCGGCGTCGCGCGCGTCCTCAATCGAGCAGAGCGACCTCGCCGGACTTCGGCACGACCTCGCCGGAGTTCGGCAGACTCCCCGCTGCCGCTCTGTGCCACTGACAATTGGGGCCCACACGTCAGAGATTTATTCTTTTCCGCAGCTGTTTTACAAAAAAAAGAAAACCCCGACAAGTGGGCCCCTCCTACCGGGTTTCCAATAATTTCAGAAAAAAACCTGAAAATTGTAAAATTCGTAACTTCAAATCTGTAATTCAAAAAAATACAAATAATATACCAAAATTTACACAAAAAAGAAATCTTTGCAGCTAACACATTTCCATGCATGCTTAACTAACTTTAATAAAAATTATTTACAAGAAATAATATAACCTTTTAATATTAATTATGTAGCTTAGGGAAAAACATTTCAAATTGCTGAATATTCGAACATACTCGAAACAACAAATTCTAATTCAGTATAGGTATATTCTTGCAGGTTTTTAAAAAAAATTAATTACAACAACTAATATAACTTTTTCATACAAATTATGGAGTTTATGACTTTTTTATACAAATTATGGAGCTTATGGAAAAACATTTCAAATTGCTGAATATTCGCAGATACACAAAACAACAAATTCTAATTCAATACAGATATATTCTTTCAAGTTTTTCCGAATATATTATTCGAGACGTTCCCAAATATAATTTGCGGTGAACCTGTAAAATAATATTTCGATTTAAACCTTAATCAAAACAACTATTTCTCACAAGGACACGACGGTAATTCTTTTTCTAAAGACAATTTAATCATTACATTTTGACGCTAACGAACAGAACTAACAACCACACGGGCGCGACGTGAAACTACAAACATATTTAAACATTTAAATTTGCTAAAAAATTGCAGAATCACAACGTCCACGATGAGCTTTACTGGGTGATGGAATATAAGAGCTGCTTTTATTTAATTTCGACGATTATTTTTTAATGGTCTACAAAAGATAAGAGAAATGTAAAACAATCCGAGTATTGTTTAAGCAAAAGAAAAAGATAAAAAAGAAAGTACTGTTTAAGCAACGTTCCAATTCCTTAAACAAATGATAATGAAGTCATTTTTTTTACAATACTCCAAACATTTCACATCTCTCTTAATAATGGAGTTATTTGTCTAAAAACCATAAGCAATGTTCCAATTTATAATAACAAAGTCATCTGTCTAAAAAAAATCACAAAATATTTGGAGTATTATTTGAGCAAAAGAAAAAGATAAAAGAAATGTGAAATGTGAACTATAACAATAACTTCAAACCTATCCGTTGGAAAAAATATAACAAATATATCAACATGAACACGAAAATAAACCTCGACTATTTATGGCATATGATCAACTTCCAAATTTCAATATTTTAAAATTTCGAATGCATTTTCAAATCTGAGCATTTAATAGACGCAAAAAAAAAATCAAATATGACAAACATATCGACATGACCACAAGAAAAACGTTGGCTATTTATGTCATACGATCAAATCCCATATTTAAATATTTTAAAATTTTGAACGCCTTCCAAAACTGAGCATACAATAAACACAAAAATAATTCAAAAATGAATAACTTCCCAATTTTAACAATTTCTGAAATTTGAACAACGCACAACTGCAAACTTTTTCCTACAAATTCCAACATATTTAAATCTAGAAGCTTTTGAATGCGGACATCCCCAAATTTAAATTTTACCACACATGCCAAACGGGCGCGGCATCATTTGGATAAGTTTATGGAAAAAACAATCATGTTTAAGCATTCCAACTCAAATTAAAAATTTGAATATTTTAAAATTTCATATGACTTTCGAACCTGATCATTCGGTAAACACTAAAAGAATCCAAATTTGAATAAATTCCAAATTGTACAATTTCCAAAATCTATTTGATCATTCCAACTCAAATTTCACATTTATATATTCCAGAATTTTAAATACCTTCCAAATCTGATCATTTTGCTAACATTAAAAGAATACAAAATTTGAATACATTCCAATACGGACAATCTCCAAAATCTCAACATTCTTTTAAGCAACTTTCAAACCTGATCATTCGGTAAACACTAAAAGAATTGAAATTTGAAAAAATTCCAAATTGTACATTTCTTAAAACCTATTTGATCATTCCAACTCAAATTTGACATTTACATATTTTAGAATTTTACCTACCTTCCAAATCTGATCATTTTGTTACCATCTAAAGAATACAAATTTCAATACATTCCAATACGGATAATTTTCAAAATCTCAACATTCTTTTAAGCGCAAACTTTTTCGAATTCAAAAAATATTCATATTACAACAATTTTTTAAAGAAGATATTTGAAATTCATCAAACGGGCGCGGCATTGCCGCGCTAATATCCCTAGTCTATATATAAAAGCCGTGCGCTTCAGCGCTCTACGAAGCTGTCCACGCCACCGTGCGACTGTTCACCTACAGTAACTACAGTGCGCGCACGTCTCCGCGCCGTCGATCCTCGATCCGACGGTCCCCGTAGACGTCCCCGTGGTCGTTTTACAAGAAAGAACCTGCGCTGTCCAGAAATTGCTCCGCAGCCCACATCTTCTAACTAAGAAGGACCTATATGAAATTTCAAGAAACCCCAGGGACCCCGTTGCAAAATACGCGCACAGCCCTACTCCCTCTCCTTCTCTCTCACGCGCGACCCCAACGCCGCCGCCAACGCCGACGCGCATCGCCGCCGCTTTGCTCCTCCTCCGGCGAATCTACGCGCACGGAGAACTCCGCCGTCCTACCCTCTCCATCCTCGCCCACTCTCGCATGTCGGGAAGCCCGAAGCGCGCCGGAATCGACGCCGCCGTAGTCGCAGGCCACCGCCGCGGGTTTGGTCGCCACCAGCGACTCCGGCGACCATATGGTCCTGCGCGCCGCCCGCTCGACTCCCCTCCACCTCCTCGCGCGGCTCCGCGCGGACCCAGGCCGGCGCGCGCGCGCAGCTGCTCGAGCGCGACCTCGGCAGCGCGGCCGCGTCCGCCGCCGGCGCGCGTGACGTCACCTGTCCACGTCACGGCGGGCCCACATGGCAGGAACTTCAGATTTTCCATATAAAAGAAAAAATATGACATGTGGGTCCCTCTGTCAGTTTTCAAAATAATTACAGAAAAATGCTGGAACCTGAAAAATCCATATCTTTTAATCTGTAATTCAGAAACATATAAATAATATACCAAAATTTGCAGAAAATGAGATCTTTACAACTAACACAAATCCATGCATGTTTGAACAACTTTTAAAAAAATAAATAAATTAGAAGAACCAATATAACCTTTTTATATTAATTATGTAGATTATGGAAATAACATCTGTTAGTCAATCTAACTCCATTTAAATTGATCTTCCTTATCTAGGATGCATTTCATTATCTTCAATTGGTCATATCATCTATATTGTTTTCACTTCATCGACGTCTGTAGTCCTCAAATATTTCAGTAGTAAGGTTCCGTAAGTGGGTCAGATATTAGATTGGCATGCATTTACTGTTTTATTCTTATGTTTTAGTATTTTGCACCAGTGAATTATTGAAACGAGAAGTACAATCAACAACGGATTTGGTTTATTAGTGTATCTTGATCCGACGGTTTGCCATTTTTTTTATATAAGTACTATTACTAGCTCATTTCTTTTTTGGCAATGATGAGTTTTAACCGCAACAGACAAATTAACGTGAAGGTTATTTTTTTAAAAATCATTTTAAGATGAGAAATATGATCATAATCAAACATTCCAATTTGCAAAAAAAAATGAAGATACTCCAAAATATATTGTCATGCTTAAAAAAAATGCTACCTATTTAAATCAAAATACAACCACATTTGATCATGTCAATTCAGTACATATTTGCATATACAATCTAAAAAAACTCTTTCTAAGTATGTATTTAATTTTAATAAATGCTTACATAATTCATTTTGTGCAAATATGGAGTTAACTTACAAATTTATTAAAAAATAAAAACATATTTAAACATTTCAATTTGCTAAGTATTTTGAGATACGCTGCACGATAAATTCCAACGGATTTCAACACTTTTGAATCCCAAAGGACACGTCGTCACTCTGCATTATCTTTCGCAAGTTACATGAATTTGTTTCTATTTTTGGTAAAATTTAGCTAAATTGTTTACACCAACAATTGTTTCATTAAGCCTGATAGCCAAATTAACTACATTTCCAAAATGACACATAAATGTTATGGTAACTAAATTGTTTTACTAATATTAACAAACTCCTCGCATATTTTCTTTGAATTTTGTAACTTTCTAGCCTACATATAAAAATATAGAAACATTTGTCATTCTAGACAAATTCTTGCTTATTTAAAATGCGTAACTTTTAAAGTTCATCTAAACATGATACTCATGACTGCAAATAAGCTACATTACCAAATGGACTCATACATTTGGTATGCAATTTGGATTAAAAAAACTATAATTACAAATAGGGAATTTTTTAAAAATCTTTCCACAGTAAATTCGACGTAAATTTGTTAACCTTCTCAACCATAATTTCCAGCTGCTAATTTTTAACCACGACATATAAGATAACAAAAAAAATACGGTGTGCCACCCCGCCGAGTTTTTGGAAGTAATCCAAATGCATTTCCCCTAATTTTATGGAGTTAAATTTAATAAATGCTCACACATTACATTCCCCTTAATTGTAGAGTTAAAATAAATATTTGAGACAAAATACACGCACGCTTGAACACTCAAACTCGTTAAAAATTTGCAGATACTCGAAATCACAAAATCTTTCTTTCCCTTTGCGTGTTTTCAACTTTTCATTCTTTCTATTCTTAATCTTTTTCTTTGTCTTCTTCTAATTTCACCAAACTTAAATATTTTTGAACAGTTCATCTACATGCAAAGTTCACATTTATACCACACAGGTGACCCGTGGTTATATATCACCTCAGAGTACTTACTTCTATCCGAGATTACGAACACTCTATATTAAGAAAACCAAATGCACTAAATTATACATGATACAAACATTACTATATCTAATACGCCTGCACATATCAATGCAACGGGTGCGACATGTCGTCACGCGTATAAAAAATGGATTCTATCTTTTTATGTCCAATTCATACACTATCTTTCAGTTAGAAGAAACCGAATATTTTATCTATAATACCAAATATGTTATCATAGACCGTTAAATTAGCTATCAGCATTCTAATTCCGTGCGTACCGTCATAAATAAAATACACTTCAAATTACGCAGCAAAATTAACACCACAGGCGCGGCATGCCGACGCGCCAAATTTCCCTAGTAACGAATCAATGATAAGAAAAATTGAACCACGTTCCACTGTCTGACTCTGCGCCGCGCCAAATTTCCCTAGTAACGAATCAATGATAAGAAAAATTGAACCACGTTCCACTGTCTGACTCTGACCTAGCAACACATGTAATGAACTGACAAAGAACACACTTCGGTTCACTCTGCTCCCTTGACACTGCTTTCTGCCTTCAGTTACCATCGACATCGACATTGGTAGTACCAAATTCAGTTAACTCGACTACACCACACATTTGTGTAGGTCCACCCACACAGAAGCCCAACAAAAGAGAACCACTCAGTTTTCATCGACGGAACAACCCAGCAGCGGGCAGGACGGCACCTAGGAGCGCGAGCCGGCAGGAACGTCGACCGAGACTGAATTTGACAAGAAAATCAGTCAGGTTACCCAGCAAAATAAATCAGGAATCCGCTCCCTTTAGTTACACGGTAAGCCACAGCAACGAGGCTCAGCACGTGCACAAAATGTACATGTATTTCGGTGAACTGAAAGACAGTGGATCAATCGACGAGCTTAAGACCGAAACCCACGTCTTCACAGTGTCGCAGGAACGGCACGCGCGCCAACGGGTCAAGATCCTTGCCGCCACGGCACACCAGCGACGGCGTCGAGTGCAGGCACGGCTCCACCGACGCCGGCCTCACGCACGCGGCGGCGTCGGCCTTCCTCCCGCTCCAGTCCAGCGGGACCAGCAGCCAGGGCCGCAGCCCGGCCAGCGCGTGCGCCACGTACCCGAACGTCGACCACCCCGTCGTCACCATCTCGTCGCTGTAGCTCAGCAGGAAGATCTCCGCCAGCGCGCGCTCGTTATGCGCCCGCGCCTCCGTGTGCTGGTCCCCGTCGTGGCTCGGCTGGTACACCGTCACCACCTCCCCCGACGCCGTCGCGTTCGTGTAGTACGTGCCGTGGAGCTTCTCGTAGTACTCCGCCTTCAGCGACACCACCAGCACCGCCTTCGTCTTGGCCTTCGCCGTCGCCGTGCTGCTGTTCCGCACAATTGCAGCTGCGGGCTCGTCGGTCACCTGCGGCAGGAGGTCCTTCTCGCGTGTGCACCGCATGATGTGCTCGAACATGGCCTCGAACGGCACCCCGCTGTGCGGCACCACGCGCACCTGCAAGCCCAGACGCTCGTCAGCGCCGGCGAGGTACCCGTCGAAGAACCTGTCCACGATCCCCCACGCTCGGTTGCCCGGGTGGAGAAGGTACCTGCCGAGGTGGTGGAACACGGACCCCTTGGCCGGGAACATCCGGTCCAGCTCCTCCCGGTACGTCGGCACCAGGAACAGCGCCACGGCGAAGTAGCTGTCGGACCTGAGGACCATCCAGTTGAACCTGTCGAGCACCCGGTGGTCCTCCTCGCAGAACGTGTGATTTTGAAGCCGCAGGTTCATGTTCTCCAGGTGGAGGTACACGTACGCCGGCAGAGCGCTCGCATTTTCGCCGCCGTCGTAGCCGATGACGTTGCTCTCGAGCATGCTGACGTAGTTCTCCGGGCAGCTGGACCAGAAGCCGCGGTCCCTGTAGGGAAAGCCCGGAGGGGGAAGCAGCCACGAGGTCCCCGGGAACGGCTCGCAGAAGAGCGCCTCCATCTCGGCGGGCTCGTGGACGAGGAGCACGCGGCCGGTGAGGAGCGCGTAGAGGAAGGTGGAGACGAGGCTGAGCATCCGGTTGCCGAGGCCCTGAATGGGGAGCCACAGCACGTACCGGCACTCGCCGCGGTCGCCGTTGCGGCCGGACTCGAGCTGCGCCATCGCCTCCCTGTACCGCGCCGTACCCGGTCCGCACCGGCGGTGATTGGCTTCGTACTGTCTCAGCTTCCGGACGAGGTGAGATGACACCGGAAACCGCGACGGCTTCCATCGCTTGGAAGCTTCGTACCGGCTGCGGCACGGTGACTCGCCGAAGTCCGGGGACAGGAGGCCGCCGAGGAGCCGTTCGTAGTGCGCCGTGTCTCGGGACGACGCATTACGGGGACCTGTGTGAGCCGGCAAGTAAATGAATGATCACGCATGGAACACGGGGCCCTTTACGTTCAGCCGGCATGGGTGGGTAAAGCTTCAAGAAAAAGTAGGTGCCGTACTTTGCTGTTTCACCTGTGACCAGAGCTGGGTGTCGGCGGCGATGGAGGCGGCTCGGTCGCCAAAGAGGAAGAGCAGGAGCAGCAGCGGCAACGCGGCCAAGAAGACGGCGGTGAAGGCGCCCCGGCGACGCTTCCCCGCCGCCGGTGGATCTCTCGCTCCTTCCATCGATCGTCTCGGGAACCACACACACAAGCAATACAATCTAGTACACTGCTCTGTTTTGTCGAGGGCAAATGGAGAGGTCAACTGTTGCGATGGATAGTTGGATATATATATATATATACAGTACTTGGCTGTCGGCAGATCCACTCGTTTTGCTTACCATTTCACTAGTAACACGGCACATGCAATGTACTACGTCCCATCAATATAAACTCAAAGTTAAGAGTCAAATCTTCTTCTAAAAGTCCGTTTCCCGGCGCTATTTTGGCCGGCTTGGAGGTAACGGCGCTATTTTGGACCTTGAGGGGCTGTTTTCTCAGCCATGGAACTCAGGAGGGAAGCCGAACATAAAAAAAATCAAATTTGGACAAAAAATAGCTAATTTAGGCGAATTTTATACATATATAGGGGAAATTCACAGTTCTTGCCGATTACATAGTAGAAATTTTAAATAAAAACTTAAAATAACTTAGACGGCGATCTATACGCCGTTCTAAATGCCCAGTTGGCTGTAGAACTGCGTGTAGTCGCCGCGGTCGCCGTCGGAGTCGGAGTCGCTGGGCGGGGCACGGGAGCATGGGCCTGCGCCGTCGTCGCCGCCGTGCCACCTGCTCGGCCCTGGCATCGTCGGCGCGTCCTCCTACTCCTCGCTGTCGTCGAGGATGACGACGCCGTGCGCTGGTAGGCGTCATACCACACCTGCTCACGAGCGGCGCGCTCCAGCAGGCGCGCCTGGCGCTCGGCCTCCTCGTGTTGGTGCATCTTGAACGACCAAGCGCAGGCGAAGTCGTCTTGGGCCGGCAGAACGTCGTTGAGCGACATTTGCTCGGCGAGAGACGCTGGCCGGGGAACTCCTCCGGGTCCTCGGGCGCCCCCGAGTTCAGCGCCGTGCGGACATAGTCGCGCAGCGGCGACCACGCGGGCTCGGTCTTGGGCTTCTTGAGGGGTGCGCTGCCGGTGCCAGGCTCCTTCTTCGGCTTGACGAGGCGCAGGCGGTCCCTTGGCGGCGAGGGAAGGAGGTGGTCGGAGTTGAGGACGATTCCACCACTGGGCCTCCGTGGCGGCGTCTCCTCCAGCTCCGGCTTGACTTGAACTAACTCGGAACGGGGCGTGGACGCCGAGTGCGGGATCGAAGAGGAGCGAGGAGTGGAGGAGGAGCGCGGGCCGGAGGACGAGCCGCCGCCCATCCTTCTCGGCATCCACAACGAGGCGCGGCGGCGTGAGATGGCCGGAGGCCGGGGCGGCATCGTCAGGCGGGGGTTGTTGCCCCCGTCGATGTAGTCCAGGATGTAGTTCAGCATACGCCCTGGCGCGCCCCACCAGAGCCTACGGCCGCCGCCGTTGTTCCTGCTGGAGACGATGTCGTTGCGGTTGGTGTCCGCCAGCTCCCGCCGCTGACGGTCGGCGAAGTACTCCGTCTAGAAGTCGAAGTTGGGGTCCCAACGCGGGTCCGCCGCCTGCTCCTCCATGAGCCCGTCGAGAACCCGCTGGTTCTCGGCGTAGCGATCCGCCCACCGGAACGCCTCCGGCGCTCACATGCCAGTCACCTGGGACACGTATGTCGGGCGGTGTAGGGTAGCCCGCCTCGTAGAACATGCGCGCCTCCTAGTCATGGAGGAAGCGTCGGCCAAAGCCGTTGGCCGCCGCGCCATCGCCTGGGAACATCTCCGCCATTGCGCTGCTTTGCTGCTCTTTTGGGCGAGGGAGAAGGTGAGAGCGGGGAGGGCGAGTTTGTGCTCGTTGCCACGGCGAGAGGGCGGGGCGATGGCGCGCCATTACTGCGCCGCGTGCCAAGCGATTGGACGCTTCGCCGCCCGCCTGACCGACACGGGAGCCTGGAAGATCAAGACGGACCGACGTTTTGTCATTTCTTTCGCGCCAATTTCGCCCAGGTCGCTGACAGAACGGGCCCGCCTAGAGTTCGCGCGCTTTCGCTTTGCGCCGGAGCCCCCAGTTGCCCCCCAACAGCCTGGGTTTGGCCGGGGTGCGCCGGCGCTATTTGGGCTCCTGGGGGCCGACTGGGAGAAAAACGACGCTAAATAGGCCAAACGGCGCTATTTAGGCCGCCGGGGGGGGGGGGGGGGGGGGGGGCGAGTGGAGATGCCATAAGCAGGCCGAATTTTCCTTGTTTTTTGAAAATGAAAGGAGCTTTACATCTATTATTTGTGGCACAGCAAAATCCAAGGAGAGCAGAATATTCAAGATTTCTTCCTTTTCTCCAATAACTTCTGAATTGGGTCTCTGCATCCGGGGGTTCGGTCCCTATCCTGTTGTGTTCAAAGTTCAAATGCTATCTAAATCATAAGCTATTTTTCTTGTGGAATTTTGTTATACACTCCATCCAATCGGAATTCCATAATGGGTACATGTAAATCACTTCAATGATCCACCTAAATACTTGTAGTATGTGTCAGTGGCGAAGACAGGGGACCAGCAGGGCCCTGCCCCCTAATACCATTGATTTGTCAATAAATTTTTAAGAACAATGTAGATTTTGAGAAATTTGCTCTAATCGCCCCAATTTACCAATCGTGGCTCCGCCCCTGGTTTGTGTTGGAAATCTATCATTGTTGAGCAGTTAGCGTGGGTTGACGACATGGACCTACAAATGTGTGCTGTTGTCAAGTTAACTTGAACTTGGTACCGGTGTCGATGTCAAGGGTAACTGAAGTTAGTACCAAATGTCAAGGGAGCAAAGTCAACTTCCATAATGGATTTGCTATACTTGAACACAATGGTGAAATCTGAAGCTGTTTACCTGGCCTGCCCCCATTAGTTACTTCCTCATACCCTTTTACTAGGACATGCAAATGAGCCGACAGTGATGTCATGTTTCCCCCAGTCTCATCAGGGTGCCACATCTTGTGAAGCAGCAGTCCTATCTCATCAACTTGAATAGTCGATGCTAAGACAGAACCAACATATCAACAGATATGATTTTGTTGTGCATTTTTTTTTTTTTTTTTTTGAGGAAGGATCCGATCCATTAAACAAGGTACACAGTACAAATTACAAGGCAGCCCATCAAAGAAAGAAAATTACAACCAAAGCTCTGAAACTTGCACGAAGCACCCTGTGCAACTTGAAGGAATTACAATCGGATCCACAAGCCAGCTCCCAAGAACCTAGGCTCCGCCGTCGTCGCCGTACCTCATCCCGCTGGAGAAGGAACGCCGCCACAAGTCGTAGATAGCCGCAGAAGCCGTCCGCTGCCTCGCACCGGAACTTGGACTCGCTGAACGAACACGGCCACAGCGCACAACACCCAGCTCCGCCGCACAACCAGCCGACGACGCATCACCCAGGCCAACCACCACCACCAGGACCCAACCGCCAACGCCCGCTGCTCTCCCCGCCACCACGGCCGGCCAGAACAGACACGGCGAGGAAGAAAACCAACTCCACCCGAACCAAAAGCGGATCACCACCCTCCCCCAGCTCCTCCCTCACCACCACGGCCGGCCAGAGGAGTAGAGGACAAGTAGCTTACCGGAGAACAGAGAACCCAGATCCTCCACAGCAGGGCTGTGACGGAAGGAGGAAGAGGGTACAGAAGCTCCACACGGGATCCGCCACCTCCGCAACGGCGGGCACCCAAGGAGCACACAAGGGCTCCGGCCGCAGCACGGAAGCCGCCCCAAGCTGCTCTCACCTCAGCGCCGCCGGAGACCGCACCAAGGGAAGGGAAGAGCCGCCGCTTATTTACCCTACACGGCCACCGAGCCTTCCTCTCAGCGCCGCCGGGGCCTAAACTCACCCTATCTACAAGCCAGGAGACGAGGATCCAGATCCCCACCTTCTCCCGTCGCCGGAGCAACGGAAGAAGGCGGCGATCCAGCCTCGCTCCGGCGAGGAGACGGGAACTCTGGAGTCGCCCCCTTTCGCCTCTCTCTGCACTGTAGAGATAAGGAGGGGGGGGGGGGGGGGGGACGGTTAGGAGAACATATGATTACCGCTAATTATTAGCTCTCCACCTCCCAGGTATGTTTTTTTATCCAACAATCTGAATATACTTGGTTTACTGGATTGAACCAGAAAGAGGCCACTTTGTGGATACCAAGAAGAAACAAAAATACCTTACAATAGAACCAGCGTAAAGCCTCAGAATGGCATTGCTGCAGCGGAAGCCTGCTTAGTTTTCTCCTTGAGATGCATAACTCGCGGTTTTCTTATACACCATTTGGGTGTTTTAAGCTAAACTCTTTTGTTGCGATGCCTGATCTTAATCCTCGTAGCTTTGTGTCCTAAGTTCAAACTTTCTTTGAAGTGTCATATGCAACATTAGATGACTGTCCTTCACTATGATGAAAATACCTGATTTGCATGTGCAGTTAGATCTACTAGCCGTCAACCCGTGCCACCGCACGGGCTAGTATTCTTTTAAATTAAAAATACAAATTAGAGCAGTCCCTATTCAAAACAGTTATTTGGGAATTGCTTTCAGAATTATTGGTTACAGTAAAGCAGAAAATAGAGATTATCTGTTGGAAGCTGATTATAAAGAAGTTACATAGTCGAATCGGGTAACTTGTAGGAAAAGTATGTTCACCCAATCAGTTTGTGAACCGATCATTCTTCGCTATTACCATGCCCAAAGCAAAAAGTAGAGATTATCTGTTGGAAGCTGACTATAAAGAAGTTACATAGTCGACTTGGGTAACTTGTAGGAAAAGTATATATTCACCAATTAGTTTGTGAACCGATCATTCTTCGCTATTACCATGCCCAAAGCTACAATTATCATATGATATGAGGAATTTCTTATATTCATTTTCTACTCAATAGCACCAACGATTTGCATATGATAGGATCACATATTATTTACACACAAACGACTTGAAAATGGCTGTATTTTAATTCACCCAGAACGGAATTTGAGCTATAACATACCACATGTGCTGAGAAGGAAACTAAAAAAATGTCAACGTTATTTAATTGCTGACGACATGTGTTTATATGAGTAGAAAATCAAAAATATAAACTTGCTATAATTAGTTTTTATGAGATAACTCTTAGGCATCATACGTTTAGTTAAAAAAATGCATCAGCTTGCCCTCTGTCACAGTAGCCACGTATAATTTATATAAAGAAATTCGAACTTGATTGATATGTATGAATCTTTAGTCTGAACAAACAAAAACAATATGTACAACCCTAACTTTAGACCATATTTCACACTATGCATGGCCACGGATATGGCAGAATTCATGCTTCTTCAACTACAATCAGCTTAATCTTGTCCATCTATATTAGCTTGATGTGATGCTAATATTGATGCAAAAATACATTATTCGAAAACTGTAATTATTTTCATAGAAAAATAGAAACAGGATGTTATATATCAGTATCACCTAAAATAGTTAACTGTATAAAATAGAACATCAGTATACTATTGGAATTGATACCTCATTAGTTTTGTATATCTCATATGGAGACTTCGCCCGTGAGAAAATTTATTTGGATTTGTTCCCGAGAGTTCCATGCCAATATATAGCTATAGAAAACCCATATAGCTCCATGAATCCACCATATTATGATGATTTTGATATGAAAAAGCAGTGCTGAAGTAACGTACAAAAGCTTCAAGGCCCTGGCCCTCGAGAAGATGTTATCGAACATAGCTAATTTTTCCATATCTTTGTCTGAAGATCCATGCATGCAAATAGCATAATATGGTATGTATGGAAGGCAGAGAAAGCTGTGTAAGTTGTGGGAGACTCATCCATTAGAAATATAGATGGAAAATGCTGTAAATAAGTCAGAAGGGAGAGTGAGGAAAGTTCCATTAAGAATATCTGATAATAAATCCAAGCAAATGCTTAGCCAACATTTGTCTATCATATTCTCGAAAACATAAAGCTATGAACTAAGAGTGTGCACGGGGAGAGGCTGACATTATGTACAAAACTATTAAAAATATAAGAAAAAAGTAGAGCTTTCGGCAGAACTGTAACATAGGCATTGAAACCTGGTTCTTGTTGATGGTATAGGGAGGGAGACATACATCGTGATTGCCTCGCACTGGCATGCTGCCGATAACTCTATGTTTTTCTAAACAACGACTTGAGCATACCACATACTGCAGAATATAGGCATACGTATATATGGCACCATTAAAAACTGGAAAAAAAAGAACATCACCTTCAGTACTGAGCTTCTAATGTTTTCGATGTAGATTCTGCAACAACTGCTCCAAAGAAGAATGACGTGAATGTGAATTATAACATCTTAAATCTCATGGTAGATACAAATCAGAATCATCCTTCCCAGGTTTTTTTCCAGTTTCTTAAGGTATATCACGAAGCACTGGAGGGTAGGAAATTAGGAACTACTCAGTACATTTTACTGGAGCATCCAAAGCTGTAAAAATACTCTTACCATTCACCTACTGTAGAAACATATATCACAAATTCACAATGAATACTGAAACATCATGGATATTGATAGGTTCATGGACATGGTACTTTTACTATGCAAAACCTCTGCCACCTTAACATTTTTGCAAGCAGTCAAGTACGCATGAATCTACCCTAAGCGGAAAAAACCTTCCCTTGAAGCCATAACTGGTCGAAGTTTCACGGTACTGACAAAGAGGATTATGAAATAGAAATAAATCAGGTGGCATCCCATCTCAAATTAACTTCAAGTACTGCATGGCTACAAATAACAAATATTTCTTTATTTGGAACCTGACTATTCATCTAGAGATTTATACATGCGACTAAGAAAGTATTAGAACAAAGGCAGAATCCTTTCCTAGTATTTAGGCCAAAGGACCATACATACTTGGGAAGAAAAATAATATATAGCAAGAAAATATTAGAACAAAGGCTGGTGAATGTTTCGGTTGATTTGAGATTCTTATCTCTATCATACGTATGGACAAAAGCATTTGTCATTTTCAAATGCAGCTACTCTTCAAAAATATGCATGAATCAGTAGTAGTTCATCTATGCATGCATGAAAAGAAGAGGTCAAGGCTGTAATTAGGTACCTAATAGCTTCTTATCACTAACAATATAAAAAAGAGGCGAAAACAGGAAATGTCAGCTCACCAAAACTCATATTCATAACCTGGAACCATTCATTCATGTGCAGACTACAAAGGATTAACTACATATATGAGCAAAAGGACAGGTGCCGTCAAGAGATGGTTCATCATACTTCCAAATTGTAAGCAGCAGTATTGTTTCTAACCTTGATATATCAAAGTTGTGTTGGAGTTCAACTTCAGTCCTTTTTCCAACATCAGCAACCATAACAGCTTTGTGAAATAGTGAAGGAATAAAAAAGTTGCCTCAGCTGTCAGTGCAAAGCAACTTGACATCCAAATTTTGACTCCAAATGGCAGAAGTCCTCGCAAGATAATTTATCACCTGACTACAGTAATTGAATCCTGGAGCGTCAGAGCATGGCAGGTGTCAAGGTACTGTATACATAACTGATTGTCTCTTCAAATAATTGAGGAGATGAAACACGTTGTAGGGAGAAGAAAACCATATGGCAAATCGTTGGTATGAGGTATGCAGTAAATAAAAGCATCACCTAATAGTATTATCCTCCAATGAATAGCACAGAAAAGACGGTGAAGCAACACAAATTATAAAAAATCACTGATTGGCTGGTCGTCTAGCAAGTAGATCAGCTAGAGACATCAAGTCAAGCAGAGCTGTGGTGGTCTGCCGGTAAACAAAACATTAATTTGTATAACGTGGCTGAGAGCCTAAGACTCAGAGCATTATTATTTCAAGTAGGGAGCGAGTACTTTGTGATCAAATCATCGTCGAGAGCTCCGGCGCAACGCTTCACCATAGTACTATTTTGTAAACGTAATTAGACCTGTGAGACAATATAATTAATAAAAAGGCTATTCAAAGGTTCTATAAACTTATCCCATGACCCACTAATTAAAAGCAGAATTTATGTCATACAATCTAAAATATGAAAATATCTGAATCCAGCTAGTTTAAGTGATTAGCACCAAAGTCCATAATTGCACATAGAAGAATAATTGCACAGTGAACCGAGGCGATTTTTGAGAGTCGCTCGTGCTCCCCAGCTCGCCGCCGCGCGATCTGCTCGATCCCTCGCCTCCGCGGCCGCTCCGGCGGCGGGAGGTCGGGGAATCGGCAGATCCCGGTGTGTATATAGTTTAGGGGTGTGTGGGTTGCCTGCCGGCGGCGTTGTGGAGACGGCGGCGCGGCTGGAGAGGCGTTTGGCGGCGGCGGTTCCCTCCTCTGCCCTCGTTGCTCCGGTGGGTGCTCGAGGCAGATCCGCCGCTGCGGGTGCGGTTGCTGCTCCTTGGAGCCGCGGCGCGCCTATCCCCGAGCTCGTGGCCGTGGTGGCGGCGCGAGCTCTTGTCCGTGGGGTGCTTTTGCTTGTTTTGGTTGGGAGCTTGCAGGTGGTTGCTTCTCCTTCGCTGGCGGACGCGGTGGGCGTTGCGGGAGTTGGGTGGATCGGGTGGCGGCTCGACGCCGATGGTCTCCAATCGTCAAGATTCCGGCGCATGCGGCGGATGGCTCTTGCGGCTTCTTCAACAAGGTTGGTCGAGCTGGCTTCCTCGGAGTGTGGTTTCCTCGTCTCCTTCTTCCCCGGCGGCGTGCTGCTGGTGGTCGTCGGCGACGTGTGGCGTGGTGGATCTGTGTTTCGCTGTGTAAGGGTGGTTCTTGCCTGTGTTCGAGCGTGTGTGTGCGTTCTTTGTTCTTGATCTTCTACTCGAGCTCTCTATCAAAAAAAAAAAAAGAATAAGGAAGCAACACACGTATGTGCTATATGCATATTTAATATTATGTGAAGGCATACAGAGAAAGTACACAATTAAATACTTAAAAACCTAGAGCCTCTACAATGAATCGACATCCAGGATGTTACAAAAAGTTGTTCACTGAGAATTCTTAATGATTCAGGGAAAAAAGAATTTAATCTGATGGAGATCACATGCAGGAAACCCAAATCGTACGGGCATTGTGTTTGTACCTGAAAAGGAGAAAAGGTAGTTAAACTGGATAGGAAGTTGCAGAGTGTTTCTGCTAGAACAGCCTCTCAGGCGTATCCGCGTATATCTGCTGCAATCGCGATCGACCGGCCGGGAGTTCTAATCGTACATCAGATCATTAACTCATAAAGGGAAAGCTAGGAACTGAATCAGCTGAAGAATGTAAGCTGCTGCATTATTTTGGTCAAGGCTGACGCGGTGATGGATCCTGGAACAATTGATGGCACAGCTTGTCAAAGAAAAAAGAGGACGTACTTGATGGTTGCGCCCGTGATCTTTGTTTTGGAGGGGGAGCAGCTTGGGTGTCAGCTGCCACCATCACCATGGCCACAATACGCACGACGCAGAGATCTTGAAGATAAGCTGGGACTGGAAGCTTCTCTTCCTTTGACGAAGAACGTGATGGATATCTCGCTTCGGATTGAAACATGTCGGCATGTCGCCGCTGGATCCGGAGAAGGATTATTTTTCTTGTGTCAGCTGTTGCTGCGGAGATGCACCAGGCTGAGGAACCGGACTGTGGCCACGTTGATACTCGTCACGCAGGAATCAAGGATGTAGAAGAGATTTATTTTCTTTTCCTTTCACGGCAGAGAGGAGATAGGTTTCTTCTGAGATTTGGTAGAGGATGAAGGAGAGGAAGCGTCCGCCATGGAGAGAACAAAGGCTGCTCGATCTAAACAATTAGAAATTGATTAGGAGTCCGGAGTCGGCAAGGAGATTATGAGCGAAAGAGCAATCTCAGCTATTCATCCTTAGATCTAACGGTGGATAACAGTTTAGACGTGAGGATTAACGTGGAGGCTTTTACGGTGCCTCCAATTAGTAAATATAAGATAAGATTGGTCGTTAAGAACGGTATTGTCTAATATATTTCCAAAAGGTTCGTCAGGCTCCATTTTCTTTCACTTACTGCACCCAGTCTGGCCAAGTCTTGACCAGTCCCTTCTTGGTTGAGGAGGACATAGAAAGAGAACTTAGGTCATCTCCAACCCAAACCCGGAAACGGACACAAAAAAGGGACCGATTTTGTCTGTTTGGGGCGGACCGCGGACCGAATTTGGGGCTCTGTCCGTTTGGGGTGGGGGTGCCCCAAACGGCCCAACGCAAAACGAAAATGCAAAAAAAAGACATACTAAAATTAATATTACATATATTACGGTTCTAGGCCCCACGGGCTAGTGAGACAAACTAAAAAAAAGGAGCCTAGCTAAATGGCTCCGTCCGTGGGGGAATGGGCGGTGCCGGGGCCGTCGTAGGGGAAAATGGGCGGCGCGGGCTGGCCCCTTGGCGTCACGGCGGCCTCCTAGTCATATCCTCGTCGTCGGAGAGGATGATGTAGGGAGGCGGCGCGTACAGCCACGCCGGTGGCGCCACGGGAGGAGGTGTGCTCGGCGCCTCGGGGTCCTGCGGCCACGCCGGTGGCGCCACGTACGCCTGACCCTCGCCCTCCTCTGGCCATGGTGACCACGACACCTGCCACCTCGCGCGCTCGGCGGCCGCGGCCTCCTCCTCCAGGCGGGCACGGTTCGCCGCCTCCTCCGCCGACGCCCAGAGCGCGGCCCCAATATCTGGCCACTTGGCCAGCTCCTCCAGGTTGGAGGCGTCGATGCCCGCCTACAGGTCGGCGTCCTCGTCGACGGGAGGCTCTGGCTTGGCGCCTCGGTACGCCGCCCAGTTGGGGGGGCGCGGCGTCCTCCTCCATCTTCACAGGGACGAGGTCGTCGTCCACGGCGCCGTCCTCCCAGTCGAGGTCCGAGTCCTCGTCTGGCTCGAGGCCGACGAGGGCGGGGTCTTCATCCTCCGGTGGCCCCTGGTAGCCGTCCGGCGCCACCGCCGCGAAGGCCTGCCACCGCCGCGCGTCGTGCTCCAGCTCGAACCACCGGTCCCAGAGCGTGGAGTTCAGCGCGTAGGCGGGGTCGTGGACCAGGTCCGGCGGCAGGAGCGCCTGCCGATGCAGTATCTCTTCCGTGCGCGCCCTGCCGGAGCGCGGAACGGGCGGCACCGGGACGCGGCGGTGGTTGAGGTGCCACCCGCCCGGGAGGTGCACGTCGCTCCACGGCAGCGGCGCCGCCACTCCCAGTATATCTGGGCCACGTCCGTCGAGACGCGGACGCGTTGGGCCAGGCGGCGCGCGTCTCCTCAGCGTGCCGAGCCACATCGGAGGCGGCCGCGCCAGCGGCGGGAGCGCGGGAGGAGGAACCACGCGAGCTCGAGGCCTCGTGGTTGTTTCATCCGCCCTTCCACACGAGTGATTCTTCATCCTCGCCGGCGACGAGCTCGAGCTCTAGGGTTTGGAGCTAGGGTTTGGCGCGTGGACTGGAGGGCGGGCGCGTGGATTTGATGGGGACGGCGCCGGCCACCGGTCCCCATTTAAGAAGACCAGCCGAAGCGGCCACTCCCGCTGGCAGGTGGGCCAGGGCGAACAAGGGAGGACACGCGCTGTGGCCGCGCTTCCCCCAAACCTCGCCCAAATTTGGGCCGATTTTGGTCCAGAACAAGTGTCCGCGCGGACACTCGTCTGTTTGCGCTGGCCCGTTGGAGGCCCTCTCTTTCCGTTCGGACAAATCCGGACAGAGTTGGTCCGTTTGCGGGCCTGGGTTGGAGATGCCGTAAGAAAGACATCTAAAGCTTCGAAAGGATCAGCACTATCTAAGCAAATTATGCTATGTGATTTATATATTTCTTATTGCTTTCCTAAGCTCTTATGAAAACTCAACCTTCGGGTTTCTTCAGGTTGGTAGTTAGGAGGATGTCTTGAAGAAAATGGAGGTAGGATAGAGCAAAACACAAGATAAACTCAGAACTGTTTGTATCTTACTGCCTACTAACATCCTGAAATTCTTGATCCTACAGATAAATTAATGACGTAAAACTCTGGATGGGACGACTTGATCTTCATATCACCTGGGAAGAACCTTAACCAACATATCAATGAGGTATCAGCATAGCTTTGTTGTGCAAGCAGTTTGAGCAAACATATTTTCTCACTTGAACTGCTATGATGGCCAGCCTATCAACAATTTTATGTCGCTGCCTGAGCTTTTTCTTCTTCTTAATAATCGTTTCACGTTTTAGCCCTGTAAGGAATTTTCAATATCAAGTGATAAAATATGGTTGTGATTTTTTTGCCATGGTTTTCTAGAAAATATATCTGTGGCCATTATTTCTGAATCACAATTATCGAGTTCGTCAAAAAGAATGACAAAAAGTATGGTGCTATATTGTTGTTGCAACATTCAGTTCCATGGGAATTCCTTTTCTGTACATGATTGCACTCATAAAATACTAGACATGAATATATTTTGATCTCTTCCTCTTGCTACCATCCGTGCCATGCTATTTTTCACCCAATTACTAGGAAGCGGCTTTCACGGAAGGAGAGGAATGATGATGGTAATGGAATTGTATCCAACATATCATCATTCACTCTTTTTGATCCTATGAATCTTTGAGATATTTTGTCAGCCGTACGAGGAAAAATAGGCTCGTCAAATGAGATACTTTATGCAGGCTAAAGGTCAAACATAGTTGGGTAGCGAGGACCTGAAGATAAATAATATTTGTCTGCTTAGCAAGTGGCTCTTTAAGCTCATTAACTTGATGGGATTTGGCAGTTTTTTCCAAGAAACAAATACCTGTGAAACAAAGACGATTTCTCAAGTGGAATTGTGTATGGATATTCTCGGTTTTGGAAAGGCCTTGGGCGTCCGAAGCAGTTCTTGGCTGCTAGGTCGAATTCCACCTCCAGAATGGCACACATTTTCACTTAGGATACTTTTGGGCGGCTAATGAACCACTTGGCCAACAGTATCCTATCGCATACATAATGTTACGAGCCAGCAAAATGTCAATGTCGCAGTTGCTCAGGTTTTTTCTATGACCTACCAAGTGTGACATTCCAACGAGCAATCAGTTATCCTGAACTGGAAGCTTGGAATAAGCTGGTGGAATAGGTCGGGTCAGCACAAACGACGATACACATTTTCTTTGTCTCTGTCAGCACTGGCTTGAGGCTTCAGTTTATGTATCACTCTCTTATGAATTCTCGTATTCATTTTTTGGCATGAAAATAATTAGAAAACTGAAGTCCCCATCAAGTATAGGACCTTTTAGTGGTATCTTCTGTGTAGCCTAGTTCTCAGAATAGACAATCTGATTAAACGGAAGTGGCGGGGGAGCAAAGTTTGTTCTTGTGATCAAATTGAGACCATAAAAACGTTTCTCGAGTGTCATGTTACCCCCTTTATGCATTATAGCCTTTAGTTTACCTCCCCTTCCGATAGTATTTCCCCCATGCTGCGAAATTATCAACAAAAACTAGCTGGGGAGCTTGCTGTGTGTTGGTAGCTTTGTCGTAACGACATGATGTATTTTTTAAAATTGAAAATTTTATCATCCAAATCAGATGGACTTCCAATACGGCGGCCTACTGCGATCGTGGGCGCCGTTGCAAAGAGCTGAGTTCAGAGAAGCGATGACAACGGGGAAGGATCGTGGTCATGGAGCTATGTCTGCTACTAGATTGCGCACCTGCAGGCGATTAGACGGGACGGACTTTCTGCACATTCGTTTGCTTTCTAGCCTCGTTGCTTGCCATATGACCGTTCATGTTGTCACTTGTTCTGATTGATGACTGATGTGGGTACAGTAGTGATTTATTTCTATGTTTTGGTACTTTCAGAGTTTGCAGTCCGTTCGATCATTAGGTTGGCGGCCGGTAGTACGTGATTGTGATGTTTGAACCTGACATGATATTTAAGCTGAGGTTCACACAAACAAAGAAACTTGCTGGCATTGACTCACCCGAGATCATGATTTGCTTCCTTATATAAAAGAAAAAGTACTACGAACTGGTCCCAGCACATTGTATATGCGTCCATATATAACGAATCAATGACAAGATGAATCAGACCACGTTCCGTCCTGGCAAGACATGTAATGGACTGAAAAAGAACAAAGTTCAGTTAACTCTGCTCCCTTGACATTGCTACTAACTTCAGTTACCCTTGACACTGACATTGCTACCAAGTTCAGTTAACTCGACTGCACCACACATTTGCACGTCCATGTCGGCAGTACCCGGTAACTAATCAAGAGTGATAGATTTCCTACACAAATCACATGTGTACTCGGGCGGAATATTGAAGTGGTTTACATACCGATTTTGATATTCCGATTGGATGTAGTGTATAACCAAATTCCACAATAAAAATTAGCTTGTGATTTAGACAGCAAGCCAAACTGCTATTCAACACAGCAGGACAGGGACCGGAAACCCCCGATGCAGAGACCCAAATCAGAAGTTATTGGAGAAAACGAAGAAATCTTGAATACTCTGCTCTCCTTGGATTTTGCTTTGGTGCCACACATAATAGAGGTTGAGCTACTTTCAGTTTTGAAAAAAAGAAGGAAAATTTCGGTTGGACTAGACATTTAGAAGAAGGTTGAAAGTAACTTTGAACCCTCCTGCCACCGTATTACATGGCCGCCTCGCCGCACCACCCTCACAAATCTCGGCCTTCGCCCCAACATCCCATCTAAGCCCCCTTCAGCACTATTTTTTTCTCCATCGTCGACGAGCTCCACCCCACAACCCTAAGGTTATTGCTCGCGGCAGCTCGCTCTATCCTCGTCAACCTTTTCCGCCGGGCCTCGCCAACGGGTCAATCGGTGGGTGGTGGCTGTGCGAGTGGTTGGTGGTCAGTCGCGGTGGTGCAGGGGCTCTGGCGAAGCCACGTTGAGAGCTGACCACACAGGGTTTTGATAAATTCTTTGTATACAAGCATAAATCATGAATACAATTAATAAAAATACATGTATTTGATATCACGGATTTGAAGCGACATCACTGGTTTCAGATCCTGGCACCGCCACTGTCGTGCGGGAGGTGGGATGATGAAGAGAAGAAAAGCGGGAGGGTATACGGTCACCTGGTAAAGAGCTCCTTTGAACTTTGAACTTTGAATTTATTTTGATGTGACGTACATTGCATGTGTGGGGTTACTAGTCAAACGATAAGCAAAACCAGGCCGCCACCAGCTACGATTGGATCTGCTGCATGCCTGTTTTGCCATTCTGGCATTTCTAGATGACAGCAAAGTATAAATCCATCGCACCAGTTGACCTGCTCACCACTTGCCCTCAACAAAAACGAACCAGTGTACTAGATTGTCTTGTCCGTGTGTTGTTCCAGGCCGAGGCGATCGATGGAAGGAGCGCGAGTTCCACCGGCGGCGGGGAAGCGTCGCGGCGGCGCCGGCGCCGTCGTGTTATTGGCCGCGCTGCCGCTGCTGCTCCTGCTCTTCCTCTTCGGCGGCCGAGCCGCCTCCATCTCCGCCGACACCCAGCTCTGGTCACAGGTGAAACAGCAAAGTACGGCACCTACTTTTTCTTGAACCTTACCCACCCATGCCGGCTGCACGTTAAGGGCCCCGTGTTCCATGCGTGATCATTCATTTGCTTGCCGGCTCCATCGATCACAGGTCCCCGTAACGTGTCGTCCCGGGACGACCGGCTCCTCCTCGGCGGGCTCCTCTCCCCGGACTTTGACGAGCCGGCGTGCCGCAGCCGGTACGAAGCTTCCAAGCGATGGAAGACTTCGCCGTTCCCGGTGTCACCTCACCTCGTCCGGAAGCTGAGGGAGTACGAAGCCAACCACCGCCGGTGCGGGCCGGGCACGGCGCCGTACCGGGAGGCCATGGCGCAACTCGAGTCCGGCCGCAACGGCGACCGCGGCGAGTGCCGGTACGTGGTGTGGATTCCCATCCAGGGCCTCGGCAACCGGATGCTCAGTCTCGTCTCCACCTTCCTCTACGCGCTCCTCACCGGCCGCGTCCTCCTCGTCCACGAGCCCGCCGAGATGGAGGCGCTCTTGTGCGAGCCGTTCCCGGGGACCTCGTGGCTGCTTCCGCCCTCAGGCTTCCCCTACATGGACCGCGGCTTCTGGTCCAGCTGTCCGGAGAGCTACGTGTCCATGCTCGAGAGCAACGTCGTGGGCTACGACGGCGGCGAGAATGCGAGCGCGCTGCCGGCGTACGTGTACCTCCACCTGGAGAACATGAACATGCGGCTGCAGAACCACACGTTCTGCGAGGAGGACCACCGGGCGCTGGACCGGTTCAACTGGATGGTGCTGAGGTCCGACAGCTACTTCGCCGTGGCGCTGTTCCTGGTGCCGACGTACCGGGACGAGCTCGACCGGATGTTCCCTGCCAAGGGGTCCGTGTTCCACCACCTCGGCAGGTACCTCCTCCACCCGGGCAACCGAGCGTGGGGGATCGTGGACAGGTTCTACGACGGGTACCTCGCCGGCGCCGACGAGCGTCTGGGCTTGCAGGTGCGCGTGGTGCCGCACAGCGGGGTCCCGTTCGAGGCCATGTTCGAGCACATCATACGGTGCACGCGGGAGAAGGACCTTCTGCCACAGGTGACCGACAAGCCCGCGCTTGCAACAAGCGTGCGGAACAGCAGCACGGCGACGGCGAAGGCGAAGGCGAAGACGAAGGCGGTGCTGGTGGTGTCGCTGAAGGCGGAGTACTACGAGAAGCTCCATGGCACGTACTACACTAACGCGACGGCGTCGGGGGAGGTGGTGACGGTGTTCCAGCCGAGCCACGACGGGGACCAGCACACGGAGGCGCGGGCGCACAACGAGCGCGCCCTGGCGGAGATCTTCCTGCTGAGCTACAGTGATGAGATGGTGACGACGGGGTGGTCGACCTTCGGGTACGTGGCGCACGCGCTGGCCGGGGTGCGGCCCTGGCTGCTGGTCCCGCTGGACTGGAGCGGGAGGAGGCCGACGCCGCCGCGTGCGTGAGGCCGGCGTCGGTGGAGCCGTGCCTGCACTCGCCGCCGTCGCTGCTGTGCCGTGGCGGGAAGGATCCGGACCCCGTGGCGCACGTGCCGTTCCTGCGACACTGCGAGGATGTGGACTTCGGTCTTAAGCTCGTGGATTGAGCATGCTTTGTGAGGGGATTTAGTGATGTTTCTGGGCGATCAGTTCAGTGAAATATATGTGTATACATGTTCTGCACGTCCGATCCGTGAGCCTCGTTGCCGTCCAGTCTCGGTCCACTAGCTTCGAAGCTCAGAAACCGCACTAGGCACTGCTTGTGCTTGATGAAACATGTTTGATGTCGTGAAAACCGAATGATTCTCTTTTGTTGGGTTCGTGTGTGCAGAGTGTAGACTTTCTGTTTCTTTTGTTTGTTTCGTAGATCGATTGGTTCTTTTCTCTATATTTTTATTTCTTGTGTGTGTTTGTTCATGACAATCAAAGGGCCGGGAATTCTTGTAACGAAAGACAAGGGTTGAGAATTGGTGTCAGTCTAGCCCTTTCTCATTATACACTTATTTCACTTCCTTGCACCCATATGTCACTATACTTCTTTTCTGATTATGCACAAATCACACATTTACTAAATTGTGATTGCACTATACCTGAAATGTGCAACTACCTTGTTTTGAAAATTGGAATTAACACATTTTCTTGAATATGCGCAAGTCACACTTTTCAGAAAGATGTGTAATTGCATTTTTTGGCAAATGAGCAAATAACCTTTTTTCAAAACTAACGTATAATCTTCTTGTTACATCAGTTGCGCTTTCCCCAAAATATGAAATTTCTTTTTTTTCCTGGAGAAGTGCAACTCGGTTGCTAGTATATCTTCCACCTGATTATGCTCAAGTTATACATTTTCACCCGTTCGCCTTGATTAGGCACAAGTTTTCGCTAAAATGTGGTCGCAATTTTTATGAAATATGGAAGTATTTTAAGAAAAATTGCAACCTGATAACGATGTTTTTTATCATGATTGTGCACAAAATGCACTTTTTCATTAAACCGCGCTTGAATTTTCAAGAAATGTGCAAATACCTTTATCAAAAAAGAGCAACTGGGATGCGATATGTGTTTTTTTTTCCTTCAATGAACACAAGTTGCTCTTTCGCAGTTAAAATTTTGGTTTCTGAACAGCTTACAATTGTAATTGATCAAGAATTACATCTTGTGTAAAATATATGTATATATATTGCAATATTTTTGTATTCCCAGACCCTGCAATTTGTGAATCATGCTGTTTCCTGAGAGAGGTAGGCCTCCATTTTTTGGTTGCAATCCATTTTATAGACTTGCAATATGTTTAGTGGGTCAATAAACGACTGCTACAAGCTTGTTTAGTGAAAACTAGCATAGCAATTACTGTTGGTTCTTGTCATTGCAAGTCTGGCCGGCCCATTAAGAACTGTTTTCTCCTCAAGCCCAACATTACCACGCAGACTTTAGCTGATGAAACACAAACATGAAGCGAGAAGCCCATATAAAACATGAAGCAGAAGTGGGGATTATGATCGAGCGAGGGACAGCAGTTTTGCCTCCCGAGTTTATATGCTGCTGTTTTAGTACAAAATTAAAAAAATATATATAAACACTTCAGAAAAAAATTAGAGATGAACATGTATATTTTTTCTACATGCGTGCAAATTTTCGTAAAGAAAAGACATTTTTTGTGCTCCGTGGAAAAACAAAATCAGTGATCTAATTTTCCTATGCAGGCCACTGATTTTCGTTTTTTTGGCACATGGCACAAGAAATGTCATTTATTCACGAAACTTTGCACGTAAGTAGAAATTTTTGATATGCTTGTCCCTGATTTTTTAGACCTGCCAAGTGTGACGTTCCAACGAGCAATCAGTTTGTTGAAACTGGAAGCTTGTAATAAGCTGGTCCAACTGTCCAACATGTGGAATAGGTCGGGTCAGCACAACACCGAGACAACGTTCTTGGTCTCTTCGTCAGACCTGGCATTTATCAGTCCATGCTGAATTCTCATATTCATTTTTGTCATATACATACTTGGAAGACAGAAGTCCCCATCAAGTATAAGACTTTCTTGTGGTATACCTTTGAAGCAGCCTAGTTCTCACAAAAGATAATCTCATTAAATGAAAGTGATACATGAGCAGAGTTTGTTCTTGTGATCAAAGATGAGATAGAACAAAAAAATTATGTGAGTGCCTGCGATGGTTGCCCCCTCTATGCCATATAGCCTTTAGTTACCTCTCCCCTCTAGTATTTCCCCTATGTTGCGAAATTATAAACGATGAGCATGGGAAGGGACCATGTTCAAAAATACTAGCTGGGGAGTATGCTGTGTCTTTCCTATCTTTGCCAAAAACAAAAATTATATCATCTGAACCAGTTGAGAGGTTCAGACAAACAAACAAACTTGCCGGCATTGACCCCCACATGGTCACCATTTGCTTCCTTACAATAAAAAGTAGGATTCTGCTAAATCACAGCTAGCTGTGTTTCATTTGGGTCACACTCGTTTTTTGGTCTGTCCAATGCTCTTTGAGATTCCCATCGCTCGTCATGTCTATTTTCCGTTTCGTTTCCTTCGCGTGACTGCACGATAGAGCTCAGCCCAGGTACGAGCGCCGTGTGGGTTTCTTTCTGGATATGAGCCCGTGTCTCGGCCTGTTTTTTTTTGAATTGTTTTTGCTTTCCGGGGCGGTGTGGGCTTGTGTGCGGTAGAGGTATTTTCTACCGCGCGTCTCTTTCATTCGGTGGAGAACAGAGGAAGGGGACGAAGCAGAGAGGGGAGCGGTGTGTCGTCGTTTGAATCCCGCTCCGGCGTTCATGGCGAGAATCGGCGTTGGGGAGAGGAGAGGTCGCCGTCGACTGAGGTACCTGCTCAGCTCTACCCTCCGCGGCGGACTCTCTCCCTTCTGTCCTTTTCCTATTCGCGAGTAAATTGGTTGGTACAGGGGCGCCCTCTCTCTGTTCGTGTTGATTTGGAGGCGGCCGCGAGCTTTTAGGTCGTCGGGAGCGAGCTTCAGGTCGTCGGAGGTGACGTACTTATGTGCATGACACCTTCTCCATCGATTTGGTACTTGGTAGGATGCGCTCCACTATGTCTAATTGTTTGTGTTGCGGGCGGAGGCGAGATTGAGGTCGGCGGAGGCGGCGGCGATTTAGTGTTCCTGTCTGTGTTATGTGTGGTCGTGACCCATTCTTTCCACTCTGCCTCTCGGGGTTTCGAGTTCATGAGTAAATCGATGGGAAGGAGGCGATCTGCATCAGGTGTTCGGTGTTCTTATGGGGTTACAGCCTTGCAGATAGGGGTGGCCTTTGGTTCGTCAGTACACCGTGTGGTCTATTTCTATGTGATTTTAGGTGTGAACTGAAGGATGTCGATGGGGATGTATTGCAAGGAATTGGTGTTGCTGCCGCTTTTTTATCTGGATTAGTATCTACCTGTTTTGTGCAAATGCTATCAAGATTTTTTGTTTGAACTTGGGTGTATTTTCTGAGATCACAAAACTACTGGTCATGTCGTTTTCACTTTTTTCACGAGCATCTGTTCATGTTGTCTTTCACGGCTGTAATGCAAGATCCAGTAGACATGGAGAATAGCAAAAACGAGAGAAAGGTTGATTAGGAGCAAGTTGTATTGCAAGAACCCCGCGAATTAACTGTCTGTATTCTTTTTTTATTCTGAAGTTTGTTGTCGATAGATGTTTGTTTCTCTGAACTGTGTCATCTGAAAACTTGTCTGTTATTGTGTCTGAACTTTGTCCTATCATCTCGTTTGTCTCTGAACTTTGTCTTCTCAAAAGTAAAATTTCATATTTTTCATCTCAGCTCGTTTGTCTCTGTAATGTATCATCTGAAAAGTAATTTTTGGAATGTGTCTTGTCTTTTTGTCGGTATATGTTATTATGTCTTAAATTTGTCATGTCATGTCATCTGTAACTGAACTTTGTCTTCTGAATATTAATTTTTGAAATTTGTCCTCTCTGCTCGTTTGTCTCTGAACTGTGTCATGTGAATTTTGTGATTTCCCTTTTCTCTTTATTGAGGGATGTGTTTGTTATCTGAATTGTGTTATCTTAAATTAGTCATTTCCCTTTTCTCTTTATTTGTTTTTTTCAGATATTTGTCTTCCATTCTTCTTCTGAAATCTGTCTTTCATTTTTTTTAGTCACCATCCTTTTCTCTGAATTATGAAATATGTCAGTCATTGTTTGTTTTCAGATATGTCTTTGAATTTATATGTCTTTTAATGCATTTGATATGTTATTCACACGTTTTGAATCATGGGTTTTTCATTTGAGTTTTATTCTCTTCCGTGGGAGGTTTTTCGTGGGTAACTCCGCCTGTCCTTTCTTTTCATTCGGAGCTGGGGACAGAAAAGGGGAAGCCCATTTTTCAGCTCAAAGCCCATATTTTGGGTCTTCTTGGACAAACCCTTATCTATTTGGGCTGGCCGTCCGTGCTGGTGTGCGTACCTAATCTTTTTTCTTGTGGAAATTTTTCTGTCTGTGATTCTTTGCTGCCACACACGTTTTTTGGTCCGGCTAGAAATAGAAAAACACGTGGCAGAATACCACTGGGTCCGAAAAACGACTGTGAGCGAAATGAAATACAGCTGACTGGGAATTAGACAGTCCCAACACAAGAAGTATGAGTACTACGAACTTGTCGCAGCACATTGTATACGCGTCCATATATAAGGAATCAATGATAAGCAAATCAGATCAAGTCCACTGTCTGACTCTCTTAACTGGCAACACACGCAATAAACTGACAAAGAACAAACTTCAGTTAACTCTGCTCCCTTGACACTGCTATTGACATCGACAATGCTACCAAGTTCAGTTAACTCGACTGCACTACTACTCATTTGTAGGTCCATGTCGGCAATCTAACGCTAACTTTGGAAGAAGATTGACTGACGCAAACTTTGAATTTATACTGATGGGACCGTACATTGCATGTGCCGGGTTATTACTAGTAGTCGTCAAATGATAAGCAAAACCAATCCGCCACCCCGCTACGATTGGATCTTGCCTGTTTTGCCATCCTGGCTGGCATTCCAGATGACAGCCAAGCATAAATCCATCGCAACAGTTGACCTCTCCACTAGCAGATTGCCCTCGACAAAACGGACCAGTGCACTAGAGTGTCTCGTTCCCGAGGCGATCGATATGGACGGAGCGCGAGATCCACCGCTGGTGGCAGGGAAACGTCGCAGCGGCGCCGCCGCCACCGTCGTTTTCCTGGCCTCGCTGCCGTTGCTGCTCCTGCTCTTCCTATTCGGCGGCCGAGCCGCCTCCATCGCCGCCGACAGCCAGCTCTGCTCGCAGGTGAAACAGCAAAGTACGGCACCTACTTCGTTTTAAGCTTACACACCCACCCATGCCGGCCGCACGTTAAGGGCCCCGTGTTCGACGCCGTTCATTGATTTCCTTGCCGGCACGATCGATGGATCGCAGGTCCCCGTAACGCCTCGTCCCGGAACGCGGACCGGCTCCTTGGCGGGCTCCTCTCCCCGGACTTCGACGAGCCGGCATGCCGCAGCCGGTACGAAGGCTCAAAGCGATGGAAGCCGTCGCCATTCCCGGTGTCACCTCACCTCGTCCGGAAGCTGAGGGAGTACGAAGCCAACCACCGCCGGTGCGGGCCGGGCACGGCGCCGTACCGGCAGGCCATGGCGCAGCTCGAGTCCGGCCGCAACGGCGACCGCGGCGAGTGCCGGTACGTTGTGTGGTTCCCCGTCCAGGGTCTCGGCAACCGGATGCTCGGCCTCGTCTCCACCTTCCTCTACGCGCTCCTCACCGGCCGCGTCCTCCTCGTACACGAGACCGCCGAGATGGAGGCGCTCTTCTGCGAGCCGTTTCCGGGGACCTCGTGGCTGCTTCCCCCTCCGGGCTTCCCCTACAGGGACCGCGGCTTCTGGCCAAGCTGCCCGGAGAGCTACGTGTCCATGCTCGAGAGCAACGTCGTGGGCTACGACGACGACGGCGGCGGAAATGCCAGCGCGCTGCTGCCGGCGTACGTGTACCTCCACCTGGAGAACATGAACATGCGGCTGCAGAACCACACGTTCTGCGAGGAGGACCATCGGGCGCTCGACAGGTTCAACTGGATGGTGCTCAGGTCCGACAGCTACTTCGCCGTGGCGCTGTTCCTGATGCCGACGTACCACGACGAGCTGGACCGGATGTTCCCGGCCAAGGGTTCCGTGTTCCACCACCTCGGCAGGTACCTCCTCCACCCGGGTAACCGAGCGTGGGGGATCGTGCAGAGGTTCTTCGACAGCTACCTCGCCGGCGCCGACGAGCGTCTGGGCTTGCAGGTGCGCGTGGTGCCGCACAGCGGGGTTCAGTTCGAGGCCATGTACGAGCAGATCCTTCGGTGCACGCGGGAGAACGATCTCCTGCCTCAGGTGACCGACGAGCCCGCAAGCGTGCGGCCGGCGGCCAACAGCACGGCGAAGACGAAGGCCGTTCTGGTGGTGTCGCTGAAGCCGGAGTACTACGAGAAGCTCCACGGCACGTACTACACGAAAGCGACGGCGTCGGGGGAGATGGTGACGGTGCACCAGCCGAGCCACGACGGGGACCAGCACACGGAGGCGCGGGCGCACAACGAGCGCGCGCTGGCGGAGATCTTCCTGCTGAGCTACAGCGACGAGATGGTGACGACGGGGTGGTCGACCTTCGGGTACGTGGCGCACGCGCTGGCCGGGGTCCGGCCCTGGCTGCTGGTCCCGCTGGACTGGAGCGGGAGGAAGGCCAACGCCGCCGCGTGCGTGAGGCCGGCGTCGGTGGAGCCGTGCCTGCACTCGATGCCGTCGCTCGTGTGCCGTGGCGGGAAGGATCTTGACCTCGTGGCGCACGTGCCGTTCCTGCAAAAATGTGAAGATGTGGGTTTCGGTCTTAAGCTCGTCGATTGATTCAGTGATGTTTTTGGGCGATCAGTTCATTCAGTGAAATATATGTACTCCCTCCTATCCATATTAGTGGGCATAGCTTTGTCTAAATTCATATGTATCTAGTTAAGTATTTAGACTAGATACATGTGTATCTAGACAAAGTTGTGCCCACTAATATGGATCGGAGGTAGTACCATCAATATTTCAAAGTTGTCGATATTCTTCTAAATTCAAAGTCGACCGTAGTTTTCCCTTTTTTTTCTATGATTTGTGGCACAGGAAAATCCAACGAGAGGAGAATATTCAATATTTCTTCGTTTTCTTCAATAACTTCTGATTTGGGTCTCTGCATCGAGGGGTTTCGGTCCCTATCCCGCTGTGTTGAAACTTGAAATAGTGGTCTGGCTTAATTGGTGTCTAAATCATAAGCTATTTTTCTTGTAGAATTTGGTTATACGCTCCATCCAATCGGAATATCATAATGGGTACTCCCTCCGTCCTCAAATAAGTGGATATCTGGAAATTTTAATACAAATTATGGAGAGGGGTAGAAAATGCATTGAGAAATGCAAGCCACCATCTCTCTCCTCTTTAATTATCTCACCTCCAATGAGCTAAGTGCATGTAGAAAAAAGGAAACCATGTGTTGAATGTTATTAGGCTTGATTTCTGTGCGATGAGAGAGAAGCATTATTATCTACTTTTAAGTGTATTGGGAAGGTAGAAGTACACTCTTTTCTGAAAAAATTTGAATGCTAAACGTCCACTTATTCAAGGACGGAGGGAGTATGTAAATCACTTCAATGGGTCCACTTAAATACATGTAGTTTCTGTTGGAATCTAACATTGTTGAAAAAATTCCAAAAAAGCACCACAATTCAGCGGGAAGTTTGCAAATCCACTTGTTTTCATAATTTATCAAAAAATCCATCACAATTGCGATACTGATGCTCGATTTTGGCCACACTAAACCGATTTCTGACAGAGTGACCCACTATCAAGAATGACGTGGCCAACACGGACACCGCGGTTCGGGACAGCCGTTAACGGTTTCTTCTTGAAATTCTAAAAAACTTCTATAATTGAGCAATAAGTTCACAAATCAATCGGGACACCTAATATTTTCAAAAATCCACCAGGATTGCACTGGTGCTCTTTTTTAATCACGTTAACGAGATTTCTGATAGTTGATAGTGGGACCCACTGTCACGGATGACGTGGCTCGACGGTGATAATCCGGGTGACAAAGATCATATGGGTTAAGTTTTTTGGGTCTCTTTTGTAATACTTCAAGTGATCCTTGTCAGCTCCTCTCTCCCTGTAAAAATCCCGTCGCTAGAGGAGGTGGAGCACAAGACAAGAGGACGGCGGCGAGTAAGGCTTATCCGATGGTGGAGGTGGCGGGCTTGCTGCTGCGGCTCGTCCTTCGGTGGCGTCCAGGATGGGGAACCGCAGCGGCCCACCCCCACCTCCGTCCTCGGCCGCTGTGTTGTCCCTCCCCACCCCCACTTCCTCCCTCTCTCTCGAACTAACCTGGCCCGAGAAGAACATGACCGAACCCGAGCCCCCGGGCGACTGAGCGAGAGAGGGCCGGGGGACCAAAACGAACCCTAGCCGGCGTGGGCCGTGGCACCATCAATGTGGGTCGGGCTGGTCCTGGTGGCGTACATGGCCGCATCGGGGGCGGGCGCATCGAGGAGTCTACTTCGGGCTAACCCTGGAGCCCGCGTGGCCGGGTGGGGTGATTACGTGACCATGCGATGAGGACAAGGCGCCCCGTCGTGGTGACACACTAGAAGGGGGCGCGCAGGAGAGGAACGACGCCGGTGGTGAGGGCTTACTTCGAGTTCCTCCGCGGTGTCGGCCATGATATTGGCCGATGAGCTCTTTTTCGGGGAAGCTAGTGCTGCTCTACTTCCCCAGCGGCTACAGCAACACAACTAGCCTACACGCAGTAGGGTCTCGACGGTGCGTCCAACGGCCGTCATTGCTCTGGTTCACCGCCGGCAGGCCATGAGAAAAGGAATATAGTAAGAAAAGAACAGGAACATGCTGACAGCTTTGATCCACCGGAAAGTAAAAAAGCAAACAAAATTTACGCCTATCTAACATTTTTTTGCTTGGACCGTTACCTTCTTTGCCACGTCAACCCGACAGTGGACCCCTCATATCAACGCGGCTAAAATGGACAAATAGTGCTATTTGATAAGAACCACCGTAAATCTTAGTGCACTTTTGAAAATATTACGAACTTCATGCGTGCAACGTGGTATCTTCTTGGAATTTCTAGAGGAGGCCGTTAAGGGTTGTCCGAATCGGCCGTGTCAGCAACAGTGGGTCCCCTATGTCAGAAATCGGTTTAGCGCGGCGAAAATCGAGAATAAGTGCTACTTGAACGCAACCAACGCGATGGTGGTGGATTTTTCAGAAATTGCTGAAACCGGTGGATTTGCGAACTTCTCGCTGATTTGTGGTGTTTTTTTTTTTTTGGATTTTCTCATCATTTTTTGTTGATTACTAGTTAGCATGGATTGCGGACATGGACCTACAGCTACAAATGTATGGTGGAGTCAAGTTAACTGAACTTGGTACTCCCTCCGTTTAGGTTTATAAGTCCTCTACGTATCCCTAGGTCGTGAATTTAACTAATATAATACAAAAATTAAAATACAAAAATTATACCATTAGAAAATATAAAATCTGAATTTTCTAATTATATATTTTTTACAATATATAAATCATATTATGTTGCTCAAATTTATGACCTAGGGATACGTTGAGGATTTATAAACCTAAACGGAGGGAGTACCATTGTCAATGTCAGGGTAACTGAAGTTAGTACCCGATGTCAAGGGAGCAAAGTTAAACTGAAATTTGTTGTTTGTGGGTTCATTACATGGGTTGCATACTAGTACAGATCGGGCCATTTAACTCCCGATCACACATAGAGTGAGGGACCGATGTGAGATATGACCTATCACTTATGGTACAAATTTAAAATTGTGTGCATGGGATTCAAACCGTGTGCGATGTTCGGTAGATGGCACACGGTTTTGTACTATCAACCATGTTGCGATGTATAACCCACGATTTACTTGGAGGAATCATGCGAGATATTTCAAGGAGAGTGGATCTTCGCTGATCACGGGCCTGAAGTCGATACAGTTCATAACGTAAAGGGTCTAAATGAATAATGTTGTATTCAAAGTTTTTTTTTTGACTTTCAGTACAAAGAATTTTTCCCCGGCGTCAGTTAGTTCTGAACGGAGTGAGTAAATTATTCCAAATATCAATTAAGTAAGCGTTTAGGATTTTTGGAGTTATGTGTCATTAGTATAGGATCTTCTTAATTTTGTCAATGTAGATTTTCACGGCAGGCGATGGCTCGTCATCAAATATGTGATCGGAACTGAAAGTGATTGCCTAATTGCGTAGCAGTAATCTTGATTGGACGTCATGTGTTTTATTTTTGGGTTACATTGTACATCGCTCTGGTTCAGTACTCCGCTGCGTGAACAAGTTTGAGCCCCCAGCTCATATCTTCGCAGTGTCGGACGTGAGGCACCAGCTTCCCTGTATCCGCACCGCGCCTGGCCCTGCAGTCGTAGAATGGCGGCCCGTGCAAGCACGGCTCCATGGACGCGGCCCGCCGACACGGCGGGTTGGGCGTGGTGAGGTTCTCGGGCTTGAACATGATCCACGGCGTGAGGCCGCCGAGGCCGTAGCCGACGTACCCGAACGTGGACCAGCCGCTGGTGACGATGGCGTCCGTCATGCTGAGCAGGTACATCTCGGCCAGCGCCTTCATGTCGTGCGTGGCCTCGCCGGTGAGCTGGTGCTCCTCGTGGCTGGGCTGGTGCACGCTCACCACCTCGCCGGTGGCCGTCGCCGACTGCCAGTACCTGCCCCGGATGCTCTCGAAGTACCACGAGCTGAGGCCGGTCATCAGGACAGCCTTGGACCTCGCGCTGGCAGTGGCCGGCCGCCGCAGCGGTTCTCGCGCCGCCACCACCTCGGGCAGCAGGTGCTCCTGCGACGTCGTGCACGCGAGGATCTGGTCCAGGACGTGCTGGAACGGCGTGTCCCCGTCGAACACCCTGACCTGGATGCCCAGCCGTTCGTCCGAGCTCTTGAGGTACGAGTCGTAGAACCTCGTGATCAACCCCACACTTTGTTCGTCGGGTGGAAGAGGTACCGCGCCAGGAGGTAGAACACCGCGTCTTTTCGGGGGAACAGCCTGTCGAGCTCCTCCTGGTACGCCGGGTTCAGGAAGAGCGCCGGAACGAAGTACCCGTCCGTCCTCATCACCAGCCACGGCGCGCGGTGGAGGAACTCCCGGTGATCGTCGCAGTAGAAGAGCTTGTCGTGGTAGGTGCAGGCGTGGTCGAGGTCCACGAACACGTACGGGAGCTCGGGCACCGACGCGGCGCGGCCGTTCCGCACCAGGTTCCGGTAGCTCTCCGGCACCTCGCCGGTCAGGCTCTCGAGGTCACGGAGCGGGAAGTCCGGTGGCAGGAGCCATGACGTGCCCGTGAATGGCTCGCAGAAGAGGTCGGGCAGGGAAGTGCCCCTGTCGACGAGCAGCACGCGGTCGGTGAGCATGGCGTAGAGGAAGGCCGACGCCATGGCCAGTATCCTGTTCCCGAGGCCCCTGTACGGCACCAGCACGAGGTACTTGCAGGAGTCGTCGTCCGTGGTAGTGCCCGTGCCGTTTCGCCGGTGATCGAGCAGCTCCGCTGCCTGCCGGTATGGATCGCTGCCCGGGCCGCACCGTCTCTGCAGCGCCTCTTGCTCCCGTAGCCGCTTGACGAGGTGCGCGGACGGCGACCGTGTCATGTTTTTGCGGTAGGAGGTGGACTGGTACCGGCTGATGCACGATTGCTCGTCGAACCCCGGTACGAGCAGGCCTTCCAGGAGTCTGTCTTCGTTGGATTCTGCAGCGCAACGAGTCAGAAAAATCAGCGACTCTGCTCCGATTCTCAGGTTTTGATCACCAATTACATGAAAGAAAATGTGATCGTGTTCTTCGGTACAACATGTAGGAGAAACCAATGCACAATTGAACTTTTTCTTACACGAGATGCATAATTAAACACGCGGAAACATGGTTCATGCAAGGATTGCAGAGGACGAAAGACAGATACACGTCGGGTTCCTACCTTCGCGGTCGTACGTCCTGGCCGTCGCCGCCGCTGTCCAGCCCGACGGCAACGGCATGGACCCATCTCGCCGGCTAACCATGATCACGAGGAGCGGCAAGGCGGCAAGGCAAACCGCAAGCGACGTGATCCACTTCCTTGCGACCCATGGCTTTCTTTCGTCCTCCTCCTCGGTCTCCTCATCGGCGCGGTGAGCGGCCTTCTCCACGGCGACCGAGCACTGCTGCGACGGCCGCTTGCTTATGCCATTGCCAATGCCAGCACCGCCGTCCAAGGCCATCGTTATCTGGTGGATCGGGCGTTTTTCTCGGGCTCACGGATCTCATCCTGACAGATGCTAGGAATTAGGAATGGCTCCATGATTTCGAATTGAACTAAAGAAGGAAAATACTCTCTAAAGGAAAGGAAATAGAATACCAAAAGAAGAGTAATCGCGCAGCTGTTACGATTGCCTATTGTTGCTGTTGTCTCTGACATTTTTTTCTTTCTTTGCGACGAATGTCTTGGCGGGCATATAAAATGTACAGGCTACTTTATTCAGGAACCGTCCGATTCAAATTCCGGTCTAGATCTAATCTTTGGTTATCTTTGCATTTATACTGTGAGATCTTTAGAAATCAGCCCGTCTACCTATTTCTCTCCTACCATACAATACGTGGTTTTTCAGTTTGTCCTTGATTCCTTAGTACTCAGTTTTCCCGTAGCGTTTGACATTTCTCGCTTTCCCCCTTTTCTTTCGAAACCAACCTCGCATTTTTCTGCACCGATGATTTTCGTCAATCTACACACTTTGACCATGCCCGGTGGAAATCCTGACATAAGTGGGGCCCACTAAAACTTTAAATGTGGGACCTTGAGATCTCAACATGGTGGGACCGACATCACCTTACAGGTGGGCCCTTACATGGTGGGACCAACTGCTCCTTGCAGGTGGGACCGACTATACATTAATGGCAAGACAATGATTATGTGTGAATGGTAAACAACAAGGATATGTGGGCGAAATTCATTTCTGCATTAAGACAGTAGATGGTGTAGTCGTTTATCGTCGCCATATGGTAAATAAAAGAGACACCTCACTTCTTCCATCCAAGAACAACCATCAATGCTTTGTATCTTTATCACTCTGCTCCCCTCCAAAATGTCGTACATCGCGAACTCTCTCTACACAAAGTCGACCAACGTGATGGACGGGAACGACCCTGACACTCCGGTGGCAGCCCGAACTTGGCTATGGACAAGGATCCCGACTGGATCTTCTTTTATCAAGGTCTGCCTCCCATGCCGCAAATCGACCCTGACAAGACGACGAGGAGGAGGAGTACAACTTGCACAACACCCCCCTTTTCAAGTGTGAGAATACCGACAACGATACCACCGCCGAAAAATTCTCGCCAGCCCGCCACAAGAAGCATGCCGGGAGGATGGCATGAAGAAGTAGCATACAAGCGCTAACGAAGATGCCAAGGAGCCGAATAAGAAGTAGAAGCAATAATTAGGTTTAAGTTAAATATGTGTCTAGGTTATTTAATCTTAGTTCTTGTGTATGTTAGAGCATCTCCAGTCGGGGCGCCCAAACGGCCGCCCAAAGGCCTGCCGGACAGGCCCTTTGGGCGTTGTCCGGACTAGTCGTTTGCTTTGGGCGCCGTTGCTCCCCACTCGCGGCGCCCAAAGCCGGCCCAATCGAGTTTTTTTTTGAAAAATTCAAATGAGAGGGTCATTAAATAATGGCGGGAAATCGATGTATCAACCGCCAACGGCCATGGTCGGCAACAAATTAAGAGTTTCGGCCACGATCGGCCACACTCGGCCACAACCAGAAATTCAGAGTTTCGGCCACGATCGGCCACACTCGTCCACAAACTCGAAGCTGGGCCATCAAAATACGCCAAAATATGTCGGGAGATGTCGATGCCGGCCACAGGTTGTGGCCGCCGCCGGTCTAGATGGTGTCGCCGGGCTGGGGCACGTAGTCGGCACCAGGCTGGGTCAAGTCGGGGTCCTCGTCGGCCTGGACGTCGTCACTGTGACCCTGGTTGCCGCCGGCCGCGGGTGGAACGAGCCCAAGCTCTTCCAGGATCGCGGCGCGGAACATGTTCTGCGCCGCCCTCGCCAGCGGGTCCATGCTGGAGAGGTCGACCGTCAAGATCATGAAATCTTGGCTCCGCTTCTTGACGGCGGCTTTCTTCTGCTCGAGGTCGATCTTGACGCCGGCCTTGTGCATCAAGATCGCCCACCTTGCGTTGTTCTCGTCGCGCCTTGCTTGTTGGCGTGAATCACACGTTCGTTGGGAGACCCCAAGAGGAAGGTATGATGCAGTTCAGCAGCAAGTTTTCCCTCAGAAAGAAACCAAGGTTATCGAACCAGTAAGAGCAGCAACTCTTCAGAAAGTTGTTGGTGGCTCGCGCGGCGCAACACGATCACCAACGTGGAATCTGCACACAACACAATCAAACTATTTTGCCCCAACGAAACAGTGAGGTTGTCAATCTCACCGGCTTGCTGAAAACAAAGGATTAAATGTATGGTGTGGAAAATGAGTATTAAATTGCAGAGAATGAAAAAGGAACAGTTTGCAGTTTGTGGTGGTTTAATCAGTGTAAAAGAATGGACCGGGATCCACAGTTCACTAGTGGTGTCTCTCCATAAAAGATAACTAACATGTTGGGTGAACAAATTACAGCTGGGCAATTGACAAATAGTGAGCGCATGGCAATGCATACATATGACATGATGATTACTATGATATTTAATTGGGCATTACGACATAATACATAGACCGTCATCCAACAGCGTCTATGACTAATAATCCACCGCCGGGTTGTCATCCGAGTTCCCCGTTGGTATTAAGTTGCAAGCAACGGATAATTGCATTAAGTAAAGTGTGTAATGTAAACAAATACATATGACCGTGGACATAGCATTGTTAGGTTATCCCTAGTGGCAACAGCACATCCGCAACCTTAAAAGTTGCTGTCACTCTCCCAGATTACCGGAGGCATGAACCCACTATCTAGCATAAATACTCTCTCTTGGAGTTACAAGCATCTACTTGGTCAAACCATCTACGAGTAACGGAAAGCATGCAAGATCTTAAATAACATAGGGCATAGATTGATAATCAACTTGACATAGTATTCAATATTCATCGGATCCCAGCAAACACAACATGTAGCATTACAATAATATGATCTTGATCATGTAGGGCAGCTCACAAGATCTAAACATGATGGCACAAATTGGAGAGACAACCATCTAGCTACTGTTATGGACCCGTAGTCCACGGATGAACTACTCACGCATCACTCCGGAGGCAGGCATGGCGATGTAGAAGCCTCCGGTGACGATTCCCCTCTCCGGCAGGGTGCCGGGAAGAGGTTCTGGACCCTCCCGAGCTAGGGTTGACGGCGGCGGCGTCTCTGGAACTTTTCGTGCATATTGGCTCAGGCACTTAGGATTTTCGCGTCGGGAGGAATAAGTAGGCGAAAGGGCGGCGGCTGACGACCCCCGAGGGGCCCACACCACCCTAGGGCGCGCCAGGGGGTGGCCCGCGCCCTAGTGCCGTGTGGGGCCCTCCTGGCTCTCCTATGCTGCTCCTTTGGTCCGTCAGGTGTGTTCTGGTAAAATAGGGATCCCCGTGAAGTTTCGTCCAATTCCGAGAATATTTCCAGACTAGCTTTTCTGGAATACAAAAACAGCAGAAAACAGGAACTGGCACTTCGGCATCTTGTTAATAGGTTAGTCCCAAAAAATGTATAAAAGTGATATAAAGTAGATTCAAAAATAAAACAAGCATGGAACATAAAAAATTATAGATACGTTTGAGACGTATCACGCCTCAAACTCGAGTTGGAGGAGACATCGGCGAGGACCTTGTCGATGGACGACTGAACCCTTTCCGTGTTTGCTGCCGCCGCCAAGGCCGCCTTCGCCTTCTTGTTCCCGACTGGCCGCCCTCTGAGTTTTTCGGATCGGCGTTGAGGTTGGCGCGGCCGTTCTTGTTTAGAGTCTTCCGGTGCGCCTTCCATTTCTCACAATTTTGGAGAAGCTTGTAGCAATGCATCAAACGAAAGTCTTTCTCCTTCTTGAGGGTTCAGTACAACACAAGGGCATCGATGATCTACAACAAAGGAAGACGAGGTTGATCGCAAGCCGACGACCCAAGCAAAACATCATCAAGGGGAACGCAAGCCGGCGGTCACCTGATCCGACGGCCCCTTCCCACTCTCTTGCCAATCGCGGATGTTCTCATGGCAGCCGTGGAACTTGTTGACGACGCGTTGCACGATGCGCCACCTATGCTCGATGGAGCCTAGGGCGCGCTCCATGGGCACCTTGAAGTAGTCCTTGGTGAATCGGCGCTCGTCGAACTCGTCCTTGATCCTCGACCAGTATGCGGTGCTTGTTTGGTTCGCGCCGACGATCGAGTAGCCGGTAGTGATGACCTTCCATGATTCGACCATGCACTCGTCGTCCTTGGTCGTCCAAATTGTGCCACGGCTGCCCTTCTTCTTCGCCGGTGCGTCCTCGCCGGCCACATCATTGTCCTCACCCTCATCGTCGTCCTCATGCTCGTCGTAGTACACCTCATCCTCGTCAAACTCGTCGTCATCCTCGTCCTCGCCCTCCGCCGCCCAGGCGCCATCATTGATTATCTCGGCCATGATGGCGGTGTGCTCCTAATGGCCGGGCCCACAGTGGTTCCATGTGGTGCGGCCCGCACAGGGCCCATGATTTTTAGGGGCCCCAAATTTTTTAATGCCTTTGTATATTTATATAGTAGGAATTGCCGCATTGACCCATGAAGCAGCTCGTAAGCAGCCGAGCAGGCCCACTAGCGCTGACGCGAGCGTCTCCCTCGGTTGGGCTCGATTCGTTTCCTCTGGGCTCTGCCTCGTACTCGTACTGTAACTACTGTAACTCGTTCGATCCGATTGATGGATCGATCGATTCCCAGCGGCGGCCAGCTCGCGAACAGCTCGCGATTTCGCGAATAGGGAATGGCGGAGGGCGGAACGGGAACGCCACGGAACGGAGAGATTCCCAGCCGACGCGGAGGGATTTTCCCTCAGTCCCTCACCGACGCCATTTGCAGCCAATCCTGCCGACGCAGTGAGCCAGTGACGCACGCTGGACACGCACGGAGGGTCACGCACAGTTAGGTTCGTTGATTCCTTGATTTCTGCTTGCATGATCGCATCCTTACTCAAATTTTATTTTATTCATCTCGTCTTGTGTTTCATAATACATATTTGATTCATCATGGGGAAACATGAGTCCGGTTCAGAGAAGCGGAAGAGAAAAAAGGAACAAAAATTAATTAAATCTCAGAAAGGTGCTATGGACAAGTTTGTTAGAAAAGAATCATCACATGTGTCATCCGGTAATCAGTCTGTTGATCTCATGGGGAAGATTGATTATGAGGATATGATTGAAGATTTCAAATCAACGAACACATAAAGAATAATGATGTTCAAATAAACGTTATGCAATTTCGAGTTATATAGGTATGATTCTCAATATATTCAATTGTTATCTAAATTTTCTGTCATATACATTATAATTATTTATTACTTCAATTTATGTGTAAGATAGGGCCCCGTTTTAGATTTTCGCACAGGGCCCCGGATTTAGCCGGCCCGGCCCTGGCTCCTATACACACAAAACAACGCCGGCGGTCACGACTCGCCTATGCACACGTCTGTCCTATACTCCATGAATACAGAACACGGCTTCATACCTGGGTTAGATCGGGGGTCGTTTCGTCGACCACATGGGAGGCGCATGCGTCAAACGAAAGGCTACGACCGGCCTGGGCGTGCATCTAGACGGCGGGTTGTCTCCGCAACGCCGGCGACTCCAGATCGACGGTCTGGTTTAAATCGAGGCCGCACGATGGGAAGATGGTGTTTGGGTCGAAACCGCCGTGGTACTGCTGCTGGCTTTCGCCATACTCGGGGGAGAACCTGGAGCGAGGCGCGCCGGCGGCGAAGAAGGATCTTGGATCCGGTGTGCCCTTAGTTCTTTCGTACATTGAAAGGCTCATGAATCACGAAAAGGTCGACAACTAAGACTAGCCATGAGCAGGCTTAAAAATCTTTTCTAAGGAACCGAGGATTAATTGATTGGAAAATTCCATTGATCAATGATCACCTTATGCCATTCCTGTCAAAGCGCCCATGTACCACCGCATATGCTCATGGGCATGGCCCATTCCACCGTAAGCTTAGTTGTGTTTCACCTCATGTTTGTTCAAGACTGTTCGTTTTGTTTTTTTGCCATGATTTTGTTTTCGTTCGATCTTTTGGTGGTTTTTTTATTCTTGAGCAACGATTTTGATTTCCTTGATTTGTTTGCTTCTTTTATATGTTTTATTTTTTCTATTTATTTTCTTCATTTTTTTATTTTCCATTTTTTGTAAAATAGATGCATACATTTTTGGAAATACAGATGATATTTTTCATATTGACGAAGTTTTTCTTTTTAGTTTTCCAGCTTTTTTGCATTTTCCTTTTTATGTTTGCAAATACATGTTTTCTTGGACATAAGTAAAAAAATTCTACATGGATGTTCATTTATTATGATTTTTTTTAAATGGAAACACTATTTAAAACATGTGAACATTTTTTAAGACATGTAGAAATGTTTTTCGTACATCCGTGAACATTTGTGATTATCTATATAAACATTATACCTCCTACAACACATATATTTATTCTATATTATTAAACATACTCATATAAAAGTAAAATAGTCTACAAATTTATGTAAAAGTAAACAACAAATTATACTTCAAAGGGTAAAAAAATAGAAATAAATTATACTGCATGTAATAACATATTTAAAAAAGTACACGTTAATGGGTCGCGCCAATTGCGGTCCATTTGATGCTTAAAGTGATGAACAAGAGGGTCTGGATACGGCACCGCCTATATTGGCCCGAGATAACAGGCTAGCCAAGGTGGTTTGATGTCTAAGCCCAATCTTGACAGTGTTGAACTAGAGATAACAAGGCCCTGTTGGTCCCGAGATCCAGGACTAACAAGCAAAACCCAAAGAATATGCAGAGGAGAGTGCGTGTGATAGTCGAGAAGAGCTGAACTGATCCTAAAAAAGAGAGAGATATTTTTTAGAAATAAAAGGGTTGGTTATGCTAAAAAGAAAGCTGGAGGGCTGAATAATCTGAGGATTGTCAGTCCAATTAATAAGGGTGTGTCTAGAGCTCAGCTGACTGAGAATTAAGTTAATTCTCAGTCAGCTGACATCACCCACACATCCTACGATAATTATCAGCTCAAAATCCACGTTAGGTGCGCTAGCACCTCAACTCGCATCTGTTCAACGGTAAAGAGGTGTAGGCGCTCGCGCTACACAGCCGGCCGGCCGGCCGGACGCTACTGCCACAGTGCTAATGGTAGAGAGATAGGCTATGAATGTATGATATACCGTGTCCATTTTCTTCTTCTTCGAGTATCAAGATAAAATATGTATGAAATATATGTGCGTCGACTCATTGGTTCCATTCCCACGATCAGTTTCGATTTTCATCAATTGTAACTTCTTAATTTTGGACTAAAGTTCACACCATTTTTAGTCAAATCTTGTCAAATTCGTCGCACTCGGTGAACCATTTAAAATTTCCTGTCACGAAGAGATCGATCGTGCTGTTTCCCACAACTTATGTGTTGTAATCTTTTTATTTCGGCGGATGTACACGCATAGATTGATCGCCTTTCTTTCATTCTTTTCTTAATAAGGGAAAAGATAAGAGTTTTACATGTGGCCTAAATTGAAAAGAAATTTCTTGGTCACGACGGGCCCATGCAGATAACCTATCGGTTTAGTCTACGGTCAACAACACAATACTTTGAAAACAATTGCTTTTGTGTAATATTAATGATTTTTTTATAAAAATATTTAAAAAATAATCCATATCCGAAACTCAAACTGCAACTCTGCTTACAACTGAAGAATGACAGTTTCAACCTCATTTCTAACCTCTCGGTTGTAACCCCAGTTACAACTAGAAAAATTACTTAGTTGCAACCACACTTATATCGGAAAATATCAGTTACAACTCCTGTTACAAATGAAAAAATATAACAGTTGAAACCGCACTTGCGACTGAAAATATATCTCAGTTACAACTCCATTTGAACCTGAAAAAATATCTCAGTTGCAATCGCACTTGCAACTAATAAACATCTCAGTTGCAACCGCACCTGCACCTGAAAAAATATCTCACTTGCAACTCCACTTGCAACTGAAAAAAAAATATCTCACTTGCAACCGCACTTGTAACTGAAAAAATATCTCAATTGCAACTCCAAGAGCAACTGAAAAAATATCTCAGTTGTAGCTGGACCTGCAACTGGAAAAAATATCTCACTTGCAACCGGACCTGCAAGTGGAAAAAATATCTCACTTGGAACCGCATCTGCAACTGGAAAAAATATATCTGAGTTGCAACCGCAATTACAATTGGAAAACAATCTCAGTTACCGTCGTACTTGCAAATGGAAAAAATATCTTTTGGGAAAAAATATCTCAGTTTCAACTACACTTGTAACTGGAAAAATATCTCAGTTTTCAACTCCACTTGTAACTGGAAGAAAAATATCTCAGTTGCAACCGCACTTGCAATTGGAAAAAAAAATTCAGTTGCAACCACACTTTCTACTGGAAAAAATATCTCAGTTTCAGTCGTACTTGCAACTGGAAAAAATATCTCAGTTTTCAACTCCACTTGTAATTGGAAACAAATATCTCAGTTACAACCGAATCTGCAACTGAAAAAAAGGTGCATTGTTTAACACACTAAAATAGTAATGTCGAGACAGTTTAAGATACATGAGATTTAAAAATGGAAAAATAAAAAGATAAGAAAAATAAATTAGTACAAGGAAATATTAAAATATATTTTATTTTGAGAACTAAAAATAGATAAACTAAACAAGAGTTTCTCGTTCCCTTCAACAACAAAAAAGCGCAACACAAGAAAAAACCCACAACATGTGTGTAGGCTCAGTTTTGTATACAAAGTACCTGAAAGAAGTACCCATTATATGAACTTCATGGGGCGGTAAACAAACAAAATAACTAAAGGCCCAGCTACACGCTCGTACGTCCGCGCCTACATCTCGCAGCAGCGACCCATCTTGCTAACCAGTACTCAAAAAGAAAAAAACAACTGGCGAGGACCGACGAGACCAGCGACAACTCCCACAAATCTTAGAGCAAAAAGTCAGACGGTACGCTAAGATATTCTACGGAAAACCGTACACAAAATACTAATTATAAAACTAACGAGGTAAAAAATATTGATAATAGTCTTACAAGGAAATTAGCATACTGAAAATAAGTAATAAAAATTAAAAAAATGAAAAAACATAAACAAGTGTCAAGATAAAACAAATCCAACAAATATAAAGACAAAAAACAACCATATTTGCTCTTGTGCACGTAAAAGGTCAAGTAACGTCATGGTGGTGTACGTCGAGAAAAAGACAATGAAAAAGAAGAACCACGATAATAGGTGAGTAGGCGTTCTTTGGCCCGGCGGTTATTATGCTCGTCTGCACAACAGAGGTCGTTCCCCATTTATGCCATGCAAAACAAAGAACAAATGTGTCGCACGGATCTCCGCACAAGATCTGACGGATGTAGAGTTGACTGAGCACTAACTTAGTTCTCAGCTAGCTGAGAATTAGCAAAACCGAATTAATAATGCCTCTCCCTACCAAAAATTACAACTTCCAAGCCGGCATGCATGTACAAAACAATTAATTTCTTTAAGGTCGTGACATGTACTGGCATGCATGCACCTTTGCTGCCTCGTAGGTTGGAGCAGGAGTACGTGCTCGCCACGAAGCCGGCGAGTACCGTTGACCCTCCCGGAACGCTTCCCTATGAATTCCCCGCCGGCCTCAAACCCGGCTTTGATCAGCTGGCCGGGCTGGATGAAGCGGCCGAGAGGGCGGTACCCGATGGACCATCGCTGCAGCACGGCGAAGCGAGGTGGGCGGCGCGGGGTGGTCATCCTGCTGCTGCTCTCGGCGCCCCTGCTCGTGGTGCTCCTCCTCTCCGCCGAGTGCCGGGCGCTGATCTCGTCGGAGTCGCCGTTGCTCCGCCTCGTAACGGCAAGAGGTACGTTGATCGCTGTGTCATTAATTTCAGATCTCGATCGCGTGGTTCTTCGAGGTCTCTGTAGTACACTGCTGCTCGATCCGGATGTTCAGCTGAGCCGTGTGCTTAAGTCAAGGGTGAAAATGTATTCTTCCTACTGGTAGTAGGAGTACCTTGGGATGGTTAATTACGATTTTTCTCACTCGATCGACGCGTACATGTGCATCGCTTAAATGCGAAGTCAAACTTGTCGGTTAGAAATGGTTTCAGGGTCGAATCTACTCCTCCGTGAATGGCGAAGCACACGGTCAACACAACGGCCGTTCAACGCCTGTGCCCAAGATTATAGGAGTATCTACTCAATCTCGTTAACGCCAAGCGAGGTTCTAGAAAACGCGTTTTCTTTTTTGCAGCTGGTTCGAGCTAAGCTATAAGCTATGGAAGCTATCAATAGCTCATATCGTGTTAATATTTAGAATAGTATAAAAGTATAGAAAATGCACGTAGAAAGGCGTATTAAAATATAAGAAACCATATAAATTTATATACTGTACTATACATCTTCATAGCATCAGTTTTGATGCATGGAGAGCTAAAAACCTAGCCAACAACATATTTGGGTATGCTTGTTTTTTTCATGTCTTTCATCATATAATCATATATGTATATCGTTTATGCGGCATTGTTGTTTTTATAAAGTAAGAAAAAATATGCAAGTCTGAGATAAAAACATGACTAGAGCCAATTTTGTGTAATTAGAGCAAAACCATTCAGTAATTGGATTGTTCTATGTATTTGAAGGTCATTTTTCACCTATGTAATTTTTGGACTTTACTCCCACGATTTCAAAATGGCGTGCACAATAGTTTTGTCTGTAGATCCTGATATATTTTATTTAAACTTGGTCAAAGTATAATGATATTGATTAGGTATCATAGGTGTTGATATTTTGTCTTTCAACTTAGTCAAACTTTACAAATAATTTTTGCACTTTCCAATGTAATGGACGATTTCACGCTTTGGGCTCACCGGTGTAAAGATCTGGATCACAGGGAGCATGTCGGTCTATGGCGTGACTTCATTGCCTTGCGACGTTCGTGAAACACTCCTATTATGTTCTTTTGAAGCAATATTGGGGGGGGGGGGGGGGGGACTCTCTCAGCCCCGGTGGTTGTTTTTAAAAAAGTTTTTTTTTTGCACTTTCTTGTTTGTGCAATGTCACTTTTTTTGGGTCCAATTCCAAAAAAATGTGTAAGTGCAACTTTTTGGTGGAATAATACTTTTTTCTTGATGAAATGCACTTGTACATAATTTTCCGTGTACATTATTGTTGTGCAATTCCCATTTCTGTTAATTTAATCACACATTTGTGTGTTGTTTTCCTTAGTTGTGTGGTTGCTCTTTGTTTGTGCAACAAATATAAGAAAAACTGGTAAATGGTCTGTCTCGGAAAAGCTAAAGAGTATTTCACCACTTTAAATGAAGTATACGATTTGACGCTAGTGAGGATTGGGAAAGAGGAGATAAAGAGGAGGCGCGACGCATAGGGAGTAAGAGATATGACTAGAGAGAGTGGGGCTGGTTCCCATTAGTGATGCGTATCGGGACGAAGAGATAAGGGAGTTTTTTTCTTCCAAAAGGGATAAATTTGACCCACTGTAACTCCCGAAAATATGAAAATTTATATTTTTTGGAAAATATTTTGGAATTTTCTTGTTCAAATTTCTCGAATTTAAATAAATTGAATTTGGTATGAGTTTGGTCAAAATATTGTCCAAACATTACAATAAAAAATATACTTCAGTCCCCCACTGAAATTTCTGATTTTTGTTGAAATTTTAATCCCTGAACGGTCACCCAACCAAAGATCAATCCTGGCAAAATGATTCATACCTCTCGTCAGTTTACTGTGCACATAATCACATATGCAATCATCAAATGAATGCAACTGTTGCTGATTCAGTTTACCACAACCACGAGGAGTATGATTTCGCCTGACGACTTATTATTCTGTTCTCTATGGCAGGATCAGTGACCGGACACGACAGGCTTCTCGGCGGCCTCCTGGCCGACGGCGTAGACGAGCGATCTTGCCAAAGCAGGTACCAGTCCGCCATGTACCGCCGAAAAGCCGGCAGACAACCCTCCCCTTACCTGGTCTCCAAGCTGCGGCGGCACGAGGCTTTGCAACGACGCTGCGGCCCGGGCACCGCCGCCTACAGCGATGCCACTGAGCAGCTCCGGTCAGGGAAGAGCAGCGCCGGCAGCATAGGGTCACCGGACTGCAAGTATTTGGTTTCAATATCATACCGCGGCCTCGGGAACCGGATCCTGGCCGCCGCGTCGGCGTTCCTGTACGCGATGCTCACCGACCGCGTGCTCCTCGTCGACCCCAGCAACGATATGGGCGAGCTGTTCTGCGAGCCCTTCCCCGACACGACGTGGCTCCTGCCGCCCGACTTCCCGCTGAAAAGCTACACCAACTTCAGCGCCGGCACCGCCCAGAGCTATGGGAACATGCTAAGGAAGAAGGTGATCGGTGGTGCCGCGTCGACGACGGCGCAGCAACTGCCGGCGTTCGCGTACATCCATCTCAACCACGACTACACGGATGAGGACAAGATGTTCTTCTGCGACGAGGACCAGAGGGTTCTCCGTGATTTTCGTTGGCTGGTTATGAGGACGGATAACTACATCGTGCCGGGGCTGTTCTTGGCCACGGACTTCCAGGAGGAGCTCGACATGCTTTTCCCGGAGCCGGACGCCGTGTTCCACCACCTCGGCCGGTACCTGTTCCAACCGAACAATCACGTATGGGGCCTCGTCGCGCGGTACCACGACGCGTACCTCGCGGCGGCGGACCAGCGGGTCGGCATCCAGGTGCGCGCCTTCGACGCCGGCCCAGAGTCGCCGGAGTTCCTGGAGCAGATCACCACGTGCACGCAGAAGGAGAGTTTACTTCCAGAGATACTCGCTGCGGGGACGGGGCTTTCCTCCGTCCCGCCGACGCAGGATGGCCGGAAATCAAAAGCCGTGCTCGTCGCCTCCCTCAGTGCCTGGTACTACGACAAGATCAAGAGCATGTACTGGGAGCATGGGACGGCCACGGGCGAGGCGGTGGGCGTGCACCAGCCCAGCCACGAGGAACACCAGCAGTTCGGCGCCAAGTCGCACGATGCCAAGGCGTGGGCAGAGATATACCTGTTAAGCCTCACCGATGTGCTGGTGACCAGCGGCTGGTCGACGTTCGGGTACGTGGCGCAGGGCCTCGGCGGCCTGACACCGTGGGTAATGTTTAAGCCAGACAACGGCTCCGTGGTGCCGGACCCGTCGTGCAGCCGGGACCTGTCCATGGAGCCGTGCTTCCACGCGCCACCGCTCTACGACTGCAGGATCAAGCAAGGGGCGGACACCGGGAAGATTGTGCCGCATGTCCAGCATTGCAAAGATATTAGCTGGGGCTTGAAGCTTGTTCCTCGCAGTGCATAGTGCTCTTTCGGTATACTTTTGCCAGCGTCAAAGCATGATCTTTCTAACAACTCCACGCCTAGCCAAGTCTTACAGCATTTAATTTCGCATCTGTATTTCGACAACGAATATGCAGCTTCATTTGACGTCGCGCCGCGTCATCCAAGCTCCTGAAAATGGATCTGATCTCCTCCACGAGATATCCGTGCACCGATCGACCCATGTCGTCCACATCTTCACTCAACAGCCTTTTTTTAGAACAAAGGCACCAATTGTCCAGCTTTAAATTAATAAAGCCACAATGGCAGGTTACAAGATGCTGAAGGATCAGCTTACAGGAAACGAACAGAAAGATAGAAAAAATTACAGCGTGTTCGAAACCAACGTCAGAACACAATCTGCGCTAGAGCACTCCGTGAAGCAAGCAAGCCACCAGGGAAGATCCCGCCTTCGTCTACCTCCTGCTCATCGTCGACATGTCTTTCGCCTCCACCTTCAAAGAAGACCCCTGTCTTCTCGCCCTGGATCGTCGGGCGCCGCACCGAAAGAAGGAGGAGAAGCTCACCCTAGAGTACGAGAGCGCACACCAGAAGAAGTGCAGAGGGAGCACCCAGCAAGAACACCACTGCACGCGAGCTACCCACAGACGCCGCCACCAGCACCGCAATCAGGCCCGACGCAAGCTTGAGGTTGAAGACACCCACCGAAGATACGTCAAGAAGAAGGCGAGGATGCCGGCATGGAGGGTCGGAGCTCACCCGAGCCGCTGGCTCAGCACAACTGCCAGGACGCTGTTGCCGGAGAGGGGACCCTTTCCCCTCTCGCCCAGGCCCGAGGGCACCGTCGCCTCAGGAAAGCGCCACCACGAGCACGCCGCGAACCACACGCAAACGACCACCTTCCCGCAGCCTAAGACGGCGCCTTCACGAAGTATGCGACGCCGTAGCGCCGCCGCCGCCCAATCCAGAGGATCTAAGGTTTTCACCCGGGCACAGGGAAGGAGGAGAAGGGGATGTACCTCGGCGTCGCCTCCATGGAGGGGAACGGCGTCCAAGACGTCGCCGACGGCGTGGCCACCCCGCTGACCAAGGATTTCTCCCAGCACAGAGCCCCTGCCCCATCTGATTTTGCGCAGGTTGCGGCTGCCATCTCCAGATCTGGCGCCGGGAAACCGAACGGGGACGGCCCCGCGCCATGACCCCGCACCACCGCCCCTTCACCGCCCGCGCGGGCAAGGAAGGCGGTCCATAGCACCGGCCAACGTCCCTCGCCGCCAGGGCCGACGCCGCCCTCTCCGCCCGAGGCCGCCGCCTCAGATGCCGAAGCTCACCACCCGAAGCAGCGAAGCAGCTAGAACCTCGCCGCCACCGTCCTTGGCAGCCGTGACGGCTTTTCGGCGGGTGCCTCTGGCGGCAGCGAGGAAGGGAGGAGGTGGGGGAAGGGCGCGGCGGCTAGGGTTTCAGTCGCCACCCAAGTCGCCCCAGAGCGGAGCGACGCGGGGGCCGAATGGTTTCGTTCCCACTCAACAGCTTCAACCCTGCACTCATGTAATATGTTTCAAATACTAGCTTGGTAACCTGAACCTCTTGGGCAAGGATAACAACCCGACAGCTGCCCTACAACTCAGCACCTTTGCCATCGAGGATCTGGGGTAAACAATGGCAAGCTCCCGCATGGAAACCTCCAAGACTCGCTTCCGAGGAGTAGGCACCATCAGCATTTCCTTTGCGCTTGAGCCATTGCTCTGACGGAGGTACAATTGGACGCTGGCCAGCGAAATTTTACTATATCGGTAGAGGTTACAAAACATCGGGATTCACAATGTTTCGATATCCATACGGCGGCCTTTTTTTAAGTCATGTTCTTATAGCAGCAAAGTTGCCTTTTGATAATCTCCCTCATAAATGCCTCTATTTCGAGCTTGCATGTATTCTGTTTCTCCCCAATTCAATTCCCAATGAACAACATGATATTGAGCTATCATTGTTCAATTTGGTCGATCCCTTTAAATGATTTTTATACAGCAGTGATTGATCTAGGTCGAAACCGATCCATACAGCCCAATCCTCCAGCGACAACTGGGCTCTGCTACGCTCTGATTTGAATTTTGATCACAACTCAACAAACTCCACCTTGAACACAAATTCATCTTGCAACATAAAAATAACCTTCTCTCTCAGCAATAAAGAAAACACCAACTGCGCCACTAGGGTAAAGTGTTATACCAACTAAGTTTGATCTTAGCAATATGAACTGCCTTTGTCATCATATCAGCAGGATTATCATGAGTACTAATCTTTCTTACCTAAAATTTAACTTGTTCAACAATATCTCGAGCATAATGGTATTAGATATCGATGTTCTTTGTTCTCTCATGAAACATTTGATAAACTAATGCAAGAATTATCTCTGTATGTTTTCCCTAATGCCTACATGAATAATACCATGAACGTTTTCTATATTATAGTTGTTGATTTCCAATTCTGTCAATTGTCCAGCTATAATTTGTTTACCCAACAGTGTTTATTATTTATGGAGAGAAACCTCTAGTGAATTTGTGGCCCCTGATCCATCTTTTTATATTATTTATAACCTCGTTTATTTGCTTATCACCATCACTTGCTTGCTGACGGGAAGTTTGACAACCTTTCTGGATGTTGGGACATATTGGTTTTGTGTTTCGTGTGGAGGTGCTTCTAAGTTGCTGAGGATTTAGTATTCCAAATTATTCGATAAATCTTGATTCTCTAATTGAGGGAAATTCTTGCTACTGTCTACATCATTCCTTCCACTTTGGGATTTCCTAAACTAGTTTATGAGGAATCTCAAGTTTCCGCAAAGGGACCAACGTACTCTCACTTTACTTACTTGTTATCATTTTGCTTAGTTACCTTCGCCATCGAGGGTCTTGGGTATACAATGGCAAGCTCCCGCTTGAAACCTCCAAAACTCGCTGCCGAGGTGTAGGCACAAACAAAATTTGCTTTGCGTTTGAGCCAGCACTCTGTCGGAAGTGAAACTGGACGCCGGCCAGCAAATGTTTACTATATCGATAGAGGTTACAGAACATCAAGATTCACAATGTTTCGATATCCCATACGACAACCTTTTTTAAAGTCATGGTCATATAGCAACAAAGTTGCCTTTTGATAATCTCCCTCATAAATGGCTCTATTTCGAGCTTGCATGTATTCTGGGTCTCCCCTATTCAATTCCCATTGAACAACATGATATTAGAGCTATCATTTTTTTCTATTTTGTCGATCCCTTTACAAGATTTATATATAGCAGTGATTGATCTAGGTCAAAACCGTTCGATCCATACAGCTCAATCCTCCAGCGACGGGGCTCCGCTATGCTCCGATTTGAATTTGGATCGCAACACAACAAACTCCACCTTGAGAAAAATTCCATCTTGCAACATAAAATAACCTTCTCTCTGAACAATAAAGAAAACACCAACTGCGCCGCTAGGGCTAAAGAGTTGTACCAACTAATTTGAGCTTAGCAGTACAAACTGGCATTGTCATCATATCAGCAGGATTATCATGAGTACTAATCTTGCTTACCTAAAATAACCTTGTTCAACAATATCTCAAACATAATGGAATCAGATATCGATGTTTTTTGTTCTCTCATCAAACATTTGATAAACTAATGCAAGAATTATCTCCGTACGTTTTACGTAATGCCTACATGAATAATATCATGAACGTTTCTATATCATAATTGTTGATGTCCAATTCTGTCAATTGACCAAATGTAATTTGTTTACACAACAATGTTTAAAATAACCTTGTTCAACAATATCTCGAACATAATGGTATCAGATATCGATGTTCTTTGTTCTCTCATCAAACATTTGATAAACTAATGCAAGAATTATCTCCGTACGTTTTACGTAATGCCTACATGAATAATATCATGAACGTTTCTATATCATAATTGTTGATGTCCAATTCTGTCAATTGACCAAATGTAATTTGTTTACACAACAATGTTTATAATTTATGGAGAGAAACCTCTAGTGAAGCTGTGGCCCCTGATCCATCTTTTTACATTGTTTACAACCTCGTTTATTTGCTTATCACCATCACTTGCTTGATGACGGGAAGCTTGACAACCTTTCTGGACGTTGGGACATATTGGTTTTGTATTTCGTGTGGAGGTGCTTCTAAGTTGTTGAAGATTTAGTATTCCAAATTATTCGATAAATCTTGATTCTCAAACCGAGGGAAATTTTTGCTACTGTCTACATCATTCCTTCCACTTCGGGATTTCTTAAACTAGTTTATGAGGAATATCAAGTTTACGCAAAGGGACCTGCGTACTCTCACTTTACTTACTTGTTATCATTTTTCTTAGTTACCTTCGCCATCGAGGGTCTTGTGTAAACAATGGCAAGCTCCCGCATGAAAACCTCCAAAACTCGCTGCTGAGGTGTAGGCAAAAACAAAATTTGCTTTGTGTTTGAGCCAGCGCTCTGTCGGAAGTGAAATTGGATGCCGGCCAGCAAATGTTTACTATATCGATAGAGGTTACAAAACATCAGGATTCACAATGTTTCGATATCCCATACGATGACCTTTTTTAAAGTCATGGTCATAGAGCAACAAAGTTGCCTTTTGATATCTCCCTCGTAAATGGCTCTATTTTGAGCTTGCATGTATTCTAGGTCTCCCCTATTCAATTCCCAATGAACAACATGATATTTGAGCTATCATTTTTTTTCTATTTGGTTGATACCTTTACAAGATTTATATATATAACAGTGATTGATCTAGGTCAAAACCGTTCGATCCATACAGCTCAATCCTCCAGCGACGGGGCTCCGTTATGCTCCGATTTGAATTTTGATCGCAACTCAACAAACTCCACCTTGAGAAAAATTCCATCTTGCAACATAAAATAACCTTCTCTCTGAACATTAAAGAAAACACCAACTGCGCCGCTAGGGCTAAAGAGTTGTACCAACTAATTTGAGCTTAACAATACAAACTGGCATTGTCATCATATCAGCAGGATTATCATGAGTACTAATCTTGCTTACCTAAAATAACCTTGTTCAACAATATCTCGAACATAATGGTATCAGATATTGATGTTCTTTGTTCTCTTATCAAACATTTGATAAACTAATGCAAGAATTATCTCCGTACGTTTGATGTAATGCCTACATGAATAATACCATGAACGTTTCTATAACATAATTGTTGATGTTTAATTCTGTCAATTGCCCTAATGTAATTTGTTTACCCAACAATGTTTATTCTTTATGGATAGAAACCTCTAGTGAAACTGTGGCCCCTGGTCCATCTTTTTACATTGTTTACAACCTCGTTTATTTTCTTTTCACCATCACTTGCTCGATGACGGGAAGGTTGACAATCTTTCTGGATGTTGAGACATATTGGTTTTGTGTTTCGTGTGCATGTGCTTCTAATTTGCTGAGGATTTTGTATTCCAACAGGTTCGATAAATCTTGATTCTCTAACTGAGGGAAATTCTTGCTACTGTCTACATCATTCCTTCCACTTGGGGATTTTTTAACTAGTTTAAAAGGAATATCAAGTTTCCGCAAAGGGACCTACATACTCTTACTTTACTTACTTGTTATCATTTTGCATAGTTACCTTTGCCATCGAAGATCTTGGGTAAACAATGGCAAGCTCCCGCATGGAAGTTTAATTGAAATTCAGAACACTATAATGCTATACTTTGGACAGTATAACCAGTGGAGATTTTCTGATTATAATAATTTGGAAGCCTATAATGCTATTGGAAGTTTAATTAAAATTGCTTCTTTAGAAAATAACAAAATGGAAACAACTTTCGAGAGTCTCATTAATAGGTTGGAAGAAGTTGAAAATAAGCTTCATGATATATCCATTAAAGAGCCCAACATGATAAAAACATGTTAATAATAAAGAGTTTGAACAACCCCTTGACATGAAAAAAATAGATTGGGAATGGGAACCTATAATTAATATCAAGATCAATGACCGTAAATTCCTTGCTTAGTGTGATTTGAGTTCTAGTATCTCCATGATGCCAACAACTATTTATGATAGGCTAGGATTTTAAACTATGTCTAAAAGTTTTATAAGATTGCACCTTGATGATTCCCTTGGCATTCTTAATGATGTTACCTTGATTGGTGCTTGTGCCCTTGACTTCATTATTGTGGAATGCAAACCTCCAGGGAACATAATATGGGGCAGGCCTTTCCTAAAAAATGTGGGAGGAATCATTGATATGAAAGTAGTAAATATAAGGTTTGAATTCCCTAATAAAGGTACAGTGATCTTTCCAAGAAAGACAGGTAATTCCTTCTAGACCACGTTTGATGTAAGAGATAGTAAAACTTGATATTTGCATCATGCCTTGCTAAGAGGAATTCAAGAAAAATGCTTGTGGAAGGCAACCCATTTTATTTCTTTGTTGTTTTCTTATGGTTTTGTAAGTCATGATTTTTCTTAGTTACCTTCGCCATCGAGGATCTTGGGTAAACAATGGAAATCTCCCGTATGGAAGTTTAATTAAAATTTGGAACCCTATAATGATATACTTTGGACAGTATAACCGGTGGAGATTTTCCGAATTATTATAATTCGGAAGCCTATAATGCTATTGGAAGTTTAATTAAAATTTCTTCCTTAAAATTAACAAAATGGAAACAACTTTCGAGAATCTCATTAATAGGTTGGAAGTAGTTGAAAATAAGCTTCACGATATGTCCATTAAAGAGCCCAACATGATAAAAAATGTTTAATAATAAAGAGTTTGAACAACCCCTTGACATGGAAAAATTAGATTGTGAATGGGAACCTATAATTAATATCAAGATCAATGACCATAAATTCCATGCTCACTGTGATTTGGGTTCTAGTATCTCCATGAAGCCAACAACTATTTATGATAGGCTAGGATTTTAAACTATGTCTAAAAGTTCTATAAGATTGCACCTTGCTGATAATTTCATAAAGAGACCCCTTGGCATTCTTAATGATGTTCGTACCTAGATTGGTGCTTGTGCACATTCATTTCATTATTGTGGAATGCAAACCTCCAGGTCACATAATATGGGGCCGGCCTTTCCTCAAAAATGTGGGAGCAATCATTGATATGAAAGTAGTAAATATAAGGTTTGAATTCCCTAATAAAGGTACAATGATATTTCCTAGAATGAAAGGTAATTCCTTCTAGACCATGTCTGATGTAAGAGATAGTAAAACTTGATACTTGCATCATGCCTTGCTAAGAGGAATTAAAGAAAAATTCTTGTGGAAGGCAACCCATTTTATTTCTTTGTTATTTTCTTATGGTTTAGTAAGTCAATAATTTTATTACTTCTGTAATAGGCTCATTAGTATCTTTTTCCCTTTTTATTTTTGTGCCAAGAGTAGCAAGAAGTTGCTTGATGGTTGCTCTTTGCTTGCTATACTAAAACGGATATATTGGCCTATCGGAATATGATGGGAAGCATTTACCTAATCTTAGGCTGACTGATTAGAGAGCTTAGGATATCCATGCCGCTACCCTACTCAGCGCTTCATGAGGATTTTTTCCCTTGGCTAAGTTTTTAGTTTGGCTAAGTTGTATGCCGTAACATGTTGTCTTTATTTGGCTAAGTTGTATGCCACAACGTTGTATTAACTCTGTTGAACCTCCAAGGCTTTGTGAATTCGAAGTCGAGCGATAAAATTCCTTTTATCTAAATAAAGAAACTGACCGACACTCTTCATGCGCTTAATAATGCTAGACGTGGGCAATTGACTGTTGTGTTGTATGCCATTGTCGATCGCCCGATTTAAAAGTGTTGTGAGTGATTGATGGATTGGCTAAAAGATCAGTTGAAAATTACCTCAGTCACTCCTTGCATGCTCGGACAGCCGAGGTTAGTACGCCCAATATAAACCGGATTTGAGGGAATACAATTTTTATTTCACAATTAAGATCGGGCAGTCGACGTACTTCGTCTTGCTGGAACTCGTCGGTTAAAAAGTGTACAGGCTCGAATCTAAAGGTCATCTGAAAGTACCTGTATAAAAGATCATCTTAAATTACTCCGCCGTCAACGGTCAGTCAGACAACTTGCAGGTTCCCACATTATAGTATCAAGTCGCCGAAACCAGTCATAGTAACATTACAATGAGCTAAAGGTGTGAGATGATAAAAAATTGCCTATGGTGCATCTGTGTACCAGAGCTAAGTCGTTATGTAATTGTTTTGTTTTTTTGTTTTTGGAACAATTTGTTTCACCAATGTGACTTTTTGGATTTTAATCTCTTCATTTTGAATGTTGTGTATATTGGTTATTTCCTAAGGCCATCTCCAAGAGAGGCCCCGAAAGCCCCCACCCACCATCGTCGGTTGTGGGTCCGGACAAAATCAAGTATGATGTCACTTTTAGCCAAAAAAAATGTCTTGACACCCCGAAGGACCCCAACTTTCGGGACCGGATTGGGGTGTCTGGACCAACGAAAAAAATAGCACGCTATTTCCCGGTTAATAGCACGATATAGCGTATTTGGAGAGGCTACGCTATGTTTAGCCTAAAGTTGACGCTACGGCGCTATTTTCGTCTTATACGCTCGAAACCACACTAAACGTGGTAACGTTATAGCTACGCTAACAAAAAGTCTGGAAATAACGTTAGGTGATGATGATAGCGGGCAATCTGGTGGTTCTTCTAGTTATTCTGAAGATGATGTCAATGATTCTGATTAAAGTTTAAAATATTTATCTTTTAGTTTATTACTTTTTCATGGTTTTAAGCCTCATATTTGTATTCGTGCCATGGATTTGACCTTGACATTTGGATATGGTTACCTGGTTATGCATGTATTGTTTCTGAAAAAAAAATTAGTGCTGAAATCCTTAATATTTGGCTATTTTTTACAACTTTTTCATCACGCTATTTTATATGTAACTTCACTATATCACGCTATATCTTGTATAGCTTCTGGAGGAGGGCCACGCTATTTTTGATAGCACGCTATTTTTTTCCTTGGTCTGGACACAAATGCCACATTGTCATCGCCCACGCGTAAGCCACTAGTCCGAAACTCACCCCACGCTGCCACACACCCCTTCTCCCCCCTCTCTCTCCCAGTTTCTCTTTCTCGGAATCTCCTTTGATCAGAAAATTTCAGATGTTAACCTTTTACTTGGTAAAAGTATATTGGTATTGAGAAGGTATTGTAGAAGTTGATATTTTTCTTTAAAGTTGATCAACATTTACAGAGTTCAATTTAGGCAAAACAAACGTGCTTTCAAATGCAGGTTTAATTTTTTGTTTACAAGGCACTTAGTCATTTTAAGTTGTGTAATTGTATTTTCTTTTTGGGTGCAACCGCACTCTTTTTGGTCGAACGACACCTTTTTTGGGGGGCAAAGTTTACAGCTGTAGTATGATTGAAAACGGGCAAAGTTTACTCTTTTCATCAGCTCCCCGAAACGAGCAAACAGAAGAATTAGTCGGTTATCGAATCACAACGAATGAATCAGTGAAAAAATATTTGAGCTAAGTCCACTACGACACTTAACATAGAGTAATACTAGATCGTGTGCCGTCTTTGTCTCTGCTCTGACTGAGCATCGCACGTTGGTTCATAGCAGGGCGCCGGTGAGGCACGCCTAGCGCTACTAGTGTAGCGATAGATGACGCAAGTAGACGCCGAGACTGGCAGCATTGGCCCTGCGGTGGCACTGCCGGAGAAGAGGCAGCGTTCGACCGCTGGCTACAACTGGCTGCACGCCGAGGAGGCGGCGCCGGCGTGCAGCATGACGCCGCGCTTGAAAAGGGCCGACCGCCGGTACAGGCACTGGCGCTGCGCGGTCAACGCCGTGCTCCTCGCCTTCATTGTCACCGTGCCGCCGATGGTCTTCCTCTTCCGCGCACGCACCAGCACGCCGCCGGTCTGGATCGGCGCCGCGAAATCCTTACGTCTAGGTAGGCTAGCTCATGCTGTCGTAACTCGTCCTGTAGTAAGGATTCAGGACATGAATGCAACTGTGGCAGATTCAGTTTACCATGATATGATTACGCCTGCCGATTTCTTAATCTGTTTTGTATGGCAGAATCACGGACCGGACACGACAGGCTTCTCGGTGGCCTCCTAGCCGACGGTGTCGACGAGCCATCCTGCCACAGCAGGTACCAGTCGGCCAAGTACCGCCGGAAAGCCGGCAGGCAACCCTCCGCTTACCTCGTCTCCAAGCTGCGGCGGCACGAGGCTCTGCAACGACGCTGCGGCCCGGGCACCGCCGCCTACAGTGACGCCGCTGAGCAGCTCCGGTCGGGGAAGGGCCACGCCGGTGGCATCGGGTCACCGGACTGCAAGTACCTGGTTTCCATATCATACCGCGGCCTGGGAAACCGGATCCTTGCCGCCGCGTCGGCGTTCTTGTACGCGGTGCTCACCGAGCGCGTGCTCCTCGTCGACCCAGCAACGACATGGGCGAGCTGTTCTGCGAGCCCTTCCCCGACACGACGTGGCTGCTGCCGCGGGACTTCCCACTGACGAGCTACACGAACTTCAGCATCGACACCCCGAGAGCTACGGGAACTTGCTGAAGAACAAGGTGATCGGTGCCGCGTCGACGCCGGCGCAGCCACTGCCGTCGTTCGTGTACATCAATCTCGACCACCACAACACAGACGAAGACAAGTTGTTCTTCTGCGACGAGGAACAGAGCGTCATCCGGGACATCCAATGGCTGTGATGAGGACGGACAGCTACATGGTACCGGGACTATTCCTGGCCACGGGCTTCCAGGAGGAGCTCGACATGCTCTTCCCGGAGCCGGACACCGTGTTTCACCACCTCGGCCGGTACCTGTTCCACCCGAACAATCACGTCTGGGGCCTCGTCACGCGGTACCACGACGCGTACCTCGCGGCGGCGGACAACCGAGTCGGCGTCCAGGTGCGCGTCTTCGATGCCGGCCGGAGTCTCCGGCGGTCCTGGAGCAGATCACCACGTGCACGCAGAAAGAGGGCGTACTTCCCGCGATACTCGCTGCGGGGGTCGAGCCTTCCCCGCCCTGCCGACGCCGGATGCCCGGAAGTCGACAGCCGTACTCGTCACCTCCCTCAATGCCTGGTACTACGACAAGATCAAGAGCATGTACTGGGAGCATGCGACGGCCGACGGCGAGGCGGTGGGCGTGCACCAGCCGAGCCACGAGAAGTACCAGCACTTCGGCACCAAGTCGCACGACGCCAAGGCGTGGGCGGAGATGTACCTGCTGAGCCTCACCGACGTGCTGGTGACCAGCGGCTGGTCAACATTCGGGTACGTGGCGCAGGGCCTCGGCGGCATGACGCCGTGGGTGATGTACAGGCCAGAGAACGGCTCCGTGGTGCCGGACCCGCCGTGCTTCCGGGACCTGTCCATGGAGCCGTGCTTCCACTCGCCGCCGTTCTATGACTGCAGGATCAAGCAAGGGGCGGACACCGGGAAGATATTGCCCCATGTCCAGCACTGCAAAGACGTGAGCTGGGGCTTGAAGGTTGTTCCTCGTAGTGCATAGTGACATAGTGTCTCATCTCTGCGACGATAGATTTGCAAAAGGAAAAGAAGGATAATGTTTTTTAAGAAGCCAGTACGTACGCTTCGATTTAAATTAAGAAGAAAGTCCAATTTTGCTTCCTAAACTCTTAAAGAAATTTAATTTTCATCCTTAAACTTTTGTTTAGTTCAAAACAAATATCGAACTCTTGAAAAGTTCACATCATGTTTGACAAGAGAAAATTAAGCCTGGTCACACCATCTCATCACCCTCTCAAAACTGAACGGCTAGTTTACGCCTTCCAAAATGAAGGAAGGAAATAGCATGGTGGCATGAATCAACCACAAGATTTCTCAATATCCTGATGATGGAATATCACCAACAAGCATAATGGCATCGGTTTGCACACGCTGGTGAGATGCGAACGAGGTGGTTATGCAGGCAACCAGGGTTCTAGACGGGTCAAACGAGGTCTATGGGCGATGAGGAATCACACGGCAACATACTATCTAGACGATGACAAAGTGGTGTGGTATGAGTGCTCATGAGGGGATTTAGCGTCTGTGTGAGGATTTTGACTCAGTGAGCGGACAAATCTAGATTACGTTCCCATTTGGTCAAGTGTACCTATTTTCGGGTGTTGCATGTTGTCCACGTAAGCGTTTTTCTCGAGTTAGATGGGTTATGTACTTTTCCAAAATTTAGAGTTTGTTTTAGAACCAATAATGAACATCCCCCGAGAGATAAAAAAAAAATGAAAAATGACTTTCTTTAAATCTCGAAGTCCGAATTGATACAAGTTGCTGAGGCAATCAGCTCATAAGGCAAGAATAGTAAGGAGACAAAAGAAAACGAAACCAGGCACGTCGATCTTGCACCAACTCCCCGTCCACCGAAACGATTACCGACTGGAAGCAACACCGGCATCGACATGATAAAAGGAAACAACGTTAGGTGACGGTGCCTCCAAGAAGAGAGCAACACGAAAGCGTCGCTGCCATCCAGAACGGCAAGCCAGGCCAAGGGTTTTTACACGAAGCACTGCACTTAAAATTTATGGACCCATGATAACACTTCTAAGGAGGGCAGCCACGCTCAAGAGTGCTAAGAGCGTTGGTATTTACGGCCCAGACATTTTCAGGCAACACCCTCATCTAGGCACCAAATACGTTTGTAATATAATGTATCAATACCTTTTGAAGTTTACTATATTTCCATTGTTATCTACCATTTTTTTTGAAAAGGAGGGCAATCTCTAGGTTGTGTATCACGTGATGCACATGGCAATATATTATTCATTCAACAATGCCTAACAAAGTCACACACTGATGCCGAAAAAATGGGCACAAAAAATATAAAAACTGAGGCCATATGCCTCGTGACATCATTGCAAACCTACCACATAACTTATGAAAAGTGATCAAAACAAAAGAAAAGTACACGACTCTTTGGAGAACCATTCAAGAAGGGGTTGGTTTCATGTGCATCGATTACGAGAGTCCAACAGCAGGTCCATCTCTGTATTTCATCTCCAAAGCCGGTGTTTGAATCACCACCTTTAGCAAGGGCGAGCCAGATGCACGTAGACATTGTTTGAACAAATTAAATCAGTCTTTTCACCGGAATGCCCACATACTTGTAGTAAAAGGGGTCACCAACATCAATCCTTCTACCTTCTGATGACATATCGCTAGCCGGATACCGCCAACAAAGATTGAGGAAGTGAAAGGATTGACGAGATTGACTAGAGGGATGGGTGAATAGGCGACTACAAATTTCGAGATATGCAATTAGGTAAGAGCAACATATGGAAAGACATAACTAGCTACACACGAGAAGATATACAAGGTAATAAGCTAGCTATTAGCAACTAAGTAAAAATGTTGGAAAATAAAGACATGGTGGATAGAATGAGAAAGTCACACCTCTGTGAGTGTTAGTCTCCGTTGGAGTGGAGTGGTGAAATGCCAACCAATTGTAACAATGGCTCACCTTATTGTGCTCGAGCCTTCCCACAATGAGAAGTGTATCAAATCCACTAAGTGAACAACACAACCCAATTAGAGGCTCCAAACCTTCCTCAGAACTTCTATTCACGAAGGTAAAGCTCCACAACAACTCATTCCGTTTAGAGTGATCAAACACCCAAAAGTAAAACAAGATCAACAAGGGATGCAAGGGGAATCAAATTTCCTTTGGAAAAAGTGTAGATCTGTATTTGCTTTATCTTTTCATAAATATCAAACAATCTGAGCGCTAGAGAGGGAGATTCATAGGTTTGAGCTTTTGGAACAAAAAGGAGATGAAAAGGTCGTCCCCTGCTTTGTTGGGGAAGAAGGGATCTTATTAGGGGATGCTGAGAAGGGAGAGAAAATGCCACGCTGAGGGTGGCTCCCGGATCTGGATAGAGGTTGTGGCGAGGTTTTCCGGACGAATGACTAGAACAAGCTAGGGGATGCTGAGAAGGGAGAGAGCACGCCACATTGGATCATGGCTAGTCGGCCCAAAGTGGATTCAAAATTTTCACCACCTTTTGATCCAGATGTAAGTGAGGCTAACCGATGTAAGTGAGGGTAGAGTCTTCAGAAGGGTAATGGTAACTCCCTTCCAGCTATCCAAACGAATGAACCAGATCTGTTGTATCCAAGATTGGAGGACTGAAAATGTGGGGATGGGCAGTGTCTTAAAAGACTGGTCAGGCAACCGACCATTATGGATGTAGGGATTTCTAAAGATTAGCCAAATTTTGAAGATATTATGTGTGAATGATGTTGTACTTTCAAATTTTAATTATATAATTGGGAACTTCATCCATTAAAAAAATTCACTGGTTGTCTAAAGTTGCTGAGATTATTTTTAAAGCTCCTCTAAAATGGTTGAAGCTTCACTGGTTGTTAATGTTTTTTAGTGTCCCTTTTTAAGCTGATGATGGAAGGGGGAATTAGCATTCTGTCGAAATCTCTTGAGTTTTTAACGCTCTTGTCTAGAATTCTTGCAATCTAGCACGGAAAATTTCTAGAATCTCCATGACGAATTCCTACAAGCCGAAACTTGTGACGTCATATGGGAAGTCAAGAAGATTTGGTGGTGCGGTGTGCTTTTCGACACGGAAGGCTGTTTGAAAGTAATCATTGGGATGGTAGCCGTTAATTAGCCCCGCCCAACGGTAACAAGCCATGTTATATGATAGAGAATCATCAATGAAATATATAATACTATCTCAATACATTGTGAAATTAGCGTACCCTACCATTTTCAATAATATTTTTCCATGATCATTTTGTTTCTTTTTTCACCAATCTTTTGTGTCAACTAGCTTTAACCCCATGGGCCGGTCCATGCAGTGTCGCACATGCGGCACAATCTTGCCGGCGTCTTCCCGTCGTTTGCAGTCGTATGTCGGTGGGATGTGGAAGCACGGCTCCATTGACATGTCCCTGCTGCACGGCCAGCTCACCGTACTGTTGATCGTCCCCATGTCCAATACCCACGGCCTCATCCCGGCAAGCCCCTGCGCCACGTAGCCGAACGTCGACTCGCCGGTGGTGACCAACGAATCCGTCATGCTCAGCAGGTACATCTCGGCCCAAGCCTTGTGTTCGTGCGACTTGACACCGAAGCGTTGTTTCTCTTCGTGGCTCGGCTGGCCGAAGACGACAACCTCGCCGTTCGCGGTGGCGCGCTCCCAGTACATTACCTTCATGTTGTCGTAGTACCAGGCCTTGAGAGAGGTGATCAGAACGGCGGTGGGTCTGGTACCACGGGTCGTCTTCATCACCGGCTCCTCCTCTTCCTCACCAAGCACCGCCGGGAGCAGCTTCTCGTTCTGCGTGCACTTCTTGATCTGCTTCAGGATCTCCGGCGACTCGGACCGCCATGGGAAGACGCGCACCTGGATGCCCACCAGGCGCTGCGCCCACGCGAAGTGCGCGTCGTAGTACCGTGTGATGAGGCCCCAGACGCGGTTGGTGGGGTGGAACAGGTACCTGCCGAGGTGGTGGAACACGGCGTCGCGCTCCGGGAAGAGCCGGTCGAGCTCCTCCTGGAACCCCTCCACAAGGAAAAGTCCTGGCACGATGTAGCTGTCCGTCCTAATCACCAGCCACTGGATGTTGGACAGCAACCGCTGGTCGTCGTCGCAGAAGAAGAGGTTGTCGTGGTCCGTCTGGTTGTAATCCAGGTGGATGTACGCGAACGCCGGCAGAACCCCCGAGGCGGCGGAGCCGTTCATCGCGTCCGTTCTGAGCACGCCGTCCCCCCGCATCTTACCGTACCGCTCCGGCGTGGCGAGGTAGAAGCCCCCGTACCCGAGCGGGAAGCCCGGAGGCAGCAGCCAAGACGTGTTGGCGAAGGGCTCACAGAAGAGCTCGTCCATCGCGTTGTTGGGGTCGACGAGGAAGACGCGGTCGGTGAGCACCGCGTAGAGGAACCCGGACGCCGCGGCGATGATCCGGTTGCCGAGGCCGCGGTAGGAGATGGAGACCACGTACCGGCACTCCGGTGACGCCGGGCTCTTGCCAGACTTGAGTTGCTCCAGGGCGTTGGTGTAGGCAGCGGTGCCCGGGCCGCACCGTCTTTGCAGGGCCTCCTGGCTCCGTAATTTGGAGACGAGGTACTGCGAAGGTTTCCTGCCGGGGTTCCGACGGTACACGGCGGACTGGTACCGGCTGTGGCAGGATTCTTGATCGAAGCCTTCGACCAGGAGGCCCCCAAGAAGCATTTCGTCGCGTGTCTTCTCCCGGTGCAGGAAAGAGGCATCCTCTGTATCTGCACAAGTGTCGCCATGTTAGGATACTCCCTCGAAACCAGATTACCAGAGTACGTAGTTTTAACTGAAAACCAGAGTCGTTCAATTTACGATGATTGTCCACCAAATTGCAAGCACTAATTACGTAAGCAAATTCACTCGAACTACTTGTAACGTCCAGACGAAGCAGAGTCATGAAACCATTGCAGATTCCCGATGCGCATAAAACAGATGGTGAAAAATTGGAAGGAAAAATAGCTAGCTGCTAGTCTCACCTCGCTGTATGCCGGCCATGGCCGTCTTGATCCAGACGGCTGGCCGCTCGCCAGTGCGCCAGCCGAGGAGGATGACGATGGGAATAGGACCAGTAGGAAGGCGACGAGCACAGCGTTGACCGCCGGCTTAACCAGCTGCGTCGTCTTCCTCATCGCCGGGGCGGCGTGAGTTGCTGGGGCGGCTGGCCATCTCTTGTGTGGCCACTCCTGCTCTCGGTGCCTATGGCTGCAGACTTACCAGGAGGTGGTGCGTCAATCTTGTGCTGCATCGTTGTTGTGTGCGTGTTTTTTCAAATCGGATGCCAAACTGATACTCCCATTTCATTGGTCTAGTGTGGACTACTTGGGCGCGGTTTGACTTTGTTTTCCGGTTAATGAGCTTCCTTCCAATTTCATCTCTGTCTGACACTAACATTTATGATTCAGATTAACTAACTCTTTCTTGGGATTCCTATTTCTTTTTTTTAACACAAGATGGTGCCGCAAGCCCGCAACGCGCGTGTGGGTAGTGGCGTAGCGCTGCTCTCGGTGCTATGGTTTGCAGACTTTCCACGAGGTGGTGCTTCAGTCTTTGTGCCGCATCGTTTTAATTACTCTCTATTTTAAGTGCATGCCCTGCTGCTACTCTCTTTTTCAATTTTAAGTGAAGACCCGTGCATTATTTATTTTTGCATCGCATTGGATCGGCAGCCGGATGGCAATCGATCGTTCAGTTCATCGACCCCCAGGCGAGGGATGTGATTCAGATCGCCGATTCGTACACATACTTCTAGCAGACACGGATATCGGTGTGGATTGCCATGTTGTGTTATTTAAATTCGATGCTTTGAATGGAAAAATGGCGTCGGTGTCAGTGGCCGAGCTTAGCCGGTGATTCGAGTGACAGAAACTTGGGGGCAAATCGGGCTTCTTATATTTCTTACAGAGTATCTGGGCCTCTATTGGGCTAAAGAAATCAGACCTAGATGCTCCTATATTATTGAAAAACACATTTTAAAATGTTCAAGAATTTCTAAACAAAATTGGGTATACATCCGGACATTTAATGTTGGCATACAAATTTTTGCTAAAAAATACATTTTCTGTGCCTTGTGTAAGAAAGACAAAAAACTGTCTTGTAAAAAGTCATTTTGGAGCACTGAATTTGTCTTTTTTAACGGGACACATAAAATATTTATTTTTTGCGGTACTTTGTGCGCACCTAAAAAAATCAATTTTTCCTCCCGTAATGGGACTAGATGCTCGTGTGAGGCCAAACGCCGTGTCTGCATTGCTTCCTAGAAAAAAAGGCATTTTTCGACTCGCGACGCACCTTCGGAATATCTCGTGTAAACGTTGGTTTGCCGGGATGGAGTTTCACAATTTATTGGGTGCATCAGGCATCGGCGCTAGGATTGAAATCCTATATGTTTTGGCAGTTTTCACGAAAATTCCAGTTGACTTTTTTTCGCATTGATGCATAGATAAAAGTGTGACGCTCGAAAAGCACACTAAGAATTCGCCCCTGACGCTAGATGCTTGATTGTGATTCGGATTTCATCGTTTAAGCGGTTGTATAAATGCCTTTGCATTGGAGACGCCCTCAGAATCTTGACGCAGTAGTGCGTGTTGATGCAGAGGCACTGGGAGAGGCGCAACAACAGAGTATCCGATGGTACCAAAGATCTCTACTATATAATATTGCTTAAGAAGGTGTTGGTGCGTTTTTTACTTTTCCGGTTTTACCCCTGTGTTTTGGGAGAAATTACGCGAGATGCCACCTATTAAGTGAAAATAACGGTTCGAGTTAATTTTCCATCCAGAAATCAGTGGTACGCGCGGAGGTCCATCTTCTCCGTCAACGCCAGCACGGACGCGCGGACGGAGGTCGAGTGGTTCCATCCTTGCGGTTGGCGGCTGCCGCGGCTGCCCTGGCATTGGCAAGCTCCGTCTCGGCCAACTCCGTCACGGACGCGCGGGCGGAGGTCGATTGATTCCATTCTCCCGGCCGCCGGCAAGCTCCGCTGCCGCCGCAGTCCCCGCAAGCTCCGCCTCGGAAAACTCCTCGAAGCGCAGCCCGTGGCCAGGATTTGCAGCCCGCGCGCACGCGCATGGAGTGGGACTGCAGATGGATCGAGCAGGTCGTGGCTGACTCTGCTGTCGTGGGACGGCGGGAGGATGCCGAGGCCAGGCTCGCTGGCCGGCTCAAGGGGAGGAGCTGTCAACTGTGTCGCGGGACGGCGGGAGGATGCCGAGGGGGAAGGGGATTCGGCCGTGACGGCGCGCGAGGGGAACAAAGGGGAGAGGGCGAGCAAGGTGGGAGGAGGAAGAAGCATTGGAGAGAGAGGGGATCGAGTGGGGCGCTTGCATGCAAGAGCACATGAGAGATCGAGAGAGCGGCGGCGGCCGGCAGGGATCGAGGAAGAAAGGAGCGACGAGGTCAATGTGTTTGTCTCGCATGCGTGGGCATAGTAGGTGGGCTGGGTAGTTAAGCTGGATTGGGCCGTGCTATCCTGATCTGATATTCTAAAATATAAGATTCCTATTTAACATCCTATTTAAGACAACATATTCCTTGCTATTTGGAGCACCTAAAATAATTATACGGTCTAAGAAAAATTGAGAGTGTGCTGATCCTTTCTAACTGTTGTAGCATGGTTTTCGCATTTATAGATAGCAATATTTTTTGCCGAGTGCATACAAAAATAAATAATTTTTTGTTAATAGGTGAAATTTCTATCACATATCTCGTATTGAAAGTTTGCAAGTTTGCATTTATATGTTTAGGTATAGCGCTTAAACTGTGCAAATCAGTTCGAAGGTTGAGCTGTTTGTGTGACTTTTAAGTCCACCACATGATTTTAAACTATTAGTGATATTTTTAAGAATAATTTAATCAAGATAATCAGCTGTTTTTCAATTGAGTAGGAACCGGTTTTCGTGAAACAGAATTTCTCTCCCCGTTGCAACGCACGATAATATTTAGGCATCACCCTAAAATATGCACCAGTACGACACACTCTATTGTACCTCCAATGATATCTAACATGACACCCCAACCATGCCACAAAAACTTACTTTCGTGACTGCAGATTTTATATTGTTACAGTGCACGAGGTTTGTTGTAATGTTTTTTATTAGCCCGTAGCAACGCACAGGCATTCAACTAGTAGTTATATGTATGGCTTGTTGCTTGTACCCCTGTTATTTTTTTAGAGTGCGCCAAAAGCGCACCATATATATATATATATATATTTTTTTTTTCTCGAGAATAACGGGGGGAGGAGCCCCACCGCTTGTTATATTTCCAAAAAGAGCCTGGCGGGCCATGTTCTTACAACAGAATAGCAGTTTTACAGGGGGATACAGGGGAGAGAGAACAATGAAAATACAAGAAAAAAGACAACTAGAAGAGGGAAAGCAAGAGCCACCCAGAGACACAAGAGGTGAGGGGTGTAGTCGAGGGATCACAATGCCGAGACTCGGCAATCAGCCTCACGCACCGCACCGGCATGCAACTCGAACCCCACGGCACAAGTCAGGAGCACCACCATCATCATCGGATCGGAGTGTCAAGCCTAGCACCTAGCACTATCCTAGAAAGGGAGCTCCGCCACGGACATCGAGACGAAAGCAGGTGGGGGAGACATACATTGTGTCGTCAAGGAGCAAAGGTGAGCCAAAACGCCACCACGAGCACGAAGCTCCCACACCGCAACAGCAACCAAGGGAGGGTCTTGGGCAAGCACATCCAAGTGGACGAGACCACGTGAAAGCTAGCCGAGGAGAGAAAACACCGCCGTCGGCCCCAAGCTGGCCGAACCACCACCGCCAGAACGCAACACCGCCAGCACGCGCCGCAACCAAAGCCAAACTCAGGGTCTCCAAGATGATGCCTCCAAGGAGGTTGTGTTGTAGTATACAACACCATCATCCGAGCCGGCAAGCCGGCTCCAAGGTTTTCACCCGGAGACCACTCGAGTGTTGTAGGTGCCGGAGCTCCACGACGACACCTCCAACGAGGGAACGGTATCCAGGAACACTGCTGCCGCCGGCATCGACAGGTCGATACTGGGTTCTCACCCGGAGTTTGAGCATTACCTATAGAAAGCTAGGAGGGACACCACCAGCCACCGCCGTCAACCACGCCTTGTGGAGAAGAACCACGACCAACATCAGCACAGCACCAGAACCTCCACGGCCACCGGACGCAGCGCCACCCAACAACCCCGCCGAGCACCATGCCGGCACAGGCAGAGTAGCGCCGCCCGAAGCTTAGAACCACCATGGTCCCAAGCTGCAACCCTGCAACCAGCGCCGCCGCGCCCCAAGCGCGCCTCCGCGCGGCTGCCCGGAGGAACCACACGCCACAGCACCGAAGATGGTGCGTCCGGCCCGTCTGGGCCCAGATCGGGCCCAGACAGTGGGCCGCCGCCAGCGCGAGCTCCACCAGATCGGCCCGCCACCACTCGCGTAGGCTCGCCGCCGCACTGCATCGCGCCACCGGCCGAGCCCGGAGGCCACCGCGAGGAGGAGCAGGCGCCGTCGAATCGCCAAGCTCGGCCTTGCCCCGTCGCCAGGGGACGCGGAGAGCTGCGAGGAATTGCCCCGCCGCCGCCGTCGGCCGCGCGGGCTTTGTGCCAGGCGGCTTCCTCCGGCGGCGGTGCGGGCAAGGGAGGGTGGACGGCGGCGGAAACCTAGGGTTTGGGTGTGTCGCCCCGGGCCGCCCTAGGCGAGAGCGACGCGGGGGGGGGGGGCAGCTTCCACCATATATTTTTATAGAAGGCAGCGAATCAATTACAAGAGAACTTAACCCTTGCGAACAAGGGCTCAGTTAGACATCAGTGCATCCAAGTCATAGACCCTCTCTCTCTCGCTACATTATTTTGCACACCAACACCTACCCCTACTCTCGCTCTCAACCAGAGATGGAACTCATCTAGGATTGGTCCCGCAACCACATGTGCTGTGAGCTGCTGTCCGGGGTTGTTGAACACACGCTCATTCCACTGTTTTCAGACCGACCAGCGGAAGAGAATGACCAGCATTGAAAGGACACGGATGTCGCCTAGAGAGGGGGGGGGGGGTGAATAGGCGATTTAAAATTCTTTAAGGTTTAGGCTAGAATAAATGCGGAATAAAACTAGCGTTTAATTTATCAAGCACAAAACCTAAACAAGCTAGGTTTACCTATGTGCACCAACAACTTATGCTAAACAAGATATACAACTATGTGATAGCAAGATATATTACTTCAAGCTCGATGGCTATCACAAAGTAAATTGCATAAGTAAGAAGCTCGGGTATAGAAATACCGAGGCACTTGGAGACGATGATTTATCCCGAAGTTCACTTCCCATTGGAAGCTACGTCTCCGTTGGAGCGGTGCGGAGTCACAAAGTGATCCCCGAATAGCCGTCAAATGGCACACCGTAATCTCCTTCGTGCCTCCACCAATGTGGAGTGCCACGAACCACTATGGGACACTTGAGGGTGGTCACCGAACCCGTACAAGGATGAGGCACACTCCACAACTTAATTGGAAGCTCTCACCGAATTCCCGCTGCTCCCAAAGCCACAAGAATCACAAGGTTGGGGCGCGTCTCCACAACTTAATTGGAGGCTCCCAACTATCCCGCGAGCCACCAAAACTCCGAGATCAACAAGGACCGTCTAGGGCACTCCAAGTACCCAAGAGGACAAGCTCTAGGGCACCCCAAGTACCCAAGAGTAACAAGCTTCTCAACTTCGATTTCCACGTATCACCGTGGAGAACTCAAATCGATGCAACCGATGCAATGGGCAAGAACACAAGAAGTGCTCAAAATCCTTCACTCTCAAATCCCACCAAAGCAACTAATGCTATTGGGGGGAGAAGAGAGGAAGAACAAAGAGGAACACCAAATTCCTCCAAGATCTAGATCCAACAAGGTTCCCCTCACTTAGAGGAGAGATTGATTGGTGGAACAATGGATCTAGATGTCCTCTCTCTTTTCCCACTAAATGGAGGCAAGAATCATGGAGGGATAGAGAGTTAGCAAAGCTCAATAAGGTCAACAATGGAGGGCAATTTCGTGCTCAAGCCTTGCTTGACTCATTGGGGAAGAAGGGGCCTTTTATAGGTCCCCACGAAATAGAGCCGTTACAGCCAGGAAAAATCGGATAATCCGGGACATTTTCGGACCGGAAAATCAGCTAAAATCGGATAATCCGGGTCTTTTTCGGACCGTAAAATCCGGTTCAGAAATTGACCAGGGCGCGAAACCTACTGGTGTGAATCGGATATTTCAAATCGAATATTCCGAAAGTTAATCGGACTATCCGGTTGACCGAAAACTGACAGAAACAACAAAACGAAAACTGCAATAACTTTTTCATCCGGACTCCGATTTCGATGATCTTGGGCTCGTTGGAATCGCAACGAAGAGCCCTTCAAGATTATGCAGAGAAACATCATAGTCCAATATGGGAGGATAAAACCAAATGTAGAAAGGTGAAACCTCTCTATAAAAAATGAACCGGCAGAATCTCCAAATCCGAAAACGCAACAAGTTTTTCATGCGAAATCCGTTTTCGGTGAACTTAAGCTTGTCATGAAGATCAAGACAAGCTTTAACACCCCACACAGAGAAAAGCCAAATAAGAGCCAAGAAAGATGATGAAGGCAAGTATGCAAAGGTTTGAGCTCTCTCCAACTGATACGCTAAAGCTCAATCGAGAGCCCCTCTTGATAGTACGGTATCTATCCTATAACCCGGTCTCCCAACTAGTACCACGAGACCGGTAAAATAGAAACCCTATCATACCTTTGCCTTGCGCATTCCACTTGAGCTAGATGACGTCGATCTTAATCTCTTCAAGTGGACCACCTTTCTTGATTGCGCTTCGCTTGGTGAAGACGCAAACATTGCTCCCCCATACTCCACTATGGGAGAGCCTCTCTTAGGCACATCTTCACATGAACATTATCTCTAAATGGGTGGCAAGCTTCAAGCCTAGGATTTCTTCGAGATGCTCCTCTTGAACTTGCGCTTCTCAACATTGATGACTATAACACCCCAGGTATAAAAATGAACCTGGAATGTTACCACAAAGCACTATGACTACCAAGCATAGAACATATTGGAAAATTGGACAGAGTTTCCCTTGTATGTAAGGGCATCCTGGACAAGACATTAATATGAATCTGATAGCTAAACAGTTCAGATAACTAAACATGTCACGGCTTGAAAGAAACATCCACAGTTTCGAGATAAACAGTATTTTTGTCTCGGCTAAACAATGCAGCAAGCAATTAATATACAATGGTTGATCAACTAAGTATTTTGTGAAATTGGGTGATGTGCTCAAATTATGTAGAGGTGCTACCCCGTGCCCCAAGTATGCCGCTTATCTAGTACCTGAAAACCAAATGAAAAGCAAGTGTGAGTATAGAAATACTCAGCAAGTACATTTAGAGCCACAAGAACAATAACGAACAATCAACCACATGAAAGTACTGATAATCTCGTTTACGAACTAGAAGACTGGAACCGAATATTTGAATTGTTGCCCGGACTACCCCACGAGCTGACAGTTCTCACCGAACTTTATCGGAGTAGCCACTCGGGACAGTTTCTCACCGGACCAACAGAAAGGTTAGCCATCGGACTAGCCCACAAGCTGACAGTTCTCACCGAACTCTATCGGAGTAGCCACTTGTGAACAGTTCTCACCGAGTTAGCTATGAAGTCAAGAAAGTGAAATATCTCTAAACATGGACCAAGGAATCGAATCGAAATTACTGAATAAGTATGAAGTGAACCAACCGAACAAGCGATCTGAATCAGTGAAAGCAATCAGTTGAACCGTCACACCATGAACGAACATAGAGAACAAGGGTTCGTCATGCACTTGCCTTTACCGGTGACATGGTCGTAGGAAGGAGTCACATCTCGATACCTGTAGGCAGCCAGGTACACACAAGTATCAACACATGTCATCCACCACAATACAAGTAATATACAGTTCTCACGCATGACACCAAATCATCACATCTAAAGCGCACACATAAGTATCTCGAATGACATTCTCCGAAAAACAACTCTTTGCTGCCCCTTTACTAATAAGCTCATAACTCCAGGTAGGAAACTTGAATCCCAGGAAATGATATGTTTCCATATTCATTGAAATATTATATAGAAAGGATTCCAAATAACTGAACTCTGATTTTGGAGTTAACTAGGACATTAAGGACAAACACTAGACTGATTTTCCCAGCATTCAGTATATTGATTAGCCCTCTTATGAATTTCATTACAGTAAAAATACTCATTAAAATCAAGGAAAGTAAATTGATCTAGAAACTAGAAGCTACCAGCTAACAGTACCATTTTAGTTCACCATTTTATCAACAACCGAAGGCTCCGAAAGGTGTAGCCCCAAACCATAAGTACTCTGTTTCTCAATTCTCAGAACAGAAACTTGTTTTCATCACTGAGACCAAACGGCTGGACCAAATCGAGCAAACGACCACTCAAAACGACCGTGAGAACATAACCTAAATTTCATTCCACGGAGTCGTAACCTCATTTTACCATATTGGTCTCCGAAAATAGAGATTTGTGCTACTGTATACACAGAGACAGCAACATAAACGACTTTTGCCCTAATCCCCCCATGTTCTTGCTGAACCCCAGACCTAAACATCATGGAATTCATACCAAAACCATTCCAGTAACACATACATGGTGGGGATCCTCACCCTTGGTGCCTGAGCAGATCGGATTCGATAGGACGGTGGTGATGAACCTTCTTTCTTTTCTTCTCCTCCTCATCTTGATCCTTCTTCTTTTCTCCTCCTCTTCTTCTTCAACCTCAGGTCATGGCTGCACTAGGAGGTGGGCCAGGACGTGGTGCAGGTGGTAGGATTCATGGGAAAAGAAGTGAGAAGAGGGGTGGAGGCGCCATGGAGATGGAGAGGAGAGAGAGCTCACAACGGGAGAGGAAAGAATGGATCAGGTTTGGCCTCTCCTGACCACACCCCTGCCAAGGATAAGTACCACGCCTTATTTAATCAAACCAAATAGGAATTTCGTATTATCTCAACCCTTCAATTTGAGTAGACCATAGATACTTCTCCCGACGTCCAAATTTGATAAATGAGTAGTCAATTTCGACTATCTCGATGAGCCCGACACATCTATGGCCTCAGATATTTGAGAATAGATTTTGTTTGAAAGGTCACAAGAAGGTGATTAAGAAAGGAGTATGGCGAAGCGATGACAAGAACCCTTATGAAAATTTCCAATAAATTACGAGGTATTACAATGACGATCACCACTTGACGTCATCGATCATGGGCCATATGAAATCTTCATTTGATGCAAGCCCATAGAAAGATACCTAACCACACATAGAAATGCTACACACATATCATGGGTTAGTTCACAAAGCTATATGGACAATTGCTTACCATACCAAGAGATACATGATCCCACTTGGTACATCTTGTAGCTTTGTGTGTTGATCAATATCTTGATCAACCTTGTATCTTTTCTTCTCTTTTCAATAGATGATGTCTTGAAGATAACCATGAATGATCACATAATTCTTTTCTTCAAGACATACTTGCAATATGCTCAACTCGCATATGACCAATCATCGGATAACTCCTCGAATAACAACTTGGTCATCACATACTCTTCTTCTTGATCATATCAAATATATCTATACAACTCGATGATCTTGATGCCAAATACTCCATTATATCAATATATTTATGGCATCAACCTTGAATCCAACATATGGAGTTCAAGCATTTGCCTATGGACAAACACTACAAGAATAACTCAATGCAACCATTAGTCCATAGGGATTGTCATTAATTACCAAAACCACACATGGGGGCGCCATGCCCTTTCAAGCATGTCAAACTTTTGTCGCTCTTTCTTTTGAAAACGCCTCCTCTCTCATAGCCACCAGGGCTCCGGCAGGTCAACCGGTGCAGGAACCTGAACTCCTATGCCTTCGTGACGAAAACACTCGTACCAAGTCTCCCAAACCAACACACATTGGACGAGAACATGCTCGATTGTGTTTTCTTCCTGCAAACAGTTGGCACAGTCCGAAACAACATCTTGCAGGCAATGTTTCACTCGTCTGTCAGATGTCCAAACCCTGTGCTGCAGTGCTAACCAGGCAAAAACATTGCATTTAGTGTAGCCTTAGACGTCCAAACGCACCCCGTCGTTGCCGTTTTTTGCAGCCTTTTGGCATAACATTATGTAGGTCGATTGGTCTATGTACTGGCCATTGGTGGACCAAGGCTAGGAGAATGTATCATGCTCGCCCTCCTTGCATTGTACACCAGCAGTTTAAATCCAAAGGTTCAGAAGTTGGGTGGCGCCATCCCCTGCCGGCACTGTTGCCGGGTCTTTAATCGAGTTGTTGTCGCGAAGCCCATCTGTCCTTGTCCTGTTGTGCTTTTTCCTGGTATCCACTGCAACTAAGATCACCAGCTCTATTTCCGTCACGTCTAGACCACCAATCCATCGATCCCTCTAGAACAGGATTCTCTTGCCATCTCCAACCTGAATTCTAACCAAACTCTGAACGACAGCGGTTGCCTCTGCATCCTTCAGAACCGGAAGCCCTTGCCATGGCCTATTCAGATCAGTGCGCTGCAGCCATTCCCATCTCATTCGCAAGCAAGCCGTTGCATATTCAGGTTAATTACACCTAATCCTTCGATCACTGTTTTCACAAGTACCAGTCTCCCTAACCAAGCCATTAGCCCCCTTTGCCATGCTTGCATGAAATTCACTGCTTTGTCGATCATGGGTTGCCACTCTTCCTTGGTTAGTGGGCGCAAAGCCAATTGTAATCCGAAGTACTTAATCGGAAATTCCTCGATTATGCATTTCATTTTGTTTTGCACCATGGTCTTATCCTCCTCCTCCGTACCCCTGATCAAGGTGGTTGTAGATTTGTTGTAGTTGATCCACAGTCTAGATGCTTCTCCAAACACCTGCAGTATCCCATTGATTGCGTGCATCACTGTCTCCTGCGGCTTGATGAACATCACCACATCGTCCGCCGCGTAGATTGAGACTCTCTGCATCGCTGAGATGTAGGGAATGGCTCCAGAAGTTGTGCCTCAACTGCACGGAGATCAAAGCCGTGAAAACCTCCATGCCCGGAACAAATAGCTTGGGTCATACCGGATCTCCCTATCTGAGTCCACGAGCATGACAGATGCATCTTCCCGGTATGCTGGTCATTGAAACCTTAGTGCTGGTTGTGCGTAGCACTATTGCAAGCCAGCTCAGAAAAATCTCTCCAAAACCCATCTTCCTTAGAACTTCGAATAAGAACAACTAGGAGAGGGAGTCATGTTGTGATATCCCAAATTAATTTTGATGTTTGCCGGTTGTTTTTATTCAACTTTTCAAAAGAATAAATAACTAGGAACGTTATGCATTTAAAGGTGATTTTGAATTAGAAATTTAAAGAGGAAAAAAAAAGAAGAAAGATAGTGGATAGAAGGGCTTGATCTCCTGACCTCCTGTTTTTGAACCTGTAGCAGCAACCATTTTTGCTACATCGTGTTTTATTAGAACTATAGCTGAGTTTCTTTTGTACTTCAGGATGTGGGCGTGTGAAGCCACAGGCTGGGCTCATGGCCCAATCGGACTCGACGCTTTGTATCCTACTTCGCCACATCTTAACAACATCCTAGGGCTGCGCCCGTCTAGTTTCGATCTCCTATCTCGCCACTACCTGTTGTCTCCTGATCGAGGCGGCCGTTGTTGGGTCAGATCACACATCGCCGCCGCCTCCATGAGGTTACTGGGCTGGTCTGGGCGATCTGCTACCGGATCAAGTGGTTGTCGCCGCTGCAGCAGTGCGTGCATCCATCCCTTTGTTTTTCTTTCCTGTTCTACTAACAACGTTGTAGCAGATCGAGTTATTCTTCTAGTTCTGTAGGTTGGATTAGGATCGGAGTCCTTGTGGTCTGTTCGTCATCTTTCCTGAACTCCATCGGGGCTATAGCAGCCTGTAGTTTTTAGCATCACTTTTTGGCATGAAAAAACTGGATAGTTCTGCAGTTGCTAGTTCTCTCCTAGCCTGACCGTGGGTGCTCTGAACCGTATCAGTAGTTGTAGGCCTGTAGCTAGAGAAAATTGTGTAGTATAAGTCAAGTACTCGAATCTTTGAGTTAAATTCTGGGTTGATCTGTCCATAATTTCGAGTTAGAATCTGAACGGAAGTTGCAGATCTTGTTACAGACTAGAGTATTCATTTGCGCAATTTGGTCGAACGGTTTGGTCGCAGCGGTCAGTTTGGTGTTCTGTCCAGAACTGAACATTTTCTGCACGCTGTGATCTTCTTTTCAACTGTAGGCCTTTTTAACATTCGGATTAAAATGTGCGCTAAACATGAAAGTTGTAGAGAATGTTTTACTGGTATTGTAACTAATTGCAAGATTTCGTGTAGAATATTAATTCTTATAAGAATATCAAGTGGTCTATCCTGTGTTGATAGAATTTCAGTAATTCTGAAGTTTGAATGGGTTACTGTAAACATGTCCAGATTTGTTCATAGAGGAATTTTGAGAAGTATTGTGCGGGTGCTGATATTTAGATGTCTTCTATGGTTGAGTTTTAATTATAGCTTATATGTTCACGAGGGTTAGACATTTGTTATTTAAGTGGGTCTTGCGCGTAGGACGATGCTTCTTTGTGAATGTTTTTTTTACCGAGTTATGCTTTGTTTTGAGTGGTATACACATGTTTGAATAACAGGTGTTGATACTTCCGGTTCGGAACTCTACAACTCAGTTTGTGCCCCGCGGTTGAGGCAAGTTCATGATGGATAGTGGATGTTGCATATATCTCTTCACTTGATTTAATTATAAATCTTGTCTCTTATGTCTATGATGCTTTCCATGATGAAATTATAATGATTATGATGATGACATGTTCATTTATGCATATTTGCACACTCATGATGATAATGATGTTAAAGTGACCTACTTCGGTGGGCACAATGAGACCTCCTTTGATGGGTTGCGACCCACTTTGGAGGCACCCTCCACAAGTTGGAGTGAGTGGATGCCGACGGGTGTCCACTCAAGCGATACCGGTATCCGCAATGAGATGAGATGAGATGAGCATATATGCATTTAGCACATCTTTATATATGATGATGAATGAATAATGTTTAGTGACGACTCGGTGTTTTGATTTATGTGAGGTTCATTATTTGTTATGAACTTGTTGAGTCTTTGTACTCACCCTTGTTGCTTTAATGTTTTTAGGTAAAACATCGAGACGACATGCATGGGGAGTTTTGGGAGTAGCACACCTTCATGACCTCACGATTCACACATTCATCAACATTTTCTTAGAACCATCATTAGGAGTTGTAATGCCATAAAGACTTTGAAGACTTGTGGAAGTTTGGTTATGGTTAATGCTTGTCTGGTAGCTTTAAGAAGTTGAGGTGTTGGAGAGTTAATTATTGATGAATGTTGTGTCTACTCTATTCATATGTTATCTCTTTGTGCTTCTGTTTTGATTATTGTCTATCCTGGATGTCTATGAAAAACAAAGGAGGCTATGCCGAATTTTCCTAAAAGGACTTAGTATTTTCAAAAGTTATGAATGTGGTAACATTCCAAGTGCTTGATTGGCTCGGGGTGTTACAGTTGGTATCAGAGCGGGCTTTAGGTCCGTGGTATGAATTTGGTTACTATAGGTAAATAAAAATTAGAACATTATTTAGGAATAACAAAAAATTGCAAAAAAACAATTTAAAACCATAAAACTTGACACACTCGTGCACAGTAGGATGGGTTGGGACATGCATTGCATTTACGTTCTGCTATATTGTACTGTTGATCTCTTATAAGTTATATCAATATGGTGTTGTGAATGTGGGCAAGCTATTGCCGTTAGCCCGTGAGAGGCTTGTTCACCTTGCTTTAGGGTCCCTATGTTCTGGACAGTAATTAAGTAGTTAACTAGAGAGAGTGAGTCTCTTTAGGTTTGGGGAATCAACATTGGAAGGAGAAGTTCTTATCATTTATGCTAGCCTAATGAAAGTGTGAATAACAAGATGAAGATACTTGGATTAATGGATTTAGATATATATGTTACTTTGCTGGACGCAAGAGAGATAGATGCGTCCAAGTTTGATTTGCATATAATGTTACATTGGAAGATTAAAGCTTGGTGTGCTTGTTACTGCCTGAAGTTTCGATATGTGTCAAGTATCCCAAAGCCAGTTTGAGAGAACAATTTGCTAATCAGAAAGATGAGGTCGACCAGCGATTGGTAATTCAAGAGGATTTGGATAACCTGGATAGTGTAGTAGTGGAGTGGATAAATGATGTTTGAACGACTTATCTAGACCCGAATCAATGTGGGAAATTCTTTTCCTCTATCCATGAACCCTAAACCACAATTTCTGTAGCTGACTTCCTCATTCTCACTCACCTATTCTTTGTGGTGCATCACCTACTTTTTGCTGGGTTTGGTGATCATCATCTTGTTCCGTGTTTATCGATGTTATCTTCCAGTCTCAGGTTGATGAATTATTTTCGAACATGTACTTCAATTGTCCTCCTCGTTTGCTACTAGACCTCCAGAATTAACACCTTTGGTCCCATTCTATCTGTTGTTTTCTTCTTTGACTTTTGTTAGTGTCCCTTGCTAGATCAAGTCGCTAACCATGCATATTCTGACTCTTCATTCTTTTAATAAATGGGTGTTTTGTACACATAATCTTGGGTGTCCTTGAGAGATCGATAGATTAGATTTTTGTAGCGGCTTTGCAAAAACGGTAGATGGGAGTCGACCTCGAACTTTGGTTCGTGCCCATGAAATCTGTTTGCAATGCCAGTGAGGATGGCCGAGCGGTTAGCTTTGCGTGATTCACTATTTCAGTTACAAAGTCAATAGTTTGGGTGCGGGATGGATTGGCCCCCATACCATTTACCCTTATTATTGGTTCTTGTTGCACTGGAGTGGTGAATCAATGTTTGACCTTTTCCCTTGTATTGGTTGAGCGACGATGTTGTACAGCCTAAACCATATAAATTTATGACGTTCCACTTGTAAAAAGAGGCAACTGCAGCTAAACATAGGAGATGCGGTGAGGTTAAACCTTTGTTATTTTTTTATGGTACTACATAAGAAATACACCGTGCTATTCCACCATGTGAGTTCCAGATAGGTTATGTGGTGTTCTTTAGTTATGTTCTAAAGTTGAAGAATGTTGGGCATAGGGTGGACATGTAGCATGTGCATTCTCCATAATGATTTCATGTCTTACCAAAATTTCATGCTTCTTCCTAGTTCTTCTAGTGTGAGACATGGAGTTCTGCAATTATCTTATTCATGGCACTCAGCCTATGTGCCTATCTCTATGTCTCCTTACTGATTGTCACAACCATTTCAATAAGACTATAAGAAGCAGTTGGATGATCTGTTATTCAAAGGTTTGATTTGGCGTCGTGTCTTACCTTGGGTAGCCGGTTATGTTTACATCCGAGGGAGATGGCAGCTAGCAAAAGAGTGTTAATTATCATGATCTAAACGCGGTAACCATCAAGAACGAATATACATTGCCCCACATCGAGGACTTGTGTAATCAGCTTAGTATAGCTAAGGTGTTCTTCAAGATTGATCCGCAGTCTTGCTATAATCAAATCTGTGTGTGGGAACATGATATTGAAAAGACTGCTTTGTCCACTAAAGATGGGCATTATGAATACAAAGTTATGTCTTTCGGACTAACCAATATTCTAGCCTCCTTTATGGAGACAATTAATAGTATGCTACGTGGGTTCCTTGATCACTTAGTGGTAGTGTTCATTGATGATATCCTTATATAAGTGAAGACATAAGAAGAGCACGAGCGCCATTTGAGGCTTGTGCTTGAGACTTGGAGAAAGAATAAATTTTATGCAGAACTAAAGAAATGTGAGTTGTCTTTCAGAAGTGTCCTTCTAGGTCATGTTATTAACCATCATGGCATCTTTGTTGATCCTAGTAAGCTTTCTACAATCATAGACTAGCTGAGACCATCCAATGTCAAAGTGAGAAGTTTCATGTGCTTGGGGGATTATGATTGGAAGTTTGTGAACGACTTTCAATCATCGCTAAGCCAATGACCAAACGATCTTAAAAGAAGCGAAATTCCAACAGAATGATGAGTGTGAGATAACTTCTCAATAGTCGGAGAAACTTCAGTGTTAAATTTAGGTTGGTGACTGCTATTTATCTCACCCTTTTTGAGCTGGGGAAGCGCTTCATAGTCTAACCCAAATGCTTCAGGATGTTAAGGTTATTGGTTATGCTGGCAATTGTAAAAGAACGAGCAGAACTATCCTACTCATGATTTAGAGCTTGCGGTTGTGGAGTTTGCACTCAAGATTTGAAGGCATTATCTTTGTGGAGAATCTTGTGATATTTTCACTCATCCTAAGAGTTTCAATTACCTCTTCACGCAGAAGGAGCTTAATTTGAGACAAAGGCGGTGGCTGGAATTGATGAAGGACTATGGCCTCACCATTAAGTACAACCCAGGCAGGGCGAATATTGTTGCTGCTGCTCTTAGCCGCAAGTCCGTACATCACATTGTTGGTTTCGAACATATGGGCATCTAGTATTATTTTGCTGGTTTAGCTTGATCCTTCAGCTATTCCAGATAAGGTGAAAGAGGCCCAACAAAGTGATCGACTGTAACAACAAAGTGCGAGAGCGTTTTTTTGAAGGTAGAACATGAGAGTTCACTATAGATAGAATCAGAGCTTTTCAGTTTCGTGGCGGTCTTTGTGTGCCACAAAATTTGTAGGTGAAGAACATTTTGAGGGAGGCACACCATGTCCCCTGCCGCGTTCATCCTCTAGAGACAAAGTAGTGTCGTGAGCTGAAAAAGACATTGGTGGAAAAGAATGGAAGTTGTTGTGGCTAAGTATTATGTTCGGGAGAAAAGACTGCCATAAAAGGCCACTGGATCATAGTAATTCTTGGAGATTGTATAATGGTCGTGTTATGACATTTTCATGGAGTTTGTTGTTTGCACTTCTCCGACATCTTATACGGAGAGAGAAGGCTGTGATTTTGGTGGTCGAGGACTGGCTTAGTAAAGTTGCTCATTTTGTGACTATCCGCACCACCGAATGTGAAAGTGACTTGTCACCGATATATGTGTGTGAGACAGTAAGGTTACATGTGTTCCTAAAACCATTGCTTTGGATAAGAATGTCAAATTTGTATCAATGTTATGGGAGAGACTGCAGAGTGCCTTGGGTACGCAGTTGGGACTTAGTACGGTGTTCATCCCTAGACATATGGCTAGTCACAGCGAACCATTCAAACCTTAGATTATATATGTTTGGTGTAGTGTGTTATCTTGGCAAGAAAGCTGGGAGGATAACTTGCCACTTGTGGAGTTTGATTATAGTAACAGTTATTACGAGTTATTAGACTAGCATATGGATTGCACCTTATGAGGATCTTTATGGAAAAAGGGTAGATCTCCATTATGTTGGGATGCTGTGGGCGAGAAGAAAATTGTTGGACCAGATTGGGTTCAACAAGACACTGAGAGGGTAGCTGAGAAAGAGGTCCAATGTGGAATTTCAAGTTGGTGAGGAGGTACTCTTGAGGGTGTCACCCACCAAAGGTGTTGTAAGGTTTAAGATCAAGGGGAAGCTTAGTCCGCCATACATTGGACCTTTCAAGATAGTTGCACGAGTTGGAAAGCTAGCCTACATACTTGACTTGCCATGAGGGGTATGCAAAATGTGTTCCATATCTCTATGTCATGAAGCATTTTCATGGCCCGGTATGACATATTACCATGGCACAGATTACGATTGACCAAGACTTAACCTTTGAGGACCGCCCTGTGAGGATATTGAAAAAGTCCGAGTGAGTGATGAAGCATAGAACGTTAAAATATGTGTAGGTTTTTTGGTTGCAACAAACTGAGCTTGAGGCAACTTGTGAGTTTAAGTCTCCCATGGATGAGAGGCATCCAGATTTGTTCATGGTTATGTGATGCATGTTTATATTTTGTACCTTCCACGATAGTTCCACGAGTAGTAAAGAAAGGAAGAATTCGGGGACGAATTCTGTTTAAGGGGGTAAGAATGTGATATCCCAAATTAATTTTGATGTTTGCCGGTTGTTTTTATTCAACTTTTCAAAAGAATAAATAACTAGGAACGTTATGCATTTAAAGGTGATTTTGAATTAGAAATTTAAAGAGGAAAAAAAAAGAAAAAAGATAGTGGATAGAAGGGCTTGATCTCCTGACCTCCTGTTTTTGAACCTGTAGCAGCAACCATTTTTGCTACATCGTGTTTTATTAGAACTATAGCTGAGTTTCTTTTGTACTTCAGGATGTGGGCGTGTGAAATTATAATGATTATGATGATGACATGTTCATTTATGCATATTTGCACACTCATGATGATAATGATGTTAAAGTGACCTACTTCGGTGGGCACAATGAGACCTCCTTTGATGGGTTGCGACCCACTTTGGAGGCACCCTCCACAAGTTGGAGTGAGTGGATGCCGACGGGTGTCCACTCAAGCGATACCGGTATCCGCAATGAGATGAGATGAGATGAGCATATATGCATTTAGCACATCTTTATATATGATGATGAATGAATAATGTTTAGTGACGACTCGGTGTTTTGATTTATGTGAGGTTCATTATTTGTTATGAACTTGTTGAGTCTTTGTACTCACCCTTGTTGCTTTAATGTTTTTAGGTAAAACATCGAGACGACATGCATGGGGAGTTTTGGGAGTAGCACACCTTCATGACCTCACGATTCACACATTCATCAACATTTTCTTAGAACCATCATTAGGAGTTGTAATGCCATAAAGACTTTGAAGACTTGTGGAAGTTTGGTTATGGTTAATGCTTGTCTGGTAGCTTTAAGAAGTTGAGGTGTTGGAGAGTTAATTATTGATGAATGTTGTGTCTACTCTATTCATATGTTATCTCTTTGTGCTTCTGTTTTGATTATTGTCTATCCTGGATGTCTATGAAAAACAAAGGAGGCTATGCCGAATTTTCCTAAAAGGACTTAGTATTTTCAAAAGTTATGAATGTGGTAACATTCCAAGTGCTTGATTGGCTCGGGGTGTTACACATGTACCCAAGTTCTCATGCCCAGTTGTCCTACAAATCTGTGTACTCGTGAAACAAGAGAGGCAAATTATAAGCATGTACAATAATGTTTCATGTTTTTTTCTTGGAACAAAAAAATCTTTGTGATCTACATATATCTTGCACGGTACAAATTACATTGTGGCCTATGGATGGTTACTGACCTTTCTGGCCCGCGTTGGAGGCACGATTTGTTGGAGTACGCCGGCCTTAGTGCATCTAGACCAACTCGGCCACACCGATTATCAGCGATTGTTAAGAGTCGTTTATTTCCTTCCTTTAGTACCCTTGCCTCCGACGCCTGGAGCCGACAGCTCCACGGGGAAACTTGGTTCCTAAGACTCCAAGCCTTCTCAGTCAACGAACTAACCTATTAAGTGCATGTCAATTTTACGAATCTTTTGAGTTCGTGTTAATGGTAGTACGTCTGCATGACACAAGAACCGAAAAACTTTTAAGACGTTTGGTTGTCTGACTGGATGACAGAGTTACCATACTCGACTGTCCTATTGGTGATCATTTAATGTAGCGGGTGGTCATTGTTTCTTAGTTCCTGTCCTGCCGGCTCGGTGGTCGCCGGCTTCACGATGAGTTTCTCATGTTATATGGTCTCGCTGTCCGTTTCATTTGTTCAAGTACCTTCTGGGCGTTGAAAGACAGGGAGTCGGCATAACCAGCGTTCAATTTTATCCGTGCGCGTGCACTGTTCCGTGAAGAATGAACACTCTATCCTTATAAAGTCTCATGCCCAAATTCAAACTCAGCTAACTACACATGACCCGCCTAATTCCTCTACTCCTTGCAGACAGAAGCAATTCTAGTTGACTAATTTCTTATGACTAATACCGAATATATCTAACAAAATACGCAAAGACGGCTAACAAAGTAAATCGGTGGAATATAAAAGGATACGCAAACGAAAACACAAGAAATAAATACCCCAAATGTTATGATCCTGGTAACGCGAACATAAAAAAAAAACCAAGGCACAAATCTTGTTCCTACGTAGTCCGGCTCAACAAAAGGGTACGTGGGGCGTTTTCTGATCATGCCGGGTCCCTGGAGTCGGCGTGACAAACGTCCCCCTCAGCACAGTGTACGCATCAACATAATAATAAATGACACCTAGGACGGTAACCACTCGTAACCATCTCCGTCTTAATACACTATGACAACAGATCTGATCACGGTGACGTGAACATAAAAAAAAACCAAAGAAGAGAGGAAGTACCATCGTGAGTAAGAAAGAAAGCCCAATAGGGCAAGCCGGCGACCACCGACCCGGTAGAACGGTAACCCGGAGCGAATAAATAAACAACAACCATCCGCTGCTTAAACGATCACTAGTAAGACAAGGACCTGCACAAGAAGAAAAAAAAGAGAAAACTATGTAAATTAAGAAATAGATAGAAAGCAGAAGAAAACCCACGACAAATAACCCGAAGTAAAAGATTAACCCACACAAAATAAGTTCCCTGAAAAGACCCAACGAACTAAAACCCAACGGGGAACCAGCACCGTCACCGACTAGGAAAACTCACCACAGAAAGAGGAGAAAACCGAAGCCAAAAAGGAAACAAAAAACACTCGCGTCCAAGATAATCCCGAGCAAGAAGACGACCTGCACGAAAAAGAGGCAAAAGAAATCACAGAACAACTATGAAAAACACAAAAGGAACCGAACAACAAGAATATAAAACGAAGGTAGCAAGAAGTCGATCTGCGACAAACAAACAAAATCATCTGGAAACAATGCACAAAAAAACATGGAAACATGAAGACAAAGATGAACAAACCTCATAAACAGCCGGGCAACCAACGAATCAACACCGGCAAACCGATGATGCGAGCGCAAGCGTAAAAATTCAAACACCGTCAAACAAAGGAAGTACCATCGCACGAAAATCCAACGGGGAACCGGCAGCGCCCACCCACCAGGATGACTCAGCATAGAAATGACATGAGCCCAACGCCAAGAAGGAAAGAAAAACCACTCACGTCTGAGATAATCCCCAATAAATGACGACCTGAAAGGAAAAAAGTCATAAGAGGTCAGAAAACAAGTATAAAAAAGCATAAAAGAAGCCAAACAGCAAGACACCAATCTGCAACAAAAAAAAGCCCTGCAAATAACTAAAAAACAGGTACGAAAATATGAAAACACAAACCGGGCAACCAAATATCACAACATCCCATTAAATTAACCACATAAACGAACATCCATACTTGAAGAACAACCGGCGCCGGCGAAGAGGAAGCAAGATCCGTAACATCACGCACCGCAACCCGACACATAAAAAAGGCGACCTGCGAAAAAACAGTCCAACAGATAGGAGAAAGACGTGAGACGTCCAGAAAACAAAGAAGAACAAACCGCATAAGCAACAAACAACCAACGAACACGGATCCAGCACACGGTCAACCACATGAACAAAGAACGACAAAGAAGAGAGAGAGCAAAGCATGATAAAACATCCCAACCTGATCTTACCGGGACAAAACGTAACCGGAAGAACAGCAAACAGATTCCATGGAAACACGGCAGAGCTCGAAAAGAACACGACGGAGCAAGAACAACGAGGAAAAAGAAAATGGGGAAAATGAGAGCTGCAGTAACCATCCGATCCAGAATGGATCCTATATACCCCTCCCTAGCACAGTGTACGCGGCAACCCCATTTAGGTCGTTAACTACTCGGAACCAATGGCGAGACGCTAGCTCGGACGGAGAAATCGGGCCCGAATTCTCCATGACATCATGAACAGTGAACCGTACCCGACGATCGTGTGAAATACCGAGCGTACCCCAACATACTGTAGAAAATACACAGCGGCTACACACGCACGGGAGAGATCGGCGACGCAAACGTGCGGGGCAATCGACATGTGGGAAGGAACCACGTATGAAGATCAGTATCCCAGAGGGGCACGCAGTGCATCCGCTAAAAACCTAGAACGGTAAATGGACAAAATCAACCAATGGGAGGAATGCAGTGCGAATCTCACAACCCGGCCACACCGATTAAACGCGCAGCGTGAGGCCGACGGGTGGGCCCTCGGACTCCAGGGTGCACCGGGAGAGGGCGTCAGCGAGAGTGGGTGCACGAAGGTTGGTACGGTTAGCCACTTTGCGAATCCCTGTTCATGCCGACTCCAGGGACCGGCGAGGATCGGACGGTGCAGAGGTGTGGAGCGGAAAAGATTGGACGGCCAGAAAGGTCAAATCATTGTGGTGCGCTCAATGGGTCTAACCGTTTATATCTTTAGATTCTTGTAACCGGCAAGTCGGGAAGCTTGACAACCTTCCTGGACGTCGAAACAATTTGATTTTGTGTTTTGTGCGTAGATACTACTAACTTAGTTGAGGACGTGGTAGAAGCTACTGATTCGACATATTTTGGTTCTTAGAGCATCTCCAGCGGCATCCTCCAAATGGCCCCCGAAAGTCCCAATGGGGGTCCGGACACCAAAAATCGCCCCTAGCGGCACCCCCCAATGACCCCGGCACCCCCGAAAGGGCCCCCAAGTTTGGAGGCCCTCTCGAGGGTGCCGGACATGGGGCGGACATGCCCTACCACTAGTGGGAAAAGCCCTATCAGTGGCGCACCAAAAAAGGATTCTGTGGCGCACCCCCAGAAATCCCTGGTGCGCCACAGAATCGTCGCCACAAAAATTTTATTTCTGTGGCGCACCAGGCAGATGCGCCACAGAAACCCACTTTCTGTGGCGCACCAGGCAGGTGCGCCACAGAAATGCGGATTTCTGTGGCGCACCTGCCTGGTGCGCCACAGAATTCTCAAAAAATTCAAAAGCTGCAAAAAAAGTTTCAAAAAAAATCAAAATATGAAATAATATGAAAAATCCTATTTATTGGAATTATTTTCAGATTTTTTGAATCTTTTGAACTCTACCTTCCCGCTAGGTCACCCATCCTCAAAGTGCTCCAACCCTAGCACGCTTAACTTCTAAGTTCCACCCGCTTCACCTACCCTTGTGCTACTCAAGTTCTTATTGACATATATATCATATGAATCCTCTTAAGTCTTATATGTGTGCATGTTACCTATGTGTTATAAATGTGCGTTTTTAAAGTTCAGATTTTTCAAAAACTTCTAAACTTTGAAAAGGAGATTAAAAAGTTTCAAAAATCCAAAAAAATTCGAAAAACTTAAAAAAATCCAAAAAAGTCAAAACATTTTAAAAAGTCAAAAAAAAATCCAAAAATCCAAAAAAATCAAAAAAATCCAAAAAAGTCAAAACACTTTAAAAACATTCAACAATCTTCTTTGTTATACATTTCTGTGTCTTTTTTGAATTTTTAATTTTTTTTGAATTTTTTGAATTTTTTTGATTTTGCTGCGAAAAATCGTCTGTTTGATATAACTTTTTTTTCTTTTTGAATTTGAGCAATCTGTGAATTGCTGACCGGGTAAACCCGGGTGGATTCGAACTCGGATTTTTCGCACGATTTTTTGACATATTATTTGCGTTATTTCGACGTCGTATGCAAAAGTTATGGCCGTTACAAGTTTTTTTTCCTGTTTGTTGCAGAAAAGGTCAAAATTCATATTTCAAAAAATTTATACCTACTAAACACTCATACCTAACTACATGTCAAAGGATTTTATTTATTGAATTTATTATCATTTTCTTTTACTTCCTGCGAGACAAAAAAGGCGATCCACGGGGGGGGGGGGGTGGGATTTGAAAAAAATAATTCTTTGGTGCGCCACAGAATGTCTACTTTCTGTGGCACACGTGCCAGGTGCGCCACAGAATTATTTTTTTCAATTTTTAACCCGCCCCCGGATAACTTTCTGTGGCGCACCCGGCCATGTGCGCCACAGAAATGTGGATTTCTGTGGCGCACCTGGCCAGGTGCGCCACAGAAATATGACTTTCTGTGGCGCACCAAGCCTGGTGCGCCACAGAAATATATTTCTGTGGCGCACCAATTAAGGGTGCGCCACAGAATACAACCTACCTATAATGGTTTTCCTACTAGTGTACGACAGGTCGCCCCCACCCGTCATTGACATAGGCCGCCGTGCCCGTTTTAATGAGGGTGCGCAGAAGGCCGTTCCGCCCCGCTTAATGGTGCTCAGGCAGTTTCCGAGGCGGCGCGACTGGACGGGAGGCGACGAGACAGCGGCAGGCCTGTCACCACGCGTCGCCTTAACGCCGGCGTGGATGCTCGCGCACTGCTCATCTCCCTTCCACGCCGCTATATATGCCCCTCCACCGCGCCCCCATCGCCGCACTCACCTCTTCGCCTGCTTCCCCACATCCCCCTCTTCCACCTCCGTCACCTGCTTCCCCGCAATGGCGAACAACGGCGAGACGGGCAGCAGCCGCCTCGGGCGCACCATCGGCACCGAGGAGGCGTGCGAGCTGTTCCGGTACGGGCTGCTCGTCCCGCCGGATTCCCGCATCCCCAAGCACTGGGCCACGCCGTTCAATGGCGGGCTCCCCATTACTCCGCTGCCGGTGACGCAGGAGCAGATCGCGCGTGCTATCGCCCGACGCCGGAGCTGGCTCACAATGGAGCAGTGCGCCGACCCGGAGTACGACGACAACAACTGGGCGGCGTGGATGGCGTGCTTCCAGCGGGAGCGCCGGGAGGCGACGGACTTCTACGACGCCCCCATGCGGCCAGGCCGCTGGAACGCGGAATGGCGGCACGACTGGTGGGAGAGGACCGGCCACACGGTGGCTTCGGCCATTGAGGCCGCCCGCCGGCATGCCGCAACGGGGAACCCTACCCCGTTTAGGCTGATGCCGCTGCCACCGCGACGCCGCGTCGTCGAGAACCAGCAGCGCCGCGCGCCACCCCGCTTCTCCAGGGTGAAGGAGGAGCGGCGATCGCCGCCGCCGCGTCGTGGAGGCGGCGGCATCGTTATCCGTGACCACGCCCGTCCCCGAGCCCAAGCCCCACCGCGCGGCCAACTGCGCCTACGCCGCCCCAGGACGCCGCCGCTGCCGGTGGAGGTGATCCCCTATGGGTACGACGTGTCGTCCCCACAGCGGAACAAGCACGACGGCGACACGCACGGGTTCCTGGCGGCGCTGGCCGACTCGGTGACCACCATCGAGCGCGATAGCCCCGGGTACATGGCCACGATGCCCACCTCGGTGGCAACGGCGGCCTCGTCCTCCTCCGGCGGCGCCTCCTGCAGCCGTGCACCGCGCCGCCAAGACGACGCGTCCACCAACCGTGCCGGCTCCTCCTCCGCCTACGTGGTGCTCGACGATGACGACGGCGACGACTCGTGGTTGGACACACCACCGACGAGGAGTAGACTAGGGCTAGGTTTAGGTTTATTTTGCTCAAATTTCATTCAATTTTTTTGTAATATATAACAAATATGAATAAAATTTGAAAACCGTTCAAATTTATTTGAATTTGTTTATTTTTTTTTGTCTTTGGGGGCGCCGCAGTGGGCAGCACCCCTAAATGACCAGACACATGTCCTGCACCCTCTAATTGGCCTCAACTGGGGTGCCGGACACGTATTTAGAGGCCCCGCTGGATGCTTTTAATCGAGGAAAATAGTTGCTGCTCCTACATCATTCCTTTCACTTGGGATTCCCATGGCCGCGGTACTTCATGCGCACACCGTGTACTGTACTCCATGCGCTGACCCTGAAAATACTCATCCATGGATGGCCGCGGAAGCACACGGAATCGTATGGCACGACGCAGAGGTCTACCCACGATGCTTCCTCACATGGTGGCTCAGTTACCCAGGTCAACGGCCAGCCTCACGCAAAGTATAGCATCGAGAGGAATCACCACAGATCATGCAACGGAAAGCAGCTCGTCTTCTTCCCCGTACGTACATCGCACTCCAGATCATGTACCGTCCTACCGGGCCTAATAACATGTGCTTTTGCTCTCATGACAAGCTACTACGGATCGTGTTAAAACCATGGGACTTTGGCGCCTAGCTCGATCATGTAATGTAATGTATATAGCTGTGCTGCTGAGATGACTGGCATGGGCGGCAACAAGAAGACGGACGATCATCCGGTGGCGGAGGCCGTGTGGCCGGCGAGGAGCGCCGGCGTGGCGAGGAGGAGGGAGAAGAAAGAGAGGATGGGCAGGGCGGGCGTGGTTCTCGTGCTGTGCCTGATGGCGCTGCTGATCCTCGTGTTGCTCTTCGGGGGAAGGGGTGCCGCGCCGGCCGTCTGGCAGAACGCCGCCAAGCTGACGGCCATGTGTGGAGGTACTGATCGATCTCCGTTTAGTGCTCTTGTGATTTAGCTGAAAACCGTGCAACATATGTTTGCACATGGCGAATAGTAAAACTGCTGCACTTTTTACCAATCCACGCACAGGACCAAACACATGGATTCTAAGAGATTTGGCACGGTAAAAAGGGTTTTGGACCTCAGTATGCTCATGTTTGATCATTCGTCACAGTTGTTGATTTTGAAATTTTCCAGAGTTAGCAAAATCATTGGAGTATATATCACTTTTGGATACGTGAAGATAATTTATCATCTCGCGGTCCTGATCGATCATCTGCTTTGGGTAAATTCGTTCACAAGTTCTCATGGTTAAAAATCTCCCGGCAGGATCCGTGAACGTCTCTGAGGTTTCCCGTTCACGTCCAAGCGCCACCGGCGCAGACGAGCTCTTCGGCGGCCTGCTGGCGGCCGGCGCGGACCGTCGCACGTGTCGGAGCCGGTACGAAACCCCGCGGTACTACAAGCACTCGCCGTACCCACCATCGCCTCACCTCCTGCAAAAGCTGCGGGACTACGAGGCCCGGCACAAGAAGTGCGGCCCGGGCACGCCGCAGTACGCCAAGGCCATCGACAACCTCCGCTCCGGCAGCAGCAACACGGAGGCGGCGGAGTGCCGGTACCTGGTGTGGCTCCCCTACAACGGCCTGGGCAACCGCATGCTGTCGCTGCTCAGCGCGTTCCTCTACGCGCTCCTCACCGACCGCGTGCTGCTCGTCCGCTCCACCGCCGACTTCACCGACCTCTTCTGCGAGCCGTTCCCGGACACGACCTGGAACCTGCCGCCGGACTTCCCCGTGGCCAACATGTCCCAGCTCGGGGTGCGCTCCGACGAGTCGTACGGGAACCTCCTCCGCGGCGGGAAGATCTCGAACCAGCCGGACCGGGCGGCGTCGCAGGCGGTGCCGCCGTACGTGTACGCGCACCTCGCGCACGGCCTCCGGATCACGGACCAGCTTTTCTACTGCAACGACGACCAGATCGCGCTCGCCAAGGTGACCTGGCTGCTGCTGCAGAACGACCTGTACTTCGCGCCGCTGCTCTACGACATCGCCGAGTTCGAGGACGAGCTCCGGAAGATGTTCCCGGCCAAGGAGAGCGTGTCGCACTTCCTCGCCCGCTACATGTTCCACCCGTCCAACTCCGTGTGGGGCATGGTCACGAGGTACTACCACTCGTACCTGGCGCACGCGGAGGAGAGGATCGGCGTCCAGATCAGGATGTTCCCATTCGGAACCATCCCGGCCGACGACATGTACAAGCAGATCCTGACATGCTCCCGGCAAGAGAGCATATTGCCGGAGATCACGACGAGGCCGAGCCGGGCAACACGACCAGTGCCGTCGACGTCGGCGCGGCGAGCACCAAGGCCATCTTGGTCGTGTCGCTGCATGCCGACTACTACGAGAGGTTAAAGTCGACGTACTACGAGCACGCGGCGAAGGGCGGCGGCAGGGTCGGGGTGTTCCAGCCGAGCCACGAGGAGCGGCAGCAGCGGGGCCAGAGGTCGCACAACCAGAAGGCTCTCGCGGAGATCTACCTGCTTAGCTTCTCCGACGTGCTGCTCACCACCGGGATGTCCACGTTCGGGTACATGAGCAGCAGCCTCGCGGGGCTACGGCCGACGATGCTCATGGTCGCCTACGACCAGAGGGTGCCGGAGACGCCGTGCGTGCGCGCCGTGTCCATGGAGCCCTGTTGCCACCTCATGAATTTCAACGTCAAGTGCCGGGGCAAGACGGTGGACAAGGAGGAGCTGGCCAGGCACGTCAAGGTGTGCGAGGATCTACCCAGAGGGATTAAGTTAGTTGATTAGAAATAACTGTTTTTTTGGTTTGTCAAACATGACAAACAAAGGGGGAATTAATTTCGAATCAAGGGGAAATCAACATTTTTTTCATATGCCAAAAGTGCTAACCGTAAATCCAGTGAATCATATTTTTGGTCAAATATTTGACGGTTACAACTCGTCTCAAGCATTCATGCACTACCGGAAACAATGTTTTTAAAGGTTATACTTGAATTCCGAGTGTATTTTGTTCATTGCTCTCTTAAACCGAGTGACGGAACAAACACCCGGTAAAAGAGAAGCACTAAGCATATAGTCGCTTCTTTACCGAGTGCTTGTCGAGCGACACTCAGCAAAGTAAAAGACATTCGGCAAATAGTGTGCCACATGTCACTACTCCGCGGTTAACGACGTGTTTACTTATATCGAGTGTTCCAGGGGGAACATTCGGCAAAACATGCAGCCCTCAGCATTCTTCATGTTTAAAAAGCATTTTCTCACACTACAACGGCACAAACATTACAGAGCGCTTTTAAACACAAAGCCACACATCTAAATGATGTGGTTGAGGATAGGAGGCGCTTAAACACCGCCAAAAATAACTGTGTCATGAAAGCACTCCCGCAATGTTTTAAGTGATGTCATACCCATGATTTTGTACTACACAAACAATTTTTTACTATGTGAATCATTTATTCTCAGTTACAACCCACATGCAAATGAAAAATCTCATTTGCAACCACACATGCAAATGAATTTTTTAGTTAGAACCCACTTACAACTCATATGACGCATGAATCACGATAGAAATCTGATGGCGCTGAAGCTGAGTGAGCTCCAACTTAATTCTCACAAAACTGATAAAAAAATTGTTGCCTAGTATTAGTAAATTCCCCCAAAGAAGTACAGAGAAAGAAGGATGCAAAAAATTGCTACAAACCATGCAAACGAGTGTAAGAAGGCTCATATGGGTCAAATGCACATATCAAAGGCCGAAGACATACAATCAATGGTCAGAACAAATCAATAAAAGGCCCAAGTAACCATGTCTTGGTGGCCTCTCACTTTGACAATCTTTCACAATGGTTCTATTAAAATCACTTGCAAAATGGTTCTGAAAAAAACGGCTGCACGCGTCTTTCCGCCAGATCAAACAAGATCTTAACATCGTGTGAGAACTAGAAGTTCCGTTTACCCTTTTCAGGTGAGGTTCCTAGTCGCAGCCGCTTCCATCGGTGTGACATTTAACAAGAGAATAGTCTACTCCCCTAGCGCAGTTGACAAATTCCACGCTCACTGCACAGTTAACCATTCGGCGAACATGGCAAATCGCAAGTAACTTGGTACACGCTCACTACACAGTTAACCATTTGCCAAGTCTAGCAAAGAAAATGGCCAAGTAACCTTCCGAAGGTCAACCCAGCATCATTATAAGTATCCAAGTACAGATCTCAAAATGAAATCTTCACACGATCGACTATATATATAAGAACTTCATTAACTACTAGACTGCAAACATATTAGTTTCTGCCGGTTTCCGTAAATAACCGTGCGATGTATGGGTGACAGGGATATACCTTTCGGGTACCCTACCATGAGGGTACCTGGTGCACGTATCGACTAGGCCCAACTATCAAAAGCCTACATGAAGCCCATGAAAGAAGGCCCAAGAAGATGGAGTATCTTCCAAGTTAGGCGAAGCCATAGTCGGTTTAGATTTTCCTTACATGTAATCTGAGTCGGTTGCGAACTCCCGAGATCCAGCCTATTATATAAAGGCTGGGAGGGCCGCCGATAGCGGGACACGCAATACTCGAACCACCAAAACCCTAGTGAGATCGATATCTCGCCGGGACTCCATTGTAGTTCGCATATACCCTCATATCAATACCAGACAAGCAGGAAGTAGGGTGTTACTCTCCGGAGGCCTGAACCTGGGTAAATCCCTACTTTTGCTTGTCAGCCGACGAAACTACCAGCTCTACCACGTTCTCTCCCCCGTAATCTCAACCCTAGGTCCTTAACCATGGGATTTGATGAGTTAACCCCTCGTCAATGGGTTTGGGTCCGGTTTCCCTTTTCTAAACTGGATCAACTCTTTCTTCTATTAATGCAACTAGCATCATGGCCCTCGCAAATACGAGGGCATCATCTTTAGTATCTATGCAAATATTTAATTCTTCTAATTAATTTTGGTAATGTGAACTGCAAATTATAGGATTCTACAACAACCAAAATACATCAATTATTGTTAATACATCCTTAATCGTTTAACTTTGTGAAAAAAATCATAAAGATGTATATATGGTTTGTGTGCGCTACTCGATAAGTACATAGAACTAAAGAGTGGGATGCCAGTCAAGCAAATTTATACTTCAAACTGTAGGTTGTTTACATCAGATGGACATTTTTGTAAATTCTGGTGTTGTGATCAAAATAATAATTAAAGTCTACCAACACAATGCCTAAGAGACTTATAATAAGGGTCTCTCATAAATATAAATTACCAAATGCTTATATTGATGGCTATACTGTGCAAATTACATCTTTAATCATAACTAATCTGAAGCTTAATTGTTTATGTAACATTTAAAAAACACCATATTAATGAATCGCGGTAGATGATAGTTGCACTCATATTACATTAGTACATGAATTTAACGAACTGCCGACAATTGTATTAGAAGTACGCCTCAGAATATATAAACTCTGTGTGTTTTGCGGTATGTTAATAATTCAGATACAACAGACCACTTAAGGAAAGTTAAAAGGCTATATGATTTGCAATAGATGATCAAATATACACTCCGTAGATTACAAAATATAGGTGATCTTTAGCTATAATTTTCTTACACAGTATTTAATCAATGGTTACCAAACCAAAATTATATGGAATTTATTTTAAATACGACTGTAATGGTGTCTATTCTAGGTAACATAAGCAACATAATATTGGCCTTATTGTTGGCCAAGACATGAATTTACAGAACCAAAATACACTCTATATTTGCCTGTGTAAGTTTTATACAAGTTGTGGTCAACAACAAATAAGGTCCACCTGGTTAAAGGTCAGATGATGTTACATACATTTACTCAAATCTATCGAGCCAACTCAAGTACCCAGAACATACTTGTTTCTCCTTGTACTATAATGGTGAGCTACATAGCCAAAACTGAATTACCATGATATATAGTTTTCATTGATATAACTTTTTCTTTCTCTGGGTCAACGGAAAAAAAATTGTATATAGTATCGCACATGTATATTTTTTTATTGCCTCATGCACATATAGGTTCCGGGATTTTATTCCAGTTACACTCTGTAGCTATAGCTAGGCTTGAATACAGACGTTGACCGATGTGTGTAATTATTGCGTCAATCTGTCAATATAAGCCGATCAGACACAAATGGAAAATTGAACATAAAGCAAGAAATAATGTTTTGAAGATCTTCTTATAATGATATACATGGAGACGGGGTCACACCAGATATATGTTCCGTATTTCTGGTGTTCTCTCATAGGTTTAGAATATGGATTTTCTGATCGAGAACTCCGTTCATGATTTGTGCATGGAGGCCTGGACCATGCGCATCCATCAATCCATGCATTCATCTTTTTGCCATGTACCGTCCATGATGGTTTCTTCAATTGGTTTATAAACACATCTCATTAGCCACGGCCGCCGTGTTCAATCTTGTGAGCATATGCAACAGGAGAGGAGCCGGCCGGCCGGCTGGTGCGATCTAGTAAATTTACCGGTTGATTACGTATCAGCCGATTAACAGCTAATTTCGGTCGATGGACAGCTTTCTTGCCTGGTAGCGTGTCAGGGGAAATATATTTGTATGCAACTAATGTTGTACGTCACGCTTTTCTATTTTAATCTCAGCCGTTATGTTTAGAATCAACGGATTATAGAATATTAACCTATGTGGCTTAAAAATTCAAAAAAAAAACCTATGTGGCTTAACGTGGTGGCTCAAAAAACTCACGCATTTTGCTTTTAGTATATAACTAGCAAGGTGGCCCTCGCAAATGCGAGGGCATTGTTTTTGGCGTATTGAATATATTCATGAACTGAATTTGTGATTTCATAGATACTGAAAGACGGAAATCTAATTCATAAACGATCATATAAAAATTATTGTAGATAAAATACCACATGCGTCTTTAATTTTATGGCAGAATAGGTATGTTGGCATTATCGAAAAATACCATGTCACATGTTCTATCGGGTCGTTTAATTTTAAAGCGGGTATTTCTAATTTAATTTTCATATATATATATATATATATATATATATATATATATATATATGTTTACGCTTTTCCCACCATTCCCCAATCATCATTGTACTCTCTCACTGTCACATGTTTATTTATTTCTTGTAAAACAAACTACACGGAATTAAAAGTTTCAAAAGAATTTATGGGAGAGATGGCACATGTTCATGTCAACATACTAAATTTACAAAACAAACATACTTAGTTTGAGCATTTTAATCAATCAACAATTCACTTCAAGTAATTAAAAATAATAATACTCGCGCCACAAAACTCTAGCCAACCAGAAGGTTATTATAAAGGTTATTATCGTTCCTTGCACCATCCTCATACTATCTAGTACTTTAAGTTGATTATTTGATTTTCATGATTTAACTCTCATCCTACTAAACCCACCCTCAACCCAATATATATACACTCACGCTCACTTCTATTTGTTCATATCATGAAACACGACTATGATGCTATGGACAACATTGTTTGTGGCACCGTCATCAATCTACATGTTTGCAAATTACAGTTATGTCCCCTATCAATTTTAAGAATAAGAAACAAAATAAAGTTTAGGTTTCAGAGTTTCAAATATACTAACAGTACATAAGTAGACAAATACATTTATATAGCTGCAGCACACAAGTGGAGTTCCCTTATTTGCCTTGCAGTTATTGGATGCAACAACAATGGACATGTGTGTGTGGTTCCGTTCATGTTAGGAAAGTTTGCTTTGAAGAACCATTGTGTTACTTGGACGTTGTCAATCGAGGTTTTTTTTGTTGAAAATGATTCTGATATTCTCTAGGAATTGACCGTTAGTTGTCATTCTTTTCCCTTTTATTAATTGGTAGTGTGCATACTTGATTCCGTTTTGGTTGATCTTATGTATAATAAATATATATGGGGTGAACATATTCTGTCATGCGGAATATAACATCCAGAATACAGAACATTATAGGAAGGAGAAACATATACTGAGAATTTTCATTTTAGCTCGTCCCCATTTTCTTTCTCTCATACTCTAGTTGTATCGAATATACATAACATTTTTACTGACCATTTCGAAATGCATAGCATAAACTTTCAGTATGGGTTTAAATATTTCTCATAGCTTGGATCTAGTTTCTACGATCCACATTTTTGGCGGTTTAGATTATGATCTTAGCCGTGAAAAAATGGAATCTTACATGCACTTCGACTACATTGTAGCATTTAAATTATGGATAATTTTGCTAAAAACTAAATGACTGTGGAGCTTTAGAATTACGGCAATGTCAGCCAACTTTGTTAGATACTATTATATTTGAGAGAATTATGTCACTCTTCCCTATAGTTTTACTTTGTATTGATATTTTAAAGCTTAGATGTGAAAACAATACATGTTCCTTTGTTTTTGGAAACCAACGTGCATTTGTTTTTGGAAAACCGTGGGCTGATAATCGTATAGCTCCATAAATGTTTTGTGCTAAATCTTTATGAAAATAATTTAAATTAACATGTAAATTTGAAGCTATTTTCTAAGAAAATAAGATGGTGTCTTATCCTCATAGTTTGGAACAACGACATCTTTACTATCGTACGCATAGCACTGCTCGCCTTTATTTTGCAACTTATTTTCTTATCATACGAAAATGCTAAATCTAAATCAAAGAAGATCATAGGACATTCATATTTTATTTTTTTAAATAATGCTGGTACTTGTAAATGAAAATCCTTATATCAATGTTGAAATCTCTCTCTCTCTCTCTCTCATAAGAACGACACATGTAAATTAACATGAGAAAAACAAATAAGCCATCATTCAAATATTTGTATATTATATGTTTTCCCTTTTGGGCATTAAGTAGTATTGTACATGTTCGTGTGTATTTAATAATATATATTTGCCAGTTTCTACAGCCCAAAAGATCTCTTCCGTGCAGTTCATTGATATCATATATGTTTTTTCGGCCAAAATATGTTTTTCTTTGTTTTTTCGAAAAAAGTTACTACACAATTTCATATACATCTTCGTATTTCACATTAACCTTTTTTTGAAACGAAACCTGGACTCTTTTTCATTTGTGGCCGGCCGGAACACGCGGAATCTATCCATACATCCATACGGACCAGCACGTCACGTGTATGTGGCTTGCACGTGAGGGGATCCAATCTAGCTACAACGTTGGTAAGAAAAAAAAAGCTAAATCGCGATGGATCCAACTCATGTGTACGTGAGTTACGTGACCAAGTTGGACCCAACGCATGCATGTTAACGTGTGTTACGTGTTGGAACCAATGTGTTACGCTAATTTAAATACGTGTGTTATATTTGTTACGTAAATCTCATGGCTATGATTTAAAATCCTATTCATAAATATTAGATCTAACGGTTAATATAATTTAGATGATGTGGATTAACGTGGTGTCTCGAAAAACTAACTCATTTTGCTTTTAGTATATAATAGATAGATGGCAGAGCTCCTGCCCGGTTACAGTCAAAGAAAAATTAGTTTTTTAGCAAAGAGATTGAGTTAATGTGCATTTCAAGCCACTGGCACTGCACAATTAAGAACTGGGGAGAACATGGCAACACCCAATTAACTTGTGACTCATTTACTTCGTGATTCCAAGGCTAACGGAGAGATCGCTTCGTGGTGCCAATATATATACAACAGCGCACCATTCTCAAAACCACATCTGAAGCGGAGATGTACAGTGAACCGACTATATATAGCAACTTTGTTAACACTGCAAACAGATTGGTTTATTACCCATGAGAGAATTCACTTAGATTTCACGAAAACAACCAAGCTGCTACTTCCAGGATTAGACGAGCAGTCCTGCCCCAGCCGGTACTAGTCAGTGTACTACCGCAAGAACATGACGCGCTCGCCGACACCGTATATCATCAAGCGGCTGCGGGAGCAGGAGGCGCTGCAGCGGCGATGCGGCCCGGGCACCGAGCCATACATGAGAGCTTCGGAGCGGCTGAAATCGGGGGGGGGGGGGGGGGGGGGGGGGAAACGTCGACACCGTTGACGGCTGCGGCTACCTCGTGCTGCTATCATACCGGGGCCTCGGCAACCGCATACTCGCCACGGTCTCGGCCTTCCTCTGCGCCATGCTCACCAACCGGGTGCTGCTCGTCGACAGGGGCGCGTCCCTACCCGACCTCTTCTGCGAGCCGTTCCCGGGGGCCACGTGGCTGCTGCCTCTCGACTTCCCGCTCGAGGGCTACAAGGACCTCGGAGAGAGCGCGGCCGAGAGCTACGAGAACGTGACGATGCACAACAACACCGGGCCGGCGTCGGAGCACCGCTTCGTGTACATCCACCTCGACCACGCCGCGACTCCGGCGAACAGGCTCCTGTACTGCGACGACCACCGGCAGTTCCTCCACCGGGTGCAGTGGGTGATGCTGAGGACAGACTCCTACATCGCGCCAAGCTTCTTCCTCAACCCGGTGTACCAGGAGGAGCTCGACCGGATGTTTCCTCGGAAGGACTCCGTGTTCTACGTCCTCTCAAGGTACCTGCTCCACCCCACGAACGACGTCTGGGGCATGGTCACGCGGTTCTACAACTCTTACCTCAAGAACGCCGATGAGACGCTCGGCATTCAGATCAGGGTCTTCGACGAAGACGACACGCCGTTCCAGCACATCTTGGACCAGATCCTAGCCTGCACGTCGCAGGAGCATCTGCTGCCGGGGATGGTGGCGAGCACGGGAGGAGCACTGCCGCTTCCGACGGCAGGTGCGCGTGCGCGATCCAAGGCCGTCCTGACGACTGGCCTCAACGGGTGGTATCACGACAGCATCCAGGAGATGTACTGGAAGTCGGTGAGCGCAAACGGCGAGGTGGTGAGCGTGCACCAGCCAAGCCGCGAGGTGCACCAGCATATGTTCCAGGTCGAGCAAGACATGAAGGCACTCGCCGAGATGTACCTGCTGAGTATGACCGACAAGATCGTCACCAGCGGCTGGTCGACGTTCGGGTACGTCGGGGCTGCGCTCGGCGGCCTCACGCCATACATCATGATCAAGCCGGTGGACCGGATTATGCCCAATCCACCTTGCAAACGGGCCATGTCCATGGAGCCGTGCAATCATGGGCCACAATACTTCGATTGCACGCGGAAAGAGATCGACAAAATCATCGACACCGGCAAGCTGGTGCCCCATGTCCGGGCTTGCGAAGACATGCCTTGGGGGCTCAAACTAACCGAGCCGGTCGCATAGAAGGAGGCATAGACAATACGAATCACAATTTACACCGCGATTGCTATTGCTTTGCAGCTCTGCGAAAAGATGTAATTGAGTTGTCTATAAATTCTATAAACCTCTACCGCGTTTTAGTTTTTGTTTCGAGAAGGGGATAAAACCCCGGCCTCTCCATCACGACATGAAGGCACTTGCGAAGACATGCCTTGGGGGTCACACTCACCGAGCCGGTGGCCTAGAAGGAGGCGTAGACGGTATGACGCAATGTACACCGCAATTTGTACTGCTTTGCAGCTCTGCGGAAAGAAGTAATTGAGTTGTCACTGTACGGGCCAACCCACCAAAACACGGATCGCAAAGTAAAAGGACGATCGGACGGCCACGGATATGACTGAGACATAAGCTATGTCTCAGCTAGCTGAGACTTAGCAAAACCGATTTTATAAACCTCAACCGCATTTTAGTTGGCCATTAGATTTCCATAGGATGGCTGTTAATTTTTATTATTGGCATATTTTCCCTTATGCTTCGTTTGGATGTTCGCATTGGGGCTAGATATTGGATATTCGGGTGGTTTGAGTCCCGAATATCACGAATGCCGCCGTTTGGATGTGTTTAACATTCGAGCTGGAGTTTCGGGCATGATATCGAGCGAGGTCGCGCGCAGGCAAAACCAACCCCGACTCAATCTCCACCTCCACCCCTGGACATTGCTAGATATTCGCTCCCATCTTCCTCCCGTACCTGTTCGCTCCCGCAAACAGAGAGCCTCGCTCTCATCTCTCCATCCCCACGCTCGCGAGACTTGGGCGCCGGCGGCTCAGGTCGCGTCTTCTCCCTCCACCCTCCCGTCTGACGGATGACGACCGGCGGCGAGCGGCCTCGTCCCGGGACCCTCCCTCCCCGCTGCAGCTGCACTCCGCCTCCCCTCTCATCTCTCTTTCTATTTCCATTGTAGGTTGGGGAAGATTGGACGGAGCCCGGTCGCCGGCGCACCTTCATCCCGAGCTCCGGCGAGCAGCGACCAGAGGAAGGTCCGTTGCGGCACCTCCCATCCCTCTGTTGGCTCTCCGATCTGCGATGTGCTATTTGCCCCGCCTCGTTCCCGGCGCCATCTCCTCCCTCTTTTTCACTGCAGCCGGCGGCCGGATCGATTGGATGAGCTCCCGATGGATCGATTGGATGAGCTCCCGACGGATCAATTGGATGAGCTCTGTGTGCAGCCGGCGGCCGTATCGAACGGACGAGACTTCTGATTTGTGTGAGCTGGCTGTACACGTCAGTCGTCTCTAGCAGCTTGGTGCAACGTCTGTCCTCAGACTTCATGTTCACCTTCTGCTTTGTGTGAGCTGGATGTACGCTCTGATAAGTACTTGTGTATTATTATGTTTCGGTGCTAGAAATTTTCATATTCAGAAGACACATGTGGTTCAGTTCAGACTTTAGACCAGATAGATCACAGGAGATGGACAGTTTCATATCATAGATTAAATTCGTTGCAAATCATTTCTTGTGGAGACTATGTAGTTTGTTTGTTTAAGTCTTCTTTAAAATGCTCGTTTATGATCGATCATGCATTGACTTTGATATAATGTTTTTGTTAAAATAATGGAGAATATTATGTATTCTTCTAGTTGTCGTCCGCACCATAATAGGTGAATGTTCCATACAATTTCGGCATGAATATAAAAGTACAATGATCAAAGTCTAGAAAAAACTGCAATTCATCACTTTTATACATCCAAACAACATTTGACATTCAACCTCAATATCTTGTCTGGGCCCGAATATCTAACACATCCAAACAAAAATATTGACATTCAATCTCAATATCAATATCCTAGGTATTGGACATTCAACCCAATATAATGTCTAGCCTCTCAATGCAAACATCCAAACGGAGCATTAGTTCTTTGTACATGGCCATTTAGTGGCTCAAAACAACATGCTAACATTCCTCTAAACTGTACGACAGGTTAGCTGCGGCTCCTCTAAGGTTCCATTTGCCGTTGCTGTGACACAGCTTTGTGACCCATGCTGCGATGTAGAAGGTGATAGAATATATTGATTCATAGATGTACTCCCACCATTCTAGATTATAAAAGGTTTTAACCACTTTAATGTGGACTAAATGCATAGTGAAATTACTGAATAAATACACTAAATATGTTTAGATACGCATGAATCAACAAAAAGCTAAATAAAGGCTTATATTTTGGAATGGAGGTAGTTGTTAAAATCTTAACAGATTGTTTCTTGTAAATCAAGTTGATTTGTTTGATCGCTAATGAATAATTGTGCAGGTGGTCGTTGTTCCAGTTTGATTCTTGTTTTTTGGTTTCTCCCCTTCATCTTGTAACAACTCGCAGATCTCCTACGGGTTGTCGTAGTGTAAATGTATTTTTTTTCTTGGATTGCTTTGTATAGCCATGTAGGAAATGGCGGGCATGCAACGAGTGCTTTTCTGAAAAACACACTAACATTAGATTTTTTAAATAATATTTTATAACTAATTTTATTTCTTAGCAATGTGATCGTACATAAATTTGACTGAGTTGTGCATTAAGAAATCTATTAACGTCTCAAACATCTTGTATTTTGCAATGAAAAGGGTAAACATGACGTATGGAAAATATTTATACACATAAAAAATAAAAAGTATCCATTATACTCCCTCCGATCCATAAGAAATGCCGTGGGAAACCTCGCGCATACTCGCATTTGTGCTCGTTCTCTATAAAAATATATAAGAAAAGGCCTTCTCTATGAAATATGATAATTTATCGCAAACAAATCAATAACAGTCTTACTGGAGCAGTATCACTATTTGCTTTGTTTCAATTTTCTCTTGGTCATAGGGTGCAAAACAAGATTGTGTAAACTATCACCAACATTCTACACCTCAGCGACCGGATCAGTCAGTTTCAGTCCCCAAGGCATGTCTTCGCAAGCCCGGACATGGGGCACAAGCTTGCCGGTGTCGATGGTTTTGTGGATGTCCTTCCCCGTGCAATCGAAGTATGCTGGACCATGATTGCACGGCTCCATGGACCTGGCACGTTTGCACGGAGGATCGGGCACAATGCCGTTCTCCGGCTTTATCATGATGTACGGCGTGAGCCCGCCGAGCGCGGTGCCGACGTACCCGAACGTCGACCAGCCGCTGGTGACGATCCTGTCGGTCATGCTCAGCAGGTACATCTCGGCCAGCGCCTTCTTGTCGTGCATTATCCGGAAGAAGTGCTGGGTCTCCTCGTGGCTTGCCTGGTACACGCTCACCACCTCGCCGTTAGCGCTCGCCGACTGCCAGTACATCTCGCGGATGCTGTCGTGGTACCACTCGCTCAGGCCCGTCATCAGGACGGCCTTCGTCCGCGGAGGCGGCGGTGCTACTTCCGCGGCTTCCACCACCGCTGGCAGTAGATGCTCCTGCGACGTGCATGCGAGGATCTGCTCCAAGATGTGCTGGGCCGGCTTGTCGCTGCCGAAGACCCTGATCTGAATGCCCAGCCGCTCATCGGTGCTCTTGAGGTACGCGTCGTAGAACCGCGTTACCATGCCCCAGACGTGGTTCGTCGGGTGGAGGAGGTACCGCGAGATGACGTAGAACACGGAGTCCTTCCTGGGGAACATCCGGTCCAGCTCCTCCTGGTACACCGGGTTGAGGAAGATGCTAGGCGCCATGTAGGAGTCCGTCCTCAACACCACCCACTGCACCCGATGGAGGAATCGGCGGTGGTCGTCGCAGTATAGGAGCTTGTTCGCCGGAGTAGCGTCGTGGTCGAGGTGGATGTACACGAAGCGGTGCTCCGACGCCGACCCGGTGTTGTTGTGCAGCGTCACGTTCGCGTAGCTCTCCTCTGCGCTCTCCCACAGGTCCTTGTATCCCTCCAGCGGGAAGTCGAGAGGCAGCAGCCACGTCGCCGCCGGGAACGGCTCGCAGAAGAGTTGGGGTAGGTTGGCGCCCCTGTCGACGAGCAGCACGCGGTTGGTGAGCATGGCGTAGAGGAAAGCCGAGACCATGGCTAGTATCCGGTTGCCCAGGCCCCGGTAGGATAGCAGCACGAGGTAGCCGCAGCCGTCCACGGTGTCGACGTTTTGTTGCCCGGATTTCAGCCGCTCCGAAGCTCTCTTGTATGGCTCCGTGCCCGGGCCGCATCGCCGCTGCAGCGCCTCCTGCTCCCTCAGCCGCTTGATGAGATACGGCGTCGCCGAGCGTGTCATGTTCTTGCGGTAGTAAACGGATTGGTACCGGCTGGCGCAGGATTGCTCGTCGAATCCTGGAAGTAGCAGGCCACCCAGAAGGACGTCTTTCTCGGATTCTGCGAGTGGAATGTAGCAGAGTTTCAGCAGAATAACACAGAAAGTAGTTCAAAAAAAACACATAAAGCTCTTGCATGCAAACAGCGACCATTGCCAAAGTCTCTTGCATGCATGCCAAGCAATTACCTCGTCGTGCTCCTAAGCCGGCCACGGTGGACTTGACCCATACGGCAGGCTCGTCGAGGCAGCCACTGAGGATGAGGAGGATGGGTGGCATCGTCATGATCAAGGCCACCACCACGGCGTTCGCCACCGAGCTCCATCGTTTGACGTTGACAACGGACGACGGCTTCTTTGCCTTCTTCTTACCGGTGAACGGCTTGGCCTCCTCAATCCCCAACCAGTCCGGCCCTTCCCTGCTGGCATCGATGTCCATCTTTGACTAGCTTCGTGAGGTGATACTTCACTTGTAGTGGGTCTTAACTGTAGACACCTATGGTTTGCTGTTATTTTGAATTTCGAGGGAACTGTGTTTTCATTCATCGAGTGTAGATTTCTTCTTAAGATCTGTACTTGACAATGATGATGCATTGACCTTCTTAAAGTTACTATCCATTTCCTATGGCATCATCACCACCAAGGAAACGCAAGTACCAATATGCGAAAAACTGCAAGTTGCCATGTTCGCCTGACGGTTAACCGTGCACACCTAGCTGCGTGTAATTGGCCCATTGGGCTCTGTAAGATTTTGTTTGGTCACTTGGTTCGAGGGAATCATCATCAGTTGTTAAACAACAGATCAGTTGAAACGCTACGACGTTGTTTACAAACGATGTCCTCCCGACGTCCGGTGTTGATTAACTACTGACAGTTGAAGTGCAATCTGCAGACGCATTAATTAGCGGATCCGACGGTGCCCGGTCAATTTGAACACATGGGTTGGCGAGCAAGCTTGACCGCGGGTTCAAACAATCCGGACAATAAATAACATTTTTGAAGCTGTGTTACTTGAATAAAATAATATCTCTGTTCCTGCATATAACAAGTTTTGTCTGTTCAGTTTGAGCTACCAAAATGTTTTTATATTTAGAAAGGGGAGGAGTAATTCATTGTGCTGTGTGGCAAGGGATACATCTTCTTGCACCATAGGATGTCGAAGTGCCGAACCATCGCCGTACTGCCGGAGGAAGAACTTCACTACCATAAAAGAACAAAGTTTTTAAATTACTACCAAAAGCGAAGTTAACACGACGATGGCCTCTCCCAATTCCAAGATAGGCCAAAAAACGCTGGAAAACAAACCATTGGATCTCAAGAGTCACGACAGTCACACCAAAAGAGGGGCAAAACCATAGTAACAATTTTATTCCACGCTTGAGATGTCGTCACTAAGAAGTAAGAACACACAATTCGAACATAGAACTACACATTGGATATAGACTATATCACACAATACAATTCTAGCTTGTGATATGTCTTACTATATGCAAAGAAAGAGAAAAGGGAAGAATATCTATATGGCTCTCAAGCTTGACATGATGGTATTGGTGATCACAAAATGATGAAGTTAGAAAGATGCACTAGATGGGCTGGGAAAAGATGAAGCTACCTAAAGAGGAAGGAGGTCTAGGATTTCGGGATCTATATTCCTTCAACCTAGCTATGCTTGCCCGTCGGATTTGGCGCCTAATCCAATCCTTGGAGTCCTTATGTGCCCAAGTTCTTCGAGCTAAGTATTTTTCGAATGGAGACTTTTTGGCTGTAAAACCAATTTTTGGCATGAGCTACATTTGGAGAAGCATACTAAAAGGACTTGATGTGTTAAAGGATGGTATTATCTGAAGATTGGAGACGAGACCAACGTGAAAATCTGGGAGGACCCTTGGATTCCATTGGGAGTGACTCGACGCCCAGCAACTCATAAAGGTCATTGTGATCTCACTTTGGTTTCCCAGCTGATTGATACAACTTCTGGTACGTGGAACCGACAGTTGATTGAGCAACATTTCTTGCCGTCTGACGTGGACACTATTTTGAGTATTCCTTTACGAGATCAAGCTGAGAATTTTATTGCGTGTCATTTTGATGCATAGGGAATCTTGTCTGTTAAATCTGCCTACAGGCATGCGGTAGACTTGGACAGAAGAACAAGCGTGTTTCAGGTGGGTCAAGGCTCCGCTTCTCAGTCAATACAAGATGAAAAAATTTCATACCTCGCCCGTGATCAGAGCATCATGCATGGAGGGCGACGCCATCACTGGCTCCCCTCCTAGCACAAGGAACAATGGGAGCAAGAATGCCACCATCCTGAGCCCTGCCTCACCGCTGGATCCCAGCTGCTGGTCGCCGGCCCCAAGAGACAAGCCTCTGAAGAAAATCAAGCACAATGCTCTCTCCTGGAACCTTCTGCTGCCTCGGAGCCTTCTGCTGCACAGATGCTTCTCTAGCTGCAGTTTCGGCTTAGCCTTCGTGCTTTTAGCCTTTTCAAACTTGTAATAATGTCAGGCTTGGAACTCAAAGCTCTCTGTAGACCTTTTCATCCCTAGCTTTTTTTTTACTTTGGATGTTGAGAACTCGCAACAAGACCGCTGTGGTTTCTTTGTTATCAATGAAACCGGGGCAGGAGCCCTTTTTATCTAAAAAAAATGAAATTTTTCATAAAATCTGGAAGGTGGACTGCACCTTGAAGGTTCGGCTTTTTTTTTTTGTGGAGGTTTGCTCACAATAGCCACCCTTTATACATGAATATTGCAAGGAAAGGTGTAGAGCTTGATACCAGATGTGCCGTCTGCAAGAATTTTTTTGAGGATGTGGGACATCTATTTCTTTCTTGTAAATTTGCAAAGCAACGGTGGCGAAGTTTACTGCTGGAGGATGTACGCCTCAAGCTGCTACCATGCCAATCAGATGTAGTGGAGGTACTACACGAGGTTCTAGATCTACAAACAGATGAAAAATTATTAACCATTGCCTTGATGTGGTGTTGTTGGACGGAAAGGAATAGGGGTAACCATGGTGAGCAGCATCAATCTGTGTACGTCGACATCTCGATGAATCGAAGCAGTATATTCAGAAAAACAAAACACGACAAGGACTGTCGCTGATTGCCGCTGGGAGAGACCCCCACCTGATTTTGTTAAGCTAAATATGGATGCATCTTTCCGTGAAAGTACAAAAACAGGAGGATGGGGTGTTATCTGTCGAGACCATGAAGGAGATACCATTTTCGCAGCAGCTGGAGCAGTCGCACATGTCCATAACTTTGCACATGTCACTGACGCCCTCTATGCTGAAGCCATGGCATTGTCGCACACAGTACAGATTGCAGAGCAAATGGGTATTGGCCGAGCTGTTTTTGAAACTGACTGTGTGAATCTTCAGCATGCGATGAAATGCTCAGCATATTCCTCGAACATGTAATAAGCCCGCTAATGAGCTAGCGGTTTTGGGTGTGAGTGTGGCTCTAGGTGGCGAAACTATCCGGATGTTGAGCTATCCCACTGTTGTAACCCGTGACAGTGTCTTAATTACAAGTGTTAAATGTCAAAAATAAAAGATATATCATAGCTTACTGTCTCCTGGCATCAAAAAGGGCGCCGGAGACAAGGAAAACCGGGCGGGGCAAGCTGACATCTATCGGCAGCTAGGTTTATCTTGATATGATTACCTGATTTTGTCAATTTGCAGGCTTGCAGCTGGGAGTAGGGGAAAACGGGTTTCGTACGGGAATTGGGAGCAACTTTGGAATACATTTGGGCTTTGACACTTCCTCCCCCAACTAAAACTAAATGGGCCTAGAAAGTGGGTGGGCCATGATCCATCGGACAATCGGTAGTGCCCTGAACTATGGTGTATTCCCTGACGTCAACTTGAACCGAACTCCGGTCCCCGCCGCGCACCCACCGCTGCTAATAAAAACAGGAGGTACGTGTGCATGGTCTTAACTCGCCTCCAGGGCAAAGTAGCTACCAAACAGAAATTTCGAAGCAAAGAAGAAAGATGGTCCTACCAAAGTAAGAAGAGGAAACAGTGGAGGAATAATGCATGGCGATCCCCAAAATATGGAAGAACATTGTGCCCACTCCTCAACATTCCTTGTCTTCTTGGTCTGGACGCTAACAGAAACCGGAAAAAAAATGTCTACCTAGGGGTAGATGACAATGGTATGTTCGAACTAAAGAAACTGAAAGTGATTTTATTCCAGTCTTACGTGCGCTGGCGACCGTTAGCCTTGTTATCTGGCATGAGTAGAACGTGCGCTGGCGATACTGTCTATGTGCAACATGTATCAGTAAATCAGTACCATAGCCCAAAACATGGACAGTAAACTCAAGTTACAGGAGGTCAGCGTCGGCATTTATTAGTAAGATGCATCCCAGTAAACCGGAACTGTAAACTGAAATTACAAGCAGAGGTCAGTGCAACCAAGTGCCCTACCACTGATACACTACTGGAGTGATCACCGAACTATCACAGGATGGTATCGCAACTCAACAACATACATAGCAGCTGCATCCAGCAACGACACAAATGGCATGCATGATCTCACCATGCCAATAGATAGGGAGTTAAACAGATTAGATACTTTGCTTTTGTTCATTTGAAAACGGCAAAGGTAAACCTAGGAATCAAGAGTCACCAGGAATCAACTAAAGAAACTGAAAGATCACCACCCCCCAGGGAGTAGCAGCGAAGCCGCGGTCTACAGGGGGTAAGCTGGAGATTCTGACTTCAGCTGATATGTACACTAGCGTTTCATCTAGGGAAAGATGACCATCTCGACTGCTGTCAACGCTGTATGAGCTTCAGGCTACCATGGACCAGTCAGTGTTCGTCGCAAGCAAAATCTCTTGCCTTGGGTCCAAGCTGCTGTTCGATTCTCTCTATAACCTGCAAAATCAATTTATAGTAAACTTACATGAGCGGAAGGATGTCTAAAGAAGAACCTTTTCTTAATTCCAACACATGAAGATCAAGAGTGCGTTGAAGTATTCACTAGAGCTACAAAAAAAAAATTGCTAGGACATAAGCACAGATCTCAAATGGCTTGTTCAAGCTATATAACAACCAAAAAATTATCTAAACTCCATGATGCACAAAGAGTAATGTGTTCTTATCTTGGTTAAGATATGAGAGCAAACTCTAGAGACTAGAGTAGTGCCGGACCATAGATCCGCATGCCATGCACTAACTTATGTTTGGTTAGGATTCTACTTCGACTGATCAGAGAGCTCGTTCTATAAACATAAATGGGCTAACAATAAAAACAGAACCTAGACAAGAAATCATGCAAGGAACGAGTCCTTAACAGATAAAGGACAAGCGTATACAGAACATGACAACTTCTCAAAAGTTCCAGAAAACATATGTCATCGCAAATGAAAGCGGCATGGCAGTACACAGAAAAGAGAAACAAATTAGGGGGCAGTTGTAGGGAAAAAAACTAGATGGAACCCTGCTAAAATGAGCAAAACTATTGTTTTGAACCTCAAAAAATTATGAAATCAAATTTACATGTACATATAGACGTGTACTATGGATGTACCCAGTTTCATCAATATATCTATTCATCTGTGGTGTGCGCAAAAAAGACAAATATGTGGATCAAAATAGAGTTGCTTTTTGGCATTTTTTTGCAACACGGATGTCTTTTCTGCATAGCTTATAAATAAACGTACTATTTAATAAAATTTTGCATATATGTGGAACAGATCTATATGTATCCGAAAACATGGTTTAGAAAATATTGTTTTTGAATATTTTAAAGAACCAGGCTCCATGGAGCCTGGGAGCCAAATTGCCGTTCATCATACTATCACCTATACAAGGTACTATTAGTGTTTTGTTGACATGCATACGGTACTGCTGCAAATGTGTGACTTTCGGATAGCACAGCTGACCATTAGCATCTTAGGCAATAGAGACGCTGATTGTTTTTAGCCAAGCCCTCTCATATTATCCACGTACAAATATGTGGCTTTGTGGCTTATCCGGGAGACCAACTCCTATGCAAGACTGGGTAACTCAACTCCCTATTCACTATGAACAAGCCTGATGCCACAGAAGCATACAGTCTTTTAGGAGAGTGCAGAAATTGCACATCTCTTATCAAAAAAATATTTTTGGGAGAACTGTAGGACAGATAAATATTATTTTGGTATGTTTAGAAATCTGAAATCTGCATGGCCGTGCACATATCAAATCACACCGGATAGCAGCAGGTCATTAACATCAAATAGAACATATGACGAACACTAGTTTTATCTCCTGTTTCCAAAGAAGTGACGTTATATGACTTTCTTATCCTCAACAGGCGTTGCAAACTGAACAGATAGAGTTGCCATTAAAAAAGAGTTCACAGTTGATACATCCTTCGGTGGCTGAGCCCAGCCAAAAAAGCCCTGAGATTTTATCTGAGCATGACTCGATTGGCTTCTTTGTGCGCAGGTTATACGTCTTAGAATCATGGTTAATTTTAAATGTCCCGTTGTAACCTAATTATGTAAGTCCATAATCTTGGAACACTCCCAGAAAATGGCGAGTGGACCTTTTGAATCTAAAACATTAGAAGAGTTGGGAACTGACACATGCATAATCGCCCAGAAAATACTACGTTGAACAAGGATACATATGAATCCAGTTGGGAAATGCATTTTCTAAATGTTTAAAATGTCTGAAAAACAGTTCACATGTACATCTGCACGTTCCATGTGTGCGTACAAAGTTTCGCGGAGAAACGACTTTTTACTTGGCCTATGTAAAAAGACAAAAATACGTCACATATATACTGCTACATAGCAGTGAAAATGTTCTCTTTTTTACGGAAGCAAAGTAAATAGTAATTTCGTCACGAAACTCACGTGGAGGGCACATGTTTTGCATCACCTATGCATGGAAATTTTGTTTCGAATTTTTTGGACATGTTTTGCATCACCTATGCACGTTCAAAATAAGAGGGTTGATATGTACCCGTTCTACCTATTCACTCTCATAGTCGCCCAATATACTGAGACTAGGTCTACTAGGCTGTATACTTGACATATTCTCAAACTAGGTAACCTTACAAGTTACTGGCAAAACCAAGTATAAGGCTGAGTACAAAGTCGATGACCTGTATAATTGCTACAAGGTTGAACAATAAGGGATTTCTTAAACATAATCCGAGTCAGTTAGAATTATTTCATCCAAAACCCAGAGTGAAATCCAGTTAGTCATCTCCACATTTCTTGATGCTACATCAGATGGTTTCCAAGGCTTACTTCAACAAGTATTTTCATTTGACTTTGTGCATGAACATACCAACAAGAAAATTATCTACTTGTTGTCTACAAGGTGTTGCACCATGGGATGACATGAGTGTGGAAACGTTTTCGCATATAGTATTTTCTATGACCATAGAAGTTGACGATAACTAATGTATCCAAAGTAGTATATAATTTTTTTTAAATCAACTCACAGCTGGCTACACTCCAAGTCTTGGAAATAAAAAGTTCAGCAGACATGCGTTTTTATATATAAAAGCACTTCAGCGTATGCAACTATGCATGACTAACATGGGCTGTCAATTGTGCACGCTTACGCCTTTAGTATGAACAACATATGAGGTTAACCGACTAGATCAATAAACCTATGGAAAACCATCTTGCACTCTTTTGCACTTCAATCAGCAAACCTGCTGGTTGCGGCAGTGAAAATCCAGAAAACACAGTGCAGATAGCAGGAGAATGACAACAAAGGTAAAAATTATTTTTAGCAACACTATTTTCTACAAAATAAAAGGTCATTACCTCATTCTTTTGCTTCTGTAGCATTTCCACCTGAAAATTAAAAGCATAAAAAGTGAATATAGCTCCTTGAGTTTTTATCAGGAATGTAGAAGGAAAAGATTTAATGTAACCGACGGGTCTAAACTCTAAATTCCACAAGTACATGTTGAAGTTAAACTAAACTAACAAGAGTGTTCATTCATTTTTCTCAAATCAAGGAGTAATAACTAAAATTTTGAAGAATGCGATACTAACCACATATAGATAATGTCAGATATCCATGTGAAATACAAGGCAATTCTAGTTATGTCTATTACAGAAAACATGATAATGTGCAATGTATATTTCATAATCAACCAACAAGTTGCCAGTAGCAACAGCTGAGTTGAGTGCACAGAAGATGAGTGCTATGACTCAACTATAACAAGGGAAAGTACCCAAGAAAAAACAATGTCATGAAATTGATTTAACACGAGAATATCTTTACTATTAAATGGATATATTTTTATGCAGTCTCCAACTGTTACTCAAGTCAAGCAATGTCATGCAAAACATATACATCAAGGACCAGACAATTAACAAATGCCAATCATGACAACAATCTTTTGTCATGACAGCAACAAGAAACATATGGGGAGAACTAAAAAAGCATAGATGTGACCAAGGCACCAGACAAATATGACAAGTGCAGCAAGAAACTTTAGAACTGTCTAGAGTCAAGAAATTAATTAAGTACTACTAACTGATTAAATGAATTGCAAGTTCAGCAAATAAACAATGTGCATACAATCATCAAAGAGATTTTAAGTATACCTGTTTTTTCTGCAATTCCTCATTATTCTCCTTCAGTTTTGCTACCTCGGCTTCCAACTCCATTATGTAGGCCTGACATACATCAGAAGTCTCAAACTTAAGTGTATAGTACAAACTGAGATATGGATTAACATACAACAATAAATAGAACTATTGCAATCTATCAGTGCTATCCAATAAGCTTGGGATTGTTCTGCTTGCAGCATACAGAAGGTAATAGCAGATGTAGCAGTGGCACATAAAATAGGCCTTATCCCACATACCCTGAGAAATTCATCAAACTGTACTATACTTATCATCATCCTCACGATTAGCATACTTTTCGAGAGTATAATGAAGACATAAGAAGGCCTATATGCTGCAATGCCTAAACTTCAATTCCAAAATGAACGAAGTTATCCATTATCTTCCTGAATCTAGGGAAGTCAACTTGAATGACAATCCACATAGATTATCCATTATCTTCCTGAATCTAGGGAAGTCAACTTGAATGACAATCCACATAGATTCTTCTCCTCTTGGGTTTCACAATAATTAACAACTCCAACTTGCTGGCTGCATCAGGCCCCTACCTTTTTAAATCCTCATGTATTAGCAGACTGTAACCCTATGATTATTGAATAAAATTCCAATATTACCCGCAAAAAAAAAAACAACTCCAACTTGCTATTTGCAGGGGCTACTCGGGCGTAACTTAATATCTCGCAGCTAAACTGGAAGTGTCGGATCACATCAAACGAATAAGTATAACATAACCGAGGTGCATACCCAATATGGACACCCAGTGACCCCTGGGTTGGATTTCAGATAACATTTCAGAATAGTTAAGCAAAAGGCATTCTCAAAAAAAAAAGTTAAGCAAAAGGCACATCAGAAATGGATAGCTGCACCAGCGCAGTAGAAGAAGAACGAAGGGTTCACCTGCTTCCGCTGGCGGGACCTGGCAGCCGACTCCCGGTTCTTGATCATGCGCCTCTGCCTCCTCTCCACCACCTTCTCGACGGTCGGCCTCTTCCTCGCCCGCATCGCGCTGTCGAAGGGATACGGCACCGGCGACAGGGACGAGAGATCGTCGCCCTCCATCTTCCCGAACCCATTCAGCACGACCGGCGTCGTGGGCGCCGCCACCGTCATGGTCCCCGGACCGACGGATCCATTCACCACCACCTGCATGTTCGGCGCGACCGCATTGCCCTGAGGGAACAGGGCCTGCGCCCGCGCGGGCACCACGACGGTCTGGCCCCCCACGTCCTCCCGCACCACGCCGGCGCGCACCAGGAACTCCTCCAGCGTCATGGCGCCCAGCGTGGGCTCCCGCTGCGCCTGCGCCTGCGACGGCGCGGGGGGCGCCGCCGGCGGCTCCTCGTCGTCGCAGAAGCCCATGATGTCGCGCCAGACCTCGTCGACCGTCATCTGGCTGAGCGTGCGGGGCAGCGTCATGGAGCCCTGGCGCAGGATGGCCTGCTGATTCGGCGGCTGGGCCGCCCCGACATTGGCATCGGCCGAAGAGGGGGCTGCGACGGCCGCGATGGCGTTGGACTCCTCGGCCGTCCAGATGTTGCGGAGAAGCTCGTCCATGTTCATGGAGCCGAAGTCCTTGCCGGCGCCGCCGAGCGCGGTCTGGAACTCGTCGAAGGTGAGCGAGTAGATCGAGCCCTGCCGCGCGAGCGCCGCGCCCCCGCCGCTCCCACCCGGCATCTCCATCTCCCAAATTCCCCCCGAATCTCACCGAAACTCCGCTGCAAGATCCTCCGGCCGGTCACTATCACCCCAACACTACCGGCGAAGAAGGCAAGGGCGAGCAGCGGAGGAAAGGTAGGATCTTGACTTATAGGCAGGCGAGCGGAGGCAGCGACAGGGGTGGAATGTGATTAGCTGCCCGAATTAGCAAGGGGAAATCTAGTTTACTGGGAGAAAGAAGGAATAGAAAACCCGGAGCGGGAGCATCGGGAGATGTGTAGGTGCGGCTTTGAGGGAGGCGGGGAGGGACAGGTGTCGCCTCGGGGCCATTAAAGTGGCTGCCGCCGCAGCGCGACAAAGCCCAGCAACCCGTCGACAGAGGATTAGATTTCTGCCCTGCCGGACAGCGCACGCCGCCGCTCCGCCCACACCGCTGCTCTACACAAACAGCAACAACTATACCTAAAAAAGATGCTGCCTTTAGGTTTCACTAAAAAACAATTTAGGGATTTAACTGAAGAACATGGAACTCTGGTGAATCCATAGAGATCTTTTTCGACGGGTTCATCCAAGAGAACTTCACTTTTTTTTGATTTTGCCTTTGTATTAAAGCTGGATGTGGCGAATGGATCACCCGATGACGATGTAGGCGATTGCCCGACTTAATTACGCGCCGAAACAGGCGGCAATGTGGCGTCCGTTACAAAAGAAGAAACAAATGTTCGAAAGGAAGCGATCCTTCTAGAACGCAACAAGATAGACATAAAACCATCGGGCTTGGCCATGTCATTCCAGATGGGTTGGGTGGCGTCACACAAGCGCACCGACAACGGTGGCCAGTTTCCAATAATAATATCTTGTAGATTTTTCTTGGTTTTAATTGTTGACTTTAGCAAAGGAGGTGTGTAGTCGAAATTTCTTAGTGAAAACCAATTACTAAACATTAAAACAACATGTCTATCAAAAATATAATGATATCATCATAATATGTAAATAAAGCTAATAGTATGGTTGCCCTCTGTTTTGGTTATTAGAAGAAAATCTGAAGTGTACATATATTCATTATAATAACAAAGATGTTGGTGCTTGGTAAAAAGTCAGAGAATAAAAAGATTATGTAACAACGAATAACTAGTGAAAAAATCGAGTTAGTTTATTCTAAATATGTCTTGGACATTATACTCAAGGCTAATCTTTTAGAATAAAATTGTCACAAAAATTGAGTCGGTACAGTAAATTCAAACTTATGCTCTGATAATGTTTTAAAATTCTTGTCATGTGATCATAGCATACATCCGAATGCAAACTACCGGAAGCGATCCTTCTAGAACGCAATAGGATAGGCATGAAACCACCGGACTTGGCCGTGTCATTCCAGATGGGTTGGGTGGCGTCACACGAGCACACCGACAAAGACGGACAGTCGCAATAATGCAAACTACCGGAAGCAATCCTTCTAGAACGCAATGATGTATTGTAGATTGTTTTATATTTTAATTCTTGACTTTAGCAAAGGAGGCTTATACTATACTCAAATTTTCGGGGCGCAAACCAAGTACTAAACTTCAAATAAGATATCTGGACAAAACTATAATCATCATCAACATTTGATGGAAAGAATGCCAATAGTACAATTGTGAAACCTTTTGGACATTATAACTTTTTTCTATTTCCAAACTGTACATAAGTTCATTGTAAGTAAAAAAAACTTGATGGTTGTGTTTAGTAAAAACCAGATAAAATAATCATGTAACAACGAATAAATAGTGTAAAAATTAAGGTAGTGATCTACTGAGTGGTACCTTCAATTTCATCATCATACACTACCACCATAGCGGAATCGAGATCTCTTCTCGAGGAACGTAACCGAGTATAAGAAAATAATTGGGACTAGGCACAAACAAGATTAAGGTTTTCACCAGCTGCTCATTATTTTTCGGGGCTCGAACATGTACACCATGACATATTGTCACACAAATTGATTCGTTACTTCAAATTCAAGGTTAATATATATTGCGCCACCGAGGAGCGACAACTTAGTATGATATTAAAACTCCTGTTGTGTGATCATGGCATCGACTGGTATGCATTATTAAGTAGAGGACTAAACAAGACAACCATACGAAGAAATATATGAAACTATACTATTTGGTAGAACTGCAGAAATCGTAGCATTTAAAACGACGACAAAAAATGTAGGAACATGTCAGGAGCATCTGTATGTAAAACAGAGCAGACTTCTGGCGTTAAGCTAGTTGTAAGGAACAACAGTGGTAGCCTAACATTGCATACCAATTTCTGTATATTGCAACATATTTCCAAATTATTTGGACCTTTGACGTTTATTTTCATTTATACTATATATACAAAGAGTAGTAGTGTGCTTGCATTATGTTGCTGAACGTTTCTGTGTGTAGCTTTTGGAGCGTAGACTTGGCTTCTCTGTTGCCTAGATTGAGGGGGACCAGAAGATAACGCGACGTGTCGGTCGCAGAGAGCTGGCGACCTTTCAGCACGCCGAAACGGAGCGTGAAAGCTGGACCCCATCAGGACCCGTCCCGGACGAACGGACGGCCTGGATCGATCAGTTCATCACAGGCCCATCGCTTCACGTGCGTAGAGTTGTCAAGTGCGTGTGTGAAAACGAGTCGCATGCAGCATGCGCCGTCTTATCCGGGCAAACGCCCATACCTGAAACCAACTGCAGCAAAGTCGTTCTTACCTAGCTAGGTCACCTGAAAACGAATGGCCAAAATGGTAAGGTAAAACGGCTCGTCGGCGCATGCTTTGCTTGCATTGCACCGCCGTTATCTTTGACGAACTTTACAGGGGCTCTTCTGCTCTACCAAACTTCAAACGGACTTGTACTACTCTCCCTCTCCTTTCATTTCTAAAAGGCATTTTAGATATGTCAAAAAGACTAGATACGGATCATAATAAGTGAATCTACACGCTAAATATGTTTAGCAGAAACCTCCTCCACCACAAGCGCATACCAATAGAGGTCGCCTTCTTACCCAGGTCCATCCCGAAGCCGGTCATGGTTTAGCAGATGGGAGGGAGGAGATCGGAGGGCAAATGACGGGGAGGAGTGGGTGCATGTAAGTAGAGCGGAGCGGTCGAGAATGAGATAGCATTTGGTCCGGGGTGTGGATGAAGTGGTGCATATGTGGGATCGGGGTGGGCTATCATACCAAGATTGGAGATATTCTGACTTTCTTTGTACAAAGTAGCTTTGTAGTAGATAATACCCGTACAAAAGAAGTGGATTTGTATTCATGTTAGTGGAAACTATAAAGAGGTTTTATAATCTATTCTACCGGTGGGTCTTCTATGAATTTAAGGAATTTCATAGAAATATTTAGGGTTTCTAATCTAAGGAGTTTTTCCTATATAATCCATTTATAGGATTGAATTTTGGAAGATTAGTTGCAACTCCATCGAGAGTAAGAGAGGAAGACTGATGGGAGAGCGAAAGGCGGAGGCTTGGCGACGCTGACGGCGACCGCCCGTCCGGCCCGTTGGCCCCTCCTCCCCCGCCGCCCTTGTCCCCACTGCTAGCCTCGATGGGGTCGGCGTCTGCCGCCGCTCCGGTGGTGGCGGACCCTGACTCCGTCCGTGGCCGGCGGTGGGCTGACGTGGCGGACGAGATCGACGCGGAGGAGGCGATGCGGGAGGAAGCCGAGCTCCGCTGCTCTCCTTTGCGGCTCCCGACCCTTGGCGAGTTCTTGGTCTTCGCCCGGCGCTCCCCGGCGCGTCGTCGTGGTCCTGTCCGGCGCCAAAGCCCCAGAAGGTCGCCGGCGCAACGCTCGAAGCCGGCTGCCGGGGGGTCTTCTCGTCCACGGGCAGTCGCCGGTCCCCCTGCGGGAGCTGCTAGCGCGAGACCGGCTGGGTCGTCTGTTGTGGAGCCCCGCTCCGCGACGGCTGTCTCGGCGGTCTCGGCGCCGGCGGACGGCGGGGGGGGGGGGGGGGGGGGGCGGCGCCGCCATCTGTGGCGAGGACGGAGCCGTCCTGGCGTCGCGCCTTGGCCGCGGTGGGCCTTCCCTCCATACTGGGCCCTCTCCCTAACCCTAGGCCCAGTAGCGAGGAGGTCGCGAGGCAGCCCATCTTGGAGTGGCGTAGCCAGGATGTGCGCGCGTCGCTTGGGGCTTCGGTGGGCTTGGCCCAACAGGCCGGCGATGGTGCTGCTGCGTCCGCTGCGACGGTTGGCGGCCCAACCCCAGCCCAAGTGGCCAGGCCCGCCTCGGCGTGGTTGTGGCTCCGGAAGGGGGCCCATAACCTATCGCTAGGGTTCCCAGCAACGAGCCAGCAGGTCGCGAAACACCATAACGCTGCCCGAGTGTTCGTGTCCATCCTCCGCCGCCGCCTCTCTCCAAGTCGTTCGCTGACGTGCTGCGGTCGTCCCCTCCGATGAAGCGCCGCCGTGATGACCCCTCGCCCCCGCCCCGCAGATCGGCCGGTTCCCCTCCTCCCCAATCTCCGCCTCGCGCCCCTGCCCCGGCCGCTGCCGTGTACCGCCCGCCGCCACGGAGGTCGCCACCCATCCGCTCCCCCGGTCGCCGTCGGTCCCCTGACCGCCGCCACTCGCCCGACCGCCGCATGGCTGGTCGTTGGCGTGAGGTGCGCGAGGAGCGGGGGGGCCAGCGTGCGCCTCACCGGGGCGTGCCGGCCAGGGCTGCGCGCCGCTCCAGGTCGCCGGGCCGCCGTGGGCCGTCCCCGGGTGCTCTGCAGCGCGAGCAGCAGCTGCGGGACTCGCTAGACCGCGGTCCCAGGGGTGCGACAGGGGGGTGCGCCTGCTGGGTCGTGGAGGCATGACCGGGACTCTCCCCCGCGCCGTGATGGTGCCCCGGCCAACAGTTCAGTGGCGGCGGTGGGAGTCAGCAAGAAGAAGAAAAAGACCAAGAAAAAGAAGAAGCCTACCGCTGCGGCTCCCGGCGCCGAGGGTGCGCTGCCCGTGATTGTGCACACCGCGGACACGGCTGCGACGCCGCAGCCCCGGCAGCCCTCCTTGCGGCTGCTTGGCCAGGGCATCGATGCTGGTTTTTCTTCCTCGACACGGGTGGCATCAAGCTGGCGGTTCCCGAGCACATGGCCATGATCACGGTGCTGCCTGGGCAGGACTTGGACCCTGCCGTGGTGATCTCGGCGGAGACCATCCGCACCGAGCTTCTCCAGCTTGACGGCGCGGCGCCGTGGGTGGTTCGGGAGATCTCCGCCACTGAGTTCGCGGTGGCCTTTCCCTCCTTGGAGCTCCTGCGTGGCGTCTCGTTTGGCATCACCACTCTTCCGCGGTTCAACATCAAGGTCAGCATCAAGCCATCTGCGATCGACCCCGACACGTCGTCCACCCTTGCCTCGGTGTGGATCAAGATTCACGGGATCCCAAGTGCGCTCAAGACTGTGCCCATTGTTGAGCTGATCGCCGGGGCTGTGGGTGTGCTCCTGGAGCTGGACGAGGCCTCCCTGCCAGGGGCGGGCCCGGCTCGCCTTTGCGTCAAGGTTCCAGACATCGACAAGCTGCCCGGCCTTCTCCCGCCGTTCTTCTTCGACGGAGCCGGTAGGCTTCTACGGGTGGAGGTGGAGGCAGAGGTTGCCCCTTCAGGGCCGTCCCCTGTCTCTCCGGCGCACCGCTCTCCGACTCCGCGCCACAGCCCTTCCGAGAGGGGGATGACTCCTCAGGGGATGACCTGTCCCCTGGCGACGATCCACGCGACGGGGTACCTCCCTCCCGTCCTGTGGAGCCTGCCCCCACACCACAGCAGCCTCCGCAGGGCGGCGGCTCGACTCTGTCAGGGTCCCAGGTCCAGGCATCTGCGCCTGGGCTGTCCTTCTCTGCGCTGGGTTCTCGGGCTCTGAGTGCTCCGGCGAAGCTGGCCGCGACTGACGGTCCGGCCTTCGAGCGCCCGGTCTCGCTGCAGTCCTTGGGGTTCCCGATCTCGCAGTACGGGTCCAACCTCGGGGCTGGGCCGGGGGCCCTGGACCTGTCTGGCCTTGTCTCGGACTCCTTGGGTTCTCGTTCCCCACTTCAGGAGGAGGTGGGGGGTGAGGACTCGACGAGTGTCGGGATGGAGGTCATGGCGCCAGACTCTCCTCGCTCGCCAGGCGAGGTGTGCTACCCTCGCTCCCCGGGGACGCCGGCTGCCCCAGTCCTGGAGCCGGTCACGGTCCTCCCCGACACTCCCGTGGCTGGCACCAGGGTGCGCCCTCAGCGGCCCAGACCTCTCCTCCCCAGCCTACCCGCTACAGTGCCCGCCTGGCACGTGCTAGGGGTGAGGACGAGGTGGTGGAGCCGTCCGTCTCGACGCTGGCGTCACGCCGGCGTGAGGCACGCGACCTTGGGATTGGTACGTCTCAGCCTGCTTCTTCCCATATCCCCCGCTCTTCACCACCTTCTGGTTCTCGTTTTTCGGTTCTCGACACGGTGCCTTAGACCACCTTCTTTGGTGGCGGCGGACTGCGACGTTATTTTCCGTGGTGAGAGGGGTCCTCGTCTTGAGCAGATTGCCGCTATCAAGGCTAAGGAGGTCTATGAGGGGGCCCTCGCGGCGGCTCGCGCTCAGGCGGAGCGTGAGCGGCAGGGGCCCTCGGCACCCGCTGGACCTATGCAGGAGGCGCATGGGTCTGGTAGTGGAGCCCCTCCTGTGCCTGATAGTGTGGCAGCTCCGGCGACAGCTTCCCAGGTGGGGAAGAAGCGCGGGAGGCCGCCTAAGGCGACGTCCCGACCTTCGACCTCTAGTAGGGCTCACTCTGCCCCTCCTTCGCCTGTTAGTGTGGCAGCTCCCGCGTTACCCTCCCAACCTGGGAGGAAGCGCGGGAGGCCGCCTAAGGTGACGTCCCAGCCCTCGACCTCTAGTAGGGCCCGATCGGTCCCCCGTAAGGGGACCAACCCCGATATGGTTTCCAGATGAATATTCTCACATTTATTTGGAACATGAGGGGGTTCGGGCAGGAGGGCCGGCGACGCCAGTTGATCAACTATCTTAAGGATGAGGATGTGGATATTGTAGGACTCCAGGAGACGATTCGACAGGACTTCTCGATCTCCGAACTCGAGAGCCTTAGTCGCCACAAGTTCTTGTGGCATTGGCTCCCGGCTTCGGGACACTCGGGGGGCATCCTCCTTGGGGTCAAGGAGGATACTTTCGAGGTAGAGGATATGGACCGCGGGGAATTCTTTGTGAGCATGTCGCTCACCCACCGACGATCTAATCTCCATTGGGAGGTTATTATTGTCTATGGCCCCGCGGACCATCGGAGGTCTGCTGAGTTTCTTGCAGAGCTCAAGTCTAAGGTGGAACGTTGCCCTACACCGGTGGTGGTGGCTGGGGATTTTAACTTGATTCGTTCCCCTGATGACAAGAGCTCAGACAATGTGGACCTCCCTAGGATGCGTATGTTCAATGACTGGATTGCTGATATGGCGCTTCGGGAGATCTCTCGTGCTGGGGCGCGGTATACGTGGTCCAACAACCAGGCAGACCCGATCCGTAGTGTCCTTGATCGGGTCTTAGTGTCGGTGGAATGGGAAGTGGCCTTTCCCTTGTGTTCGCTCCGCGCGTTAACTAGGGTTGGCTCAGACCATTCCCCCCTCCTCTTGTCGTCTGGAGGAGGGGCTCCCCCGAGGTCGAACCGCTTCCACTTCGAGGAGTTCTGGCTGGGTCAGCCGGGCTTTGTGGAGGCGGTTCGACTCAAGTGGGAGGCCGCAGTCGCATCGCCACCCCGCGCATATAATGCGGTTGATATTTGGCACCATTGTGCTAAAGTCGCCCGCCAATTTATGCGAGGGGGGGTGCGAATGTAGGGGCTGAATTACGAAAGTCGAAGGCGGAGATCCTTGGACAGATCCAGTCTCTGGATGCGACGTCGGATTCGGTGGGCCTTACCGCTGATGGTTGGGCCCAGCGATATGCCCTGGAGGCCTCGCTTATGAAGATATACGAAGGCGAGGAAACCTTCTGGCGCCAACGTAGTCGGCAGAACTGGCTTCTGCGTGGTGATGCGAATACAGCTTACTTCCATGCCATTGCTAATGGCCGACGCCGAAGGTGTTCCATACCGTGTTTGTGGGCGGATGGCCTCCTATTAGAGGAGGCCGAAGACCTGTCCGCCCACATCTACTCCTTCTATAAGGAGTTATTCACGGAGGGTCCCCGCACGGGTGTTGCGTTAGCCGCGGACTTCTGGCCCGTAGGGGCCTTAGTCTCGGATAACGAGAACATGGAGCTTACTCTCCCATTCACCCCGTGGAGGTCCGGCAGGCGCTCATGGGGATGAAGGCCAACTCGGCCCCGGGCCCGGATGGCCTTCCTGTCTCCTTCTTCCAGAAGTTCTGGAATAGTATTGAGGCGGTCATTATGCCGATGTTCCAGGAGTTCTATACTGGCACATTGGTTATGTCCCGCCTCAATTTTGGCGTGATCACTCTCATCCCTAAAGTGGCAGGGGCCACTGATATACGTCACTTTAGACCGATTACGGTGATCAATGTCATCCAGAGGCTGCTTGCCAAAGTGTGTGCCTCACGCTTGGCACCAGTTGTGGAACGTCTCGCTCACCCCTATCAGTTCGCCTTCCTTAAGGGACGATTTATCCATGACGGCATTCTAGCGCTTCATGAGATTGTTCATGAAGTTAAGGCTAGACACCTCAAGGGTGTCTTCCTTAAGCTAGACTTCCAGAAGGCATATGATCGTTTGGACTGGGCGTTCCTTCGCCAGGCTCTCGAGCGACGGGGGTTCGATGATCGGTTCATATGCTGGATTATGCAGATTGTCATGAGTGGCAACACAGCGATAAATATTAATGGGGAAATTGGTCCCTATTTTAGGTCGTCGTGTGGGGTAAGACAAGGGGATCCCATTTCTCCCCTTCTCTTTGACCTTGCCGTCGATGTCCTTGCGGCTGTCTTGGACAAAGCCAAGATGGCCGGCCACATCTCCGGTGTGGTAGGACACCTTATTCCTGGAGGTGGGGTCACCCACCTCCAGTATGCGGACGACACCATGATCATGGTGGAGGGGTCGGAACTTGACATTGTTAATCTCAAATTCCTTCTCCTCTGCTTTGAGGCTATGTCGGGCCTCAAGATTAACTTCGACAAGAGCGAAGTCATGATCATGGGCTACTCCCTAGAGGAGCAACAGCGGATAGCGGACAATCTTAACTGCAAGTTGTCCTCCTTCCCGGTTACTTATCTAGGGATGCCCCTTAGTGACTCTAGGATCCTTATTAGGACCTTGAGCCGCTTCGTGGCCGTGTCAGGTCCAGGGCCGAACCTTGGCAGGGGCGGTTTACCTCCAAGGCGAGCAAATCGGTTCTTATTGACTCATGCCTATCTAGCTTGCCTATGTACGTGATGGGAGTCTACGAACTCCCAGAAGGCGTGCATGGCGAGTTTGATAAGGAACTCTCGCGCTTCTTTTGGTCGGCGGCCAATGGGCGCCAGAAGTATCACATGGTCAAATGGGCAGATGTGTGCGCCCCCAAGGACATGGGGGGCATAGGTATTTTAGCGTCGCGGAAGATGAATACTGCCCTTTTGCTTCGCTGGGTCTGGCGGATCCTTAGGGAGGAGGGGGGTTATGGCTGCAACTTATCAAAGCGAAATACTTGCAGGGACGCCCCCTCCTCGCGTGTGACCGTCGTGATGGTTCGCAATTTTGGCGATCCATCCAATCCATCAAGCATGAGATTAGAAAGGGGACCCGCTTCTCCATAGGGAATGGAGAGGGTACCCTCTTTTGGCTAGACCATTGGCTGGGTGATGGTCCTTTGCAGTTAGGTTCCCTTCTTTGTTTGCTATCTGTTCAGACCCGACACAGTTGGTGGCCGCGGCGGGGCGAAATGGGACTTGGAACATCTCGTTCCGACGATCATTTGGCCTTGCAGAGGCTACAGCTTGGACGGAGTTACGGAGTTTGCTTCCGGAGGCGCTGCCAGGGGGCAAGACTTGGTGTCTTGGCTCCTGGCGCCCTCTGGGATATTCTCCGTAAAGTCGTCCTATCGGAGTTTATTCAGTGGGCCACATACAGCCTGGGCTTCCCCACTGTGGAAGGCTCCCCTTCCCCTAAAAATTAAAATCTTCGTGTGGCAACTTCTTAGGGACCGTCTCCCATCAGGGGTGGAGGTCCGAAAGCGTCGTGGACCGGGTACTGGGCTTTGTCCTCTTTGTGGGATCCCCGAAACGGGAACCCACATCTTGTTTAGTTGTCCTGCGGCCAGGTTTCTATGGAACTTCGTCCACGAGGCGCTTGGGCCTGCTTGGCAGGCCTCAGACCTTGGCGAGTTCCTTGAAACACAGGCGAACCGTACCGGGAACAGGCGCCGCCTGTTCTGGTTGGTGTTCGCCGCGATGGCATGGACTCTTTGGACTATTCGTAACAAGATGGTGATTGAGCGGGTTTTTCTTCGGCGTGCTTCTGACTCCATGTTTAAATTCCTGGCTTTCTTGCAGCAGTGGCACCCGCTTGCTAGGCAGCGCGACAGGGGGCAGCTAGATGTCATGCTTGACAGACTTTTGGAGGCCGCGCGACGTCTCTCCTCTACATCTAGCAGCTAGCGCCGACTGGCCTGGGTTTTTTTGTTCTCTATGATGTACCCTCTCCCTGCCCCCCCCCCCCCCCCCCCCCCCCCCCCGTTCTCTCTACTCCCTGCCCCTAGTGCTACTTTTACTGTTTGGGCTTACTTGTGCTGCTGCCCCAGCTCTTCTTTCCTAGCCTCTGTTTCTGCTTGTTGACTGTGTTTGGACTTGCTTGGCATGTTGCTTTATTTATAAAGCGGGGCGAAAGCCTGTTTCGAGATTACAAAATTTCTATGAAATCTATTTATATGCACTCCATTCCATATAAATCTCACCATAGCTCAAACCTTTTTTCTTTTAAGAAGTTTAATGCAATTACACTCTTGTGCTTTTCTACTCTCTCTCTCCCCCCCAACCCGTAAAATTCTTGTGCATCATCAAAAGATAGTACTTAGTAAGACACGTCTATCAAATCTCCATGTTTTCAAATCCAATAGAATTAACCATAGGTGGCATCGATCCCGATCTTGTGTACTATTCCCATGTTTCTAAATTGTTGTAATCTGTAGGGATCCTATTGCTCCTTTGATTCAAAGGAATCATGTCTCATTATTGGAGGATCTGGATTGTTAGATAGTTTTCTCTTACAAAATCGTTTGATTCACATGATTAAAATATTTTGAAATTCCTACAAAGAATTCAATTTACACTCTATTTCGGAGGAAAATTTTCCTTCACTCGAAGCTCTTTTTGCAATTCGTTTGATATTCATGTGCAACCAAACACTTGTGTATCTATAATGATGTACCTTTTCTAATCCTTTATGACTGAAGAGGACATGTCAACAGAAATTCACTTTGCCTCCCGGGTGCATATGCTCCTGTTAACTTTGTCAAAATTAAAAAATATATAAAAACACTTCGAAAAAATCTGAAAAAAATGGGCACAAACATATACACGTTTTTAACATCCTTGCAAAATTTCGGAAGGAAATGACACATTATGTGGTCTGTGCAAAAAAGACAAAATCTGTGCTTGCACAGACCACAGGAAGTGTTATTTCCATCCAAAATTTTGCACGAATGTTGAAATTTATATATGTTTGTGCCCAATTTTTTTCAGATTTTTTAGAAGAGTTTTCATATTTTTTTAAAATTTGAAACATATAACCGGAGCATATGCACCCGGGAGCTAAAACGCCTCATCAACATGTCAATCCAATCCTACGTTCCCTGTTAATAGGTGAAAATCCTGCAAATCAGAAGGAGCCCTAAACTTTCCCTGAGAAGCCAAACCATGAGAAACTCTGGGTGGAAGAGCACAAAACCAACAAGACTCGTGCTAAACTGCATCATGCATTCATGCATGAGAGCATAAAACTGACGAGACTCCTACTAAACTGCATGATGGACGCAGTAGTCGCCATCGAGGGGTCTAGGTTTCCTATCATTCCAAGCTCGTCTCCACCACAAACATGTCACAAGGACTGACGGCCAAATGGACGCCCTATCCGCCCCTCAGCTCCGCTAGCTCCGCTGTTTCCCTGTGTCGGCACAGGGACTAGTTTAGCTCTTGTCTCGCCCCATTAATTCTGCATGGGATCTGAGCGGGTCGCTCTCCGCCCCTCCGGTCTCGCCAAACCCTGTCCGTGGCATCGGCATCATCACCACCCCAATATAGTATCGCCGGCGCCCTATCGCCCCACGCCAGCACAGGTCCTATCATCCCATTCTGAGAGCTCTGCCCCGATTTGAATAATACAAGCTCGCGACGGACTGGGGCAACGATGCGCCGCCGGGGCGCCTCCACGTCGCGCGCTCCCGGCGATCTGCCAGTATTATTTCCCGTGGAAGGAAGCCAGTGGCTGGTCACCGCAAGATCATGACCTAAACAATAAAGAAAAATGCCGTACGCTGCGTGATCTTGCGGATGATTTGGTTGTTTCTATACCTAACGATTGTTGCGTCACTTGGAGAGCGGCAGCGGCCGGGCGCAGTCGACTTTCAGGTTAGGCTTTACCCCTGCCCGCTTTGAGGAGTTTTCTATTGGGGAAGGAGAGAGGGAGATGGGAATATCCTTTTCCTGGAAGGTAGGTAAAAGCCATGGGAAATTTCTGGAACACGAAGGAGTAGAATATTTCCTGGCACTAGTTTGAAAGTTGGAGGGGCACATGCAGGCCTACACGTAGGGGCGCTACAGCTGGACGCATTCCTGCACCAGTTTACAAGTCACTGCTGCAGCATGAGCGCCGGAGAGTTAGGAGGAAGACTTGTGTGTTTGCTGGCATTTCTCAATTTTTTCTGTGACATGGCATTTGTCAATTCGTTGCTTGTATTGTTTTTTCCAACCGGGGCTTCCATGCCCTTTCCATTTTATTAAACGGAAAGAACACACAAGGTTCATACAAAACCAGCAGGAGTTAAAAGGAAAAGGAAGCAAGGGGCAAGGGGAAGGGGAAGCGGGTTGGGGCAGTACCAGGAAACCCACTGTGAATGATCGGCGTCGATCACCCACCATGGGGCGAAAACCTGGTACCACCATCCAGCTATCCTAACAAGAGTATCGAAACCATATTACAAGCCACACACTCAGTTTGTTCCGGGAAGAAAGCAACAATATCATCCCAGCACCAGCATCAACTTGCCGCACCCAAAACATCAACATCACTTTGATCATCTTGACTTGGACCGCAACAACATCATCAGTTCCCGGCCGACATCACGCCAGTTGAAACTGGTATCCTTCTTGCATCAGCACGCAGCAAGTTCGTCGACATCTTGTCAGCACCCAGCTTCAGAAAATCTTGATCAACCTCCTTGTGCAAACCTGACCAGTGAGTAAGCAAAGAGGACACATGAAAAATCACTTCACTGGGGTTTTTCATCTGGTGTTTGTCAAAAGTTACTTTGTTACGAGTTTTCCAAATAGCCCAGCATAAGGTAGACACTCCAATCATGAACAAGTGTTCTTTCCCAGGTGTATAAGCATGAAACCAGTGGCGGAGACAGGGGGACCAGCAGGGGCCCTGGCCCCCCTAATACCATTGATTTGCTCCTTAAAAATGTATGAACAGTGTAAGTTTTGATTTGTTTACCCTAACCGGCCCCCCTAAAACTCAAAATTAGGCAATCCTGCCTCCGCCCCTGCATGAAACCACACCATAGCTTGCCACACATTTTTTGGACAACGATTAGTTCCTAAAATCCTGCCCATTGCACCCCAAACAACTTTTGCAACCGAGCACTGAAAAAACAAATGATTTGCGGATTCAAGTTCATTACAAAAAGAGCAAACAGGATTCCCAACCCATTTTCTTTTTTTCATATTGTCCCTTGTCAAGACAGCGTCTTGGAACAACTGCCACGTAAAGATCTGAATTTTCAAAGAAAACTTAGCCTTCCATATGCAGTAATAATTTGGTCCAGATATGTTCTTTTCTAGGAATTCGTACACCGATTTGGTGGAGAAAACCCCATTTTTATTCAGAACCCACTGCACACCATCATGCTCCCCATCCAACTGCAGAGCCCTTATATACTCCACCACTTTGTTCCAACGTTGCTTGTATTGTGCTTCTTGCCTGCCTCCCTAACAATTTTTTCTTTCTGAACAACCCGAGCTAGCTAGCTACCTGCCTGTCTCTGTCGCCTCGTGCTTTCGGCACTTCTTTTGGACTTCAGATCCCCTTCATTCCTGATCGTCAGTTCGTGGGCTGCTCTTCAGTCTGTGGCCTAGCACTATCTGGGCCTCGCGCCTAACCGGACGGCCTTATGGCTTCCTGGTTCTGCCTGACCCATTCGGGGGCCCCCTAGTCAACGACCTAGGCGGAGCGAAATAGCCTCCGCCCGCACGCATACTATTCTGGGCCGCGGCCCACGATTTCTCCATCGTCTTCCCCAACGTGCACACAAGCTGTTGTCACAGTTCTTCCTCCCTGCCGATCTCTCTGCCTCCGTCGCTCCCACGCCGCCACCGTCGGCCGTTGCCGCCTGCTGCCGCCACCCGCGCCCGGCGCCGCTCCCGCGACGCCTCGGCGCCCCGTCCTGCTCGAACCGTGGCCTCCGCCAGTCCGCCGCCGCCCCGTCCTTCCCTCTAAGCCCCCCCGACCTGCACCCTAGCCCTAACTCCGGCGAGCTCCGGCGACCACCCCACCCGCACCTGCACCCCCCCCTCGTTAAGGTACGTTCTCGCCTCCGCCGACGACGCCGCGGCCAGCCGCTTCGTCCCCGTCTCCGGCGAGGTCCTGGCCTCACCTCAACCGGGGCGCCACGGCCAGCCGCGTCGTTCCCATCGTCGGTGAGGACGTCCGGTCGGTCGCCGTCGTCGCTCCGATGTCAACCGTCGTCGTCCACTTCTTCTTCGTCGCACGAAGAAGGGCTAGTCCCATGTCTCGAGGGGGGGGGGGTGCGGAGACTGGTAGTTGACGACCTGGTCGTCAAATAAGTTGGTGCGTGCCACTTTTTAAAGAACTTTTATGTGTTGCTACAGTGCTGTTTTCTGTTTCGCCATGCCTTTAGCTGATTTGACCCAATTTCTTTGATCCGTTGTTCCACTTCTTAAGTAAAAACTAGCTAAATTTAGTGCGGCGACACGCCGCACCCTTGCGGAAAATTTTATGTGTTCTTTTGTAGTTGAGATATATATATTGTAAAGAAAGGCGGTAGTTCTATATCGGGTAATGTGGTTAGCTGAAATTCAATTTGAAAGCAATCCGTAATTAGAGTAAATGAATTTACATTTCGTCGAAATATTCATTGAATCAAGTTTTTTTTTTGGCATGGGAGTACATAATTAGAGGGATTTAAGTTACATTGCTTGCAAATATGGTAGGTAAATTTGAATAATCAAATAACCGTGTGGTGAAAATGAAATTTTGAAATATCCATGTTTAGAAGTTTTGTGGATTACAAAATCGTTAAATTAAAGAAAGGTTTGCGTTCAAAATTTTGTTTGGATTTTCAAATGTAGTCGAATTTGGACTTTATTGAGTTTTTATCTGTTTTTCACGTTTGCAAATTGCTCAGACTTGGAAGACATTTAAGAGTTTGGAATGTTTGAACTTGAAATTATAGTCTATGCCGTAAATAGCTAGTTTTTTTTTTATTTTTGGCTGTTTTCATGTATTTTTCATATTTTTTTGGACGAGTATATTTGAATACAAAATTTAAATATGAGAATGGCTATGTTAAAAAGTTGTGCCGGTTTTTCAATTATTGAAATACAAAAGAAGTGTATGTTCGGAAAAATTGTTCAGGTTCTAAGAAGTACTCTACTTGGTAAGCTATTCACGTTATATTTGGTTGGATGGGTCTATTTGAATAAAAAGAATCCAATTTCAAAGTGGGCACATTAAGAAATTGTCCGGAATTGGAAATTATTGGAATTCAAAAGAAGTCGGTGTTTAGAAATTGCCCATATTTTAAAAATTCTTCTAATGGATATTCTGTTTCCAGATTTGAATTATGTCAACGTTTATAAATTGCTTAGATTTGGAATGTCTTGTAAATAAGCAGCAATTTTTTTCGCGATTATTTTCATATATTGAAGTTTTTTTTGTTTGTTGTTGTCAACAATTTTTTCATAGTCATTTGGATGGGCACAAAAATTAAAAAAGCATTTTAAGAAAGAAAAACAGAAAAAGAAGACAGGAAAAAAACAGGAAAAAAAAAAGGCCGAGGCGCCAGCCCAGCCCAAGACGCGGCCCAGCTGGCCAGCCCAGGCCCGTTGGCCGTCGCGACGACGTCACCGGGGGCGGAGCCGCCGCGGCGGCGCCACGCCGCCGGCGTGCCACGGCGCGAGGTGAGACGCGCGCGTGTGCGTTCGACGCGCATCGACGCGAGGAGGCCAGGGGTGGCGGCGCCGCCCCGTTTTGGTCGCCGTGGCGCCGCCGGAGGCGCGCGAAACGCGGCGGAGGGCAGTGCGGCGGCGGCGGCCATTCCGGCGACCTCGCGGCCTCCCGGGATGCGATCCGCGGCGAGGAGGGAGCTGACGCGGCGGCGGAGCTCTTCGTGGCCGCGGATCTGGCTGGGGAGGGCAGAGCGGCGGGACGGGGAGGCGGCGCCGCCGCCGACCACGGGCAGGCGCGGGAGAGGGAAGGGCGAGGGGGGATGTGACGGCATTTTTGCAAAGAAGCCCTGAAGTTTTGGTTATTTTTGGATAGGTCCTTCTGTTCGGGAAATCGTGGACGGCGGAGCAATTTCTGCTTTTGTGAGGGTTGTTTTTGCTAAACCGTCACGGACACGACGGGACGACCGTGCGATCGTCGACGGACGGCGCGGATGCGAAACACTGTAGAACACTGTAGATGAACAGTAACATCTACAGTGCCGGAGCGCTCTCAGACCGCGAAAACGGCCAGCTTTCGCGGCGGCTCTGCCGCCGGCGCGCCACGGCGCGAGGTGAGACGCACGTGCGTGTGCGTTCGACGCGCATCGACGCGAGGAGGCCAGGGGTGGCGGCGACGCCCCGTTTTGGTCGCCGTGGCGCCGCCGGAGGCGCGCGAAACGCGGCGGAGGGCCGTGCGGCGGCGGCGGCCATTCCGGCGACCTCGCGGCCTCCCGGGATGCGATCCGCGGCGAGGAGGGAGCTGACGCGGCGGCGGAGCTCTTCGTGGCCGCGGATCTGGCCGGGGAGGGGCAGAGCGGCGGGGCGGGGAGGCGGCGGCGCCGCCGACCACGGGCCGGCGCGGGAGAGAGAAGGGCGAGGGGGGATGTGACGGCATTTTTGCAAAGAAACCCTGAAGTTTTGGTTATTTTTGGATAGGTCCTTCTGTTCGGGAAATCGTGGACGGCGGAGCAATTTCTGCTTTTGTGAGGGTTGTTTTTGCTAAACCGTCACGGACACGACGGAACGACCGTGCGATCGTCGACGGAAGGCGCGGATGCAAAACACTGTAGAACACTGTAGATTAACAGTAACATCTACAGTGCCCGGAGCGCTCTCAGGCCGCGAAAACGGCCAGCTTTCATATAGTGAGTAATGTCAGAGGGTTTTATCGTTTGCGAAACAAAATGCCAAGAGGGTTGATTAACAATTGTTATTACCGTCATTTCCTACAATAAAGGTGATAACTAAATCCGAACGCAAAAAATAGGCCATACAAATAGATAGCAACAAGAATTTGGCCCCTCGGTCATCAGGATTCTCAAGTTGCCCCTAACCAATAGAAACCAGCATATATCAGTTGTACGACAATGGCGCCTTCCACTTTGATGGGGAAGTGACAAGCTGTTGCGCCGATGAGTATCCACCTCACGGTGGCCATAAGAGTCGAAACAACGATGATAGGGTAGCTAAGATGAAGATACGATGTAGCATTGCTAGATGGAAAACCCGAGACAATGGGTGGAAACCAGGTCGTACTGATGCCAACATTGACGGTGCTCTTGGTAGAACGTGGTGGGACGCCCGCCCTGTTACAAATATGCCCATAGAGATAATAATAAAAGTTTTATTATTCTATTTTCTTTATGTTAATAATTAATTTTAAATTCTATGTTATAATATTGTAATATGTCCTTGAGAATATGAGATTCATATGAAAGACATGATCTATGTAATTTCGTATAAGTAGAACAGGAATTTTCCCACCATCTTCAGGATTATTTTGGAAACAACTTTTTCTTGGACAATTAAACTTGCATCAACCTGCCATTATCGTTTTAGTTGAATCGAATAAAACAAGGTAGAACAACTTCGGCATGCATCAACCAGCCACCCCCCCCCCCCCCCCCCCCCCCATCACTATCCCACCCGTCGCAGAAGCTCGCGCCTGGTCGGAGTTTTTCTCCTCACCGTTGGTGACCGCCATGTCCTCTATGAATCCAAGTTGCAACCACGCTAGCCCTTCAGGGCTGGGCCGATGACCGGCGGCAAGAGAGTCGGGTGGTGAGGAACTAGCGGTCGATCGCCCGAGACCGAGCGACACGGTAGCCTTTCTTTGTAAACGTCTTCTAAAGGTATTCAAAACAAAAAATCAATAGAGCTTAATTGTGTAATCTCACGATATATTTGTCCGAGTTCGAGCACTATGTGTAAGTTGAGAGTTAATCTAAAAAACCACCACAATTTAACGGAAAGTTCGCACCAGTTTTTAGTAATTTCTCAAAAATCCACCACAGTTGTGCTGGTTCGTTTCAAATAGCATTGATTCGCGAATTTGCCCACGCTAAGACAATTTGTGACAGCGGGTCTCAGTGTCAGGGGTGACGTGGCACGACAGATAAGGTAAAAGAAGACATATTGAAATTGAGGGTTGTTTTTGTAAATTTCTCATTTTCTCTCTGAATATCCGTAGAGCTGTAGCGTCAGGTGTGGCCGGAGGAGGAGATCGACGACGGTGGCGGGTCACCGGACGTAGAGAAGAAGGAGCGATGTCGGCTCTACAGGGTACCAACCCAAAATGCACACGCCTTGGGGATCAACTGCTGCTCAAGCAGGTGAACACGACCGTCGGGCCATCCCTGTTGCTTAGAGCATCTCCAACAGCGGCGCTTAATAAGTCGCGCGCCGAATAAACCGTCAATTTAGTGCGCGCGCGGCTGAAAGCAGTGCTCCAGCGGCCGCGGCATAACCCCGCACGCGCTAAAAAGCGTCCAGCGCGCTGGACGAAGCGGGACTCAAAACGGCGTATTTGGTGCGTGCGGTCCAGCGCGCGGGGCCAAAATGAAGTTGCGCGTGAATTGACCAACCGCCAGATCTGAAACCTCCAGCCGCTCGCGCCGCCCCGCACCTCTCCCCCATCTCCTCCGGCGACCCAGCGCTCAATTTACCTGCCGTCGGCGCTTCCTCCGCTCCTCCGCAGAGCGCCGCCGCTTTGTATGGACGCACGCAGGTCGCCGCGGCGTTGAATTGGGCCCTGCCGTCACCGACGCCGCCGGCGCTTCCGCCGCTTCAGCGCGCCGCCACTGCTTGCTCGACCTCCTTCCTCGCCGCCACCCCTCCAGCGCGCAGTTCCTCCGACGAACAGCGCCCGGCGGCCGTTTGCACCTCCGCGCGCACAAGGTGTTTGACAAAACACTTGCAAGGTATATTTTAGCTATAAACTTTAATTTCTTAGATGAATTTGGTGCATTAGTTTGTAGATTTAAAGTAGTTTAAATTAATGTTTGTAGATGAGTTCGTCCTACGATTCTTCCGATGAAGAATTTGATCTTCAAGAGGAGGAGGACGTCGCAATGATCCTAACTATCCATGCTAACAAAAAGCCGAAGTACGGTGGTTCAGTTTTCGGCCGTCAGAAATTGTGGAGGGAAAGGATCGGTGCTCACGAAAGATTGATGAGGAACTATTTTGTGGAGCATCCCACATACCCCGAGTCATATTTCCGGCACCGTTTTAGGATGAGCATCGACTTGTTCAAGCACATTGCGGAGAAGTTGGCGAGGCATGATCGTTTTTTTCAACAAAGGAGGAATGCCGCCGGAGAGCTAGGGCATAGCACCTTTCAAAAGGTGACCGCCGCTTTGCGTATGTTGGCATACGGTATTCCAGCGGATCTAGTTGATGACCACTTGGCCATGGGTGAGAGCCAAGCCATCATGTGTGTCAAGCAGTTTGCAGTTGGAGTTGTGCAAGTATTTGGTAAGGAATATTTGAGAGCTCCCAATGCTGCAAACACGGCTAGGCTTTTGAAGTTCAACCCCGCTCGGGGGTTCCCAGGTATGCTTGGCTCTATTGATTGTATGCATTGGAGTTGGAAGAACTGTCCTGCGGCATGGCATGGACAATTCCAAGGCCACAAAAAGGATTCCACTATAATCCTTGAAGCGGTGGCCGATCATGAGACTTGGATTTTGCATGCTTTTTTGGTATGCCCGGATCTCTCAATGACATCAATGTTCTTCAACGGTCACCACTCATGAATAAGATTGCAAAAGGTGAAACTCACCCGGTGGAGTTTGTAGCAAACGGCCATACATACAACTATGGCTACTATCTTGCGTATGGCATCTACCCAAGGTGGCAAACATTTGTGAAACCGGTTCACAAACCGCAAGGTAAGAAAATGCTTGATTTCCACAATGCTCAAGCGGCGGCTAGGAAAGATGTGGAGAGAGCATTTGGGATTTTGCAAGCCCAATTTGCTATTGTGAGAGGACCGGCTAGATTTTGGGATCAAGACATGATTTGGTACATCATGACCGTTTGTGTGATCATGCATAATATGATCATCGAGAATGAGCGCGGGCAAGATTTAGAATACACTCACTATGAGTTGATGGGACATACTGTGCAAGTGCGGAGGAGGGCTGAGAGGGCGGCCCGGTTTGTTGCATCTTATCATGCCATTCGACGTAATGAAAAGCATGATGAGCTTCAAAATGATCTAATCGAGGAGTGGTGGACATGGAATGGGCAACAATGAGTTGAAGGTGTATGTTTGTTGTATGTTCAATTGTTGATGAACTATTCATTCTATTGTTTGGTGAACTATTTATTGTATTCAAGCAAAAAAATATTTGTTTGTGTTGTAATAATAATTAAACTATTTATTGTTGATTTATTTTGTGTATGTTTGATCTTCTTGGTTGTATGTTTGAGTGCAAATGTTTTTTGTGCTGGGCGCGCACGCTGGAGTTTCAGCGCCACTGCTAGAGCGCTGCTTGCGGCGCGCTAAACTATAGCGCTTCTGCTAAAGCAAAACAGGCGCCCAACGCGCTAAAACGCTATTTTGGCGCTGCAAAAAATATTTAGCGCGCCGGAGCGTAGCGCGCCTGTTGGAGATGCTCTTAGGTCTTTGCCGCCATGCGACGCCGGCGAGGTGTCCCGACTGTGGCTCGAGGCAGGGGGCACTTTGTGAGGGCAACCAGGAGATCCGCGTCGGGGGAAGGTACGGGGCCGGTAGACGAGCTACCTCAGAGCGCCGTCGTGTGTAGGCCGGGGAGCGCCAGCCTTGCTGCATCTCTCGTCGGAATCGAGGAAGATGAACGACCCGATTCAACTTCTTGGAGGGGGAAGGAACATGGTGGGAAAGAAGCCTAAGTCGAGCTGGAGTGTTGTCCGTCGGACTTCATCGCCACCGCGCCACCCACCCTGGCGTGCTGCGTTACGCCCTGCTCGCTGCCGCGCGTGGCCGGCGTGGCCGTTCGCTGGTCCGGTGGCCAAGGACAGCAATGGGAGTGGGCGGCACCGGCGACCTGGGATGGAGGTGGGGGTGGCACCGGTACCCGAGTACGGAGGCGAGGCGGTGGTGGGCTGCAGCACAATGTCAGTGCATCGGTGCGGGATTTGGGGAAAAGGAAATAAAAAGAAAAGGAGAAAAAAGAATTAAAAAGAGGGGAGAGACAAGTGTGTCCCAAAATTTTACAAAAATACCCAAAAGTTAGATATGCCTAACGTTTCTTGCCTTCGACCATCGGCATCGTGCCACGTAGGTAGACCCCGCTCGTCAGAAACGTTGAAAACGCGGCTGAATCGAACAATCGGTGCTAACCAGCGCAATAAGGTGAATTTTTGAGAAATTACTGGAAACTGGTGGATTTGCTAAGTTCCCGCTGAATTGTGGTGTTCTTTTTGGCATTAACTCGTAAGCTGACCAACTTATCTAAGAACAAACTAAGAACACATAGTTTCCATGATGATTTATACATGCTGTTATATTTCAACAACAAAAAAAATGCATACCCTACTGTTTTAAGTAGAGTGAATTGAGTATGCTGTTATATCCATGATTAAATCTCGTATTTGGACATGGTGTGCTGTGGTAGCTTCTGCTAGTGTATTGGTCTATTGCACAAGCATGATTAGCCACAAGATAACGCGCGAATTTCTTTTGAAGAGAGACTGAATCTTCGGAAATTTAACTGTTGGCGCTCTTGCGGCTCATTCAGTCGTGCGACCTGCGTCGTCCACCTCGAAACTCTTGATCAAATCCAGCAGATTAGCAAGCGATGAACCACCTTCCTGCACGGCCGCCCTGGCCTTCTCCGAGAGCGTCCGTGCCTTCCGCCTCCTCTCCTCCCCCTCATCTCCTCCGCCCATGATGCTCCTGACCGCGGCCTCCACGACATATCTCCCCACCACGATCTCCTTCTCCGCCACCTGCCACAGCAACGGCTCTTTGACTCCGATGCTCACGCCGATCCCCAGCACATCCACGGCCAACTTCTCGTTCAAGAACTGGTCCGAGAAGTGCGGCCACGTCACCACCGGCAACCCGGCCGCGATCGCCTCCAGCGTCGAGTTCCACCCGCAGTGCGTCACGAAGCCGCCCACCGCCGCGTGGTTCAGGATCAGCACCTGCGGCGCCCACCCTCTGATCAGCATGCCGCGCCCGGCGACGCGCTCCTCGAGGTCCCCCAGGAACTCGCGCACCGCCTCGCCGTAGAGTCCGGGGTTCTTCAGGACCCACACGAACGGGTGTCCCGACGCCTCCAGCCCGAGCCCGAGCTCCACCACCTGCTTCGGGTCCGCGTGCACGATGCTCCCGAAGCTGACGTAGACGACGCTGCTGCGCTCATTTCCGTCCAGCCACCGGATGCACTCGTCGGCGGCGATGGCTGTGGTAGTGTTCCCTCTAGCCGCCAGTGTAGCGGTGTGCCGGTGGTACAGCGATACCGGGCCGATGGTCCACACCTTCATGTTCCTCGCGGCCGCGTACCCTGCCACGTACTCGGGCTCCATCTCCAGGAAGGAGTTCATGACGACGCCGTCGGCCTCGGCTCGCGCGCGCTCGATGGCGTCGCCTAAGTGGGCGAACACGGGCAACCGGAAAAAGCCAGGGGCTTGCCCCTCGTCACCTCGATCCTCTTCTCCACGCCCGGCACCACCACGGGCTCGTTGTCGTCGGCCACGCCATCGTACGCGTTGAACCGCTCCACGTTGTGCTGGCAGAGGAGGCAGAACGCGCACATGCTGTAGAGGCTGAGGCGGGGAACCTTCAGGTTGGCCGCGACGCCCACGGTCCAGGAGTGGCAGAAGTCGGACACGATGCACGTCGGGTACGGCGGGTGCGCGCGGAGGTGGCGCTCCAGCGGCGCCGCGAGGAGTGCCAGGGCGTCGAAGTAGTTTGCGTGGAGCTCGGCGGGATCTTGTCGACGTCATCGGCTCCCTCGGGCAGGCCCACCGCGGCGCAGTCGAGCGGGAGCTCCACGAGCCGGATGGGCAGGCCGGACTGTCGCGCGAAGTCGATCGTCGGGCGGATGCGCGCCGCGTTGGACGGCGTGGCCACGACGCTGGCGAGCGCGCCGTGCGTGGCCAGCAGCAGCGCGGTGTCCACCGCCGGGATGACGTGCCCCTGGTACATCAGCGGGACCACGACGAAGTGCGCCTTTGCGGCGGCGCTGCCCGCGTCATCGCCCCCGCTGCTGCCGTTTGATGCTGCTTGGGGATCCATGCCCGGCTGTCTCGGACTGGTAATGCGCTGATCGATGCGTTTGGCAATGCCTTTTTGGCTTGTCTTAAAAGAAGACCGGGCTCTGAACGCGACGAATGCCTCGGTTGCAGCCATCCTGGCCAGCGCCGGCCGACGTGGTACCAGCAGAATCAGATGGCGGTTGACGGCGTCTTTCTAGGATTTTCAGTTGTTTCGTTTGTCGGCTGTGTGAAAGAAGAACGGGATTTGGATGCGTCGAACTGTTGCTTGTCGAAGCAAATTTGTCATGGATGGATGATGGATGGTACCAAGGGCAGATGAGAGTGACTGCAAATTTGTCACACTAACGTTATGGCGAATCATGATTCAGTATATCCAACGGTTGACAAGACCTCAAGATCTGTGCACCCATCTCTCTATCTCTCCCACGCCTCTGTCCCTGCGCCTTCGTTCACCCCCTCTGTTATCTACTCAGTACAAGATTCATTCAATTATCACTCTCACATACGATTCAGGATACAAATCTGAGTAGCTAGTCTGGATACAAGCACAATTGTGCTAAAATAAGAACCAGGAAGAGTGGATCGAAGAAGAGAGCCAGATGGGAGAGGAATTGCCGCCGCCGTGCCGGGTTCGCCTGATCCAACTTGGATACCCCTCTCCGTTGCTTCTCTGCGTATACTTGTAGCTTGTGCGACCCAGCAGCCACGTGTGACGGTGGTTGGGCCACGGCCCACGGCATCGGCCCATGATATGTAGAGGGTTGCTAACACCCCTCCCTCCTTGAAATACGGCTTGACCCCAAAGTCATGGTTGTAGAGGAACCAAGAAGATCTGAGCCGCCGGGGTCCCATGGAACTTGCATTACCTTGAGGCCATTTGAGTCCAGCGAGTGGAGGAAGTCAATGTCGTTGTCATGGAGGAGGTAACAAATGGCAGAGTTCAGTGCATGCCTCCCTCCTTGAAAGACTGCTTGTCGATCAAACTCCAGAAACAAGAGCAGTGCAGGCCTTCCCTGGTACCCGCATAAGAAGCAGCAGCACTCATTATGTGTATGTGGCAGCTCAATCGTAATGAGACAAACATGAGCACAAGGTTGCCACGCAAGCTGCCAATGAATCATCTCCTGATGGTGCAGTAGCAACACCTCACAAATGGTCATGCTAGATGAATCAGCTTCTGGTATATCACACAACAAAAAATAGAGCCACTGATCCTTCTTGAAGTTACACCAATGACAATCAGTCTGCAACATCACATGCGCAAATATGTCAGACTTGGAAATGAACTCGTCCTCAGCAGAAAATATGTGCATTGGCCACAACCGCAGGTGTATGTCATCCGACTGTCGCAACAATTTCAGGTTTATGAAAGGACTGTTATTCACAACCATCATACAGTACTTGTAAGCAGAATTCCATGTGGTATTTGTTCCCAGGTCAAGCTTACGGTCAGCAGGACAATTACTGTGAACTGCAAGATGAGTAACACCAATTTGCAAAGGAAACCAAGCTCTGTGAGCTATCTGAACCAATTGCTCCCAGCCGAAATTTCTATGATGATATGCATGAGTCAGCCTGGTATTTGGTTGTACTGAACAAGTAACATCCATATGCACAGAAAACCCATCACTGAATATGTTCACGTTTGCAGTGAAAACTGGTGCAAACCACCATAAATCCATGTATTTCAGAGCAGCGGACCGGATAAGGAGCAGAGTACCATGACTGATTGCACAATACGCAAATTGCCAGTTCCAAGAGTTTTTCCCTTGCGCTGCTGGTCGTGGCTTGTGAGTTGTAAGCAAGCTATGGTCAAATATATACTCTGAAACGTTAGCTTCTTGAGACAAATATCATGAACAGTTTGGGAACATGAAACTTTGGTGAAATCAGAGAGAACTACTTGCCGTCCTGGATCCCATGGTACTTGCATCTGTACTACAGTGACGCAATTCCTAGGCCAATAAGAAGCATCATGAATTGCACCGTGGACAAAAGCTTCAGTTGTAGGATCAATTGACAAAAACTTCACGTCATGGTTTGTATGGGCTTGTTGCACACAATCACTAGTAGACCCACAATATTCAACAAATAAGAGCACATCGTCCGAGCAGTTCCATTCACAAGAATTGCACAAGTCATGCGTAATGATGTAACCAGTGGAGGTGACGAGATTACCACAGAAACCTGAAATTTGTAACTCTATAGCAGCACAACCTTCTGGCTGGAAACTGTCGGAACTGCACTCCCGGAACGCCTTCTCCACGGTATTACTTGGAGACTCACAGCCATTGATCTCCCTGAACGATGGCCAGGGCCTGGGTCGATTTCCTCTAGCAGTAAGCTGGCCGGCCCTAAATGATGGCCACGACATGGGTCGTAGCAGCTGTCCATGGCACCTGACGTTGGTGACGCGTTCCGACGGGGATGTCCACAACAGGGTCGGCGCCGCGGTTGTAGGCATGGGCGACAGCATGGTGACGACTTCTGCCGAACAGAGCGTGTGCACCACTGCGGCGGTGTCGTTGGGAACAACAACAGTGACCAGTTACCCCTCAGCCGTAAACGTAGCACCATTGACGGGCTTGCAGTCGAGCGTTCCATGGCCTGCAGCAGCAGCAGCGGGCACAGAGGTGAAGTCTACGTTGGCTGTGGGCGACGTCGGTGCCGCTACTAGGGTGAGACCAGCCGTGTCGCAGCTTGGACATTCCGTCGAACGGGTCGACGGCGCCACAGAGATGGTGCTGGTAGGAAGAACAGGATCGACCGCGAGTAGCTCCTCGGTGGTGAGGATCGGCGTTGTGCTGGCCTGCAGCACCGACGGATCGAGTGGATCCACCGGGGACGCCTCCGCCGCGCCGTTCCTCCTGTCACGACAGTCATGTTGCTGCCCCGAGTTCTGTGCTTTGACCGCCGGCTTCCAGGTAGCGAATCCCTCAACGATCGACCTCTTGACCTCACCACGGATCTCGGCGAATAGATCCTTGAGATCGGCCTTGGTGATCGATTCCATGGATTCTCGGACTAGACGATCGGAGTTCTGGTGGTGTGTCTCAATGATCGATGGAGCCAGATCGGTGTGGTGGGGGGAGAAAAATTATGGCTCTGATTTGTGGCTCTGATACCATGTGTTATCTACTCAGTACAAGATTCACTCAATTATCACTCTCACATACGATTCAGGATACAAATGGACCACAGGTAGATGGTTAACCTATCCAAGTGTGCAAACCCCAGACCACCATCCTCCATCGCTATGAGGAAATCACCGACTGTGTCAGTCTCCAGCGGCGGCGCATCAATCAATGTTAGGCAATGAGAGCCCAAGTGAGTGGCGGATGGCGAAATCGCTCACGCAACCGCTCTCGCTCTCCTTCCCCTTCCCTCCGCCGCCGCCCTTCCCCTTCCCTCCGCCGCCGCCACCGTCCGCCTCCCTCCTCCCCACGGGCGCTGGGCGGGCTGCGGAGCCTGCTTCTCGTTCCTTGGATGTTGTGGGTGGGCGGGGCGGGGCGGGGCCGCGGAGCCGACCGCCTTTTCGGGTGGGCGCGGCCCGAAGTTTGCGGAGAGCCCGGGTGCTGCGGCCTCGCCGGAGGACGGCTGCCAGTATCTTCGGCGGCTTGTTAGGGGTGATGGGTTTGCGACCCCGATGGTGGAATTCCAGCGCTGGGGGGCGTCCTTCTCCACGCTTCTTATGGTCGCTAATCCCAAGCTCTACTCCGGTGAGATCTCGCTCAGGTATGGGGGGCGATTGATCCTGCTAGACAACCGTGGAATTCCGGTTGATGCGCGCTTGATACGCGAGTCTGATGTCGTTGTATCGGTGAGGAAATCTTGTTTCCGTGTCATCGGGCGGTGATTGGTGCTGTGATTTCGAAATTGGTGCCTCGTCAGATGAAGATGTCAAAGTGAAGAAGGCAAAATTGGCAGCTGAGTTGCAGGAGTCCGTTGGGCGGCCTGAGAAACCTAGTGCAAGTTTTGAGCAGGTGGTTCGTTCGGAGGAGAGGGTTGCAGCGCAGGCTGTTTCGTCTTCTGCCGGCCATTCATCTCCGGAGGTAGCTCCGGTGATGAACAGGGCTGAAGGGCTGATGAGGTGTTTGATGCAGAGGTTGCAGAGGAGTTTCGCAGGGTCAAACGGGAATCCTCAGTTTCTCAGGGGAATTTTTTTGCTCCGATTGGAGAAGTTTCGGCAGTTGAGAGAAGGATTGCGATTGACAAGAATGCTTGTATCCAAATTAAGGAGTCGCAGAGGAAGCCTAATTTGGGTCAATTTGTTGCCGCTGCTGTAGCTCGGAAGGCTGAGGTGCTCCCACCTACTGAGCAGTTTGTCCAGGTTTGAGGCGTGATTCCTTTGGTTGTGCGGAATGCGAAGGACGCAGGTCCTCGGGTGTTACTTCACCGCATTTGATGTCGGCGGTGATCGCAGGAGCGGTGGAAAAAAAAGGGGGAAAAATCGAAACCGGTGACTGGTTTGAATCCTTCTTTTGGTGTGGATAGCGTGGGCCAGCAATGTTGGGCTGGTGTGGGCTCTGGGTCAATTTCGGGAGGGGTTGAATGGGATGGGGTGGCCCAGCCCATTAAAGAGTGGGTGGCTAGATCAGGGAAGGGCGGTGCCTGGGTCTGGATAAGGAGATCGAAGTCGATTTCGGCTGAGACTTTAGGGTTCTTAGCCTCAAGAAGAAGTGAGGAGATTTGGGGGTGGAGCTCGCAGAATTACCCGATCTTCAGAGCGCTTGGTGACGGAAGATCGTTTGCGGCAGTGGTTGCGGAGATGTACCGGCAAAACCCGCAGGGAGGTGGTGGGGATCGCGGAGGGCGATTCCGCCGAAACGGCCGGGGAATTTCTCCTATGATAGAGATGGGGAGGGTTATGGTGGATTTGGAGGGCAGCGCCCAGAGGAACACAGGAACAAGCGCCCGGTAGAGGGTGCGCGCCTGGAGCGGAGCGAGAGGCAACTTTCCAGCGTACCGCGCGGGTGCGGCTGCTCGTCAGGCTCCACCGCGCGCGGTGGGTGGTCTTCCAAACGTAAACAAGTACCCTACAGAGGAAGAAATTCAGGAAGAGGTTAGGCTGCGGGAGAAGCTCAGGAAAGCGGCTGACAAGTCTGGTAGTAGTGTGGTAATTCCTGAAAGTGCTGGCGCGGAGGAGGGTCAGCAATTGAGCAAAAAGAAGAGTGTGCTGTACTGCCACAAGTGTACCAAGAATGGACACTTACAGAAGGATTGCATTGCTTTACCACTTGCTATGTTTGTAAGCAATAAGGTCATGTTTCCACACAGTGTGTTGAGAAGAAAGCAAAGCCAGAAACTGAGAATCTGTGGTGGAGGTGCTGGGGATAAGATGTTCTTGAGTCTGCGGATTGAGGTACCAGAAGAGGTTGCAACTCCAAAAACTGTGGCAGGGGTCTTGACTATTCTATCTGGAGAATGTGATGGCACAGTGGTGGTCAGGGAGTTAGATTTTCTCTATGAGATCGACTGGAATTGGAGGCTGAAACCTCTGGGGGAGAACAAGTATCTGGTGGAATTCCCAGATGCAGCAAGTCGAAGATATGTCACCAAGTTTGTGAATGGTTTCACTTTCATTTCTGATGAATCTGTCAATGCAAAAGTGTGGATGCAGCTTGTGAGTTCGAAGCCTTCGGTATGCTTGATGAAACCTGGGCTCGTCTGTATGGTTTGCCGGATTGGGCACGTACTGAAGAGGCAGTGTGGGCACTCTGTTTTCAACCAGGCGAACCTAGGCAAGTGGATGTTAGTTCTCTTCCTGGGTCTCGGCCAGTCCGTGCAAAAATTGCCTGCTTGGATAAGTCTAAGGTCGATGGATTTTATAATGTTTACATCAATGGAAGGGGTTTCAGGTTGGAGTGGGAAGTGGAAGTTAGCGCAGCTTCGTCGACTTCCAGGTTCTCTAAGGGCAAGAAAGATAATGATGATGACAGCAAGGACCAAGAGGAGGACAGCAAAAAAAGGAAGGAGTTTGATATGAAAGACAAAGATGACAAGGATAAACAAAGTAAGAGGTCGGAGGATGCAGGAATGGGCTCGTCTGGCAGCTATCAGCCGAAGGGTAGTGCTGATGCGACTGTGGGTGGTAAGCAATGTGCAGTGGGACCCTTGACGGTGGGCAATCTTAACCTTGATATCAAACTTCTGACGTATAAAGGAGAAGATATGTCTGAAGACAACAGCAGAAGTGAGGTTAACTGCACCCCAGCTGATGAAAAAGTGGATATTCCTGAAGTTTTTTCAGATGTTGATGGGTCTCAGCTGAGTCAGTCACCTAAGAAGCAATCTGAGTGTGATGGCAAATCTGCATGGACTTTTGTTTCGCACCATGCTAAGAAGAAAAATGCTGGTGAGATTGTGGCTCCGGTTCAGACTCTGAGACAGAGTGTCAGGTTGATGAAGAACAAGGATGGGCTTCCAGTTCAGACAAGGGCAGAGCAGCGGGCGGTGAAGAAGAACGACATTGCAGGTACGCTAAATCCGTTCATGTCTTTAACTCTTGTCCAAATCATGTTCTAGAGGAAATTGCGGCGGATAGTGAGTAGTTTTGGGGGATTCAGATAGAGAAATTAATCGGCAGATAAATATTTTCAATCAAAGGAGTTGGCTGAGGCGGGTCTTAGCGGCTGCCAGGGTTAAGTTGCAACGTGAGAAAGAGGCTGCGGGCTGCTGCTAAAACTGGCAGAAGAGCAGTCTTCTGCTGGTCTGCAGCAGGAGATTCCGGTGTTGAATAAACAAAAACCTGAAAAGAAAGTCAAGAAAGGCAACCTGGGTGTAGAGGAGGAGGTGGTTCTGAGTATTGAGAATAGCAAGGAGCTGTCCGATGCTGTTCCTAATATGGCAAAATTGGGCTGGAAGTGCCTGTGTCCCCTTTGAGAGATATGGAAAGAGAGGTTGATCAGGAATTTAACCTAGGTGTGCAGACACCTAGGGGTAAATCTAAGAAAAAGATTGGTAGTGGAGGGAGCTACTCGAAAAGCGGGAGTGGAAGAAAGAAAGGGAGGGGTCAGGGTAGGAAAAAAAGGAAGTATGTCGATCCTCTTCTATAATGCAAGGGGTGTGGGAGCTGTTGGCAGGCAACAGCAGATTTTTGATTTTGTGAGTAAAGAGCGTGTGCTCTTCATCTGTCTGCAGGAAACGATTAAAGTTAACATGTCGAAGAAGGTGTTGAATGTGATTGGGGGTCATTTCTCGTATGATTGGAATATCAAGCCGGCGGTTGGGCATTCAGGTGGCCTATTATTGGGTGTTAGAAATGATGTTTTTGATATTATCAGACAAGATCAGGGAGATTTTTTTGTTAGCTCACTGGTCAGAGATAAGAATCTGGATAAGTGTTGGGAGATTATAAATATCTATGGTCCTGTCCAAATGGATCGTAAGGATCTGTTTTTTGCAGAGATTACAGATAAGATTCTAGGTTTGCCCCATCCAGTGATTGTGAATGGGGACTTTAACCTGATCAGGTTTGATGAGGAGAAGTCTTGTGGGGTTTTGCACAGAACACTGATGTTTTAGTTTAACTGTATGATTAACCTTTTGTGTTTACGTGAGATGAATCGTGCGGGTGGTAAATATACTTGGACTAATAAGCAATGTAAGCCAACTTTGGAGGTGTTGGATAGAATCCTGATGTCTAGCTCCTGGGAGGCTCTGTATCCCTTATCCTCTGCGGTCTCGAAAACGAGAGTGGGGTCAGATCACACTCCGATTCTGGTTGACTTGGGTCTGGGAAAAGTTTTATCTGTCAGACCTTTCAGGCTGGAACTTCCTGGTTTATGATTCCTAATTTTAAAGCAGTCGTGCTTGAAAAATGGCCAGTTAGACGAGGAGAAAAAGTCCTGGATTTTGGAAAGTTCAACAGCAGTTTCTCAGGAAGTTTATGAAAGGTTGGACAGCAAACGTTAGAGGTGAAACTAGGAGAACTAAGGATAATCTGATCAAAGCCTTGAGTGATTTAGATGAAGAAGGTGATCTAGGTCAGCTCTCAGTGGATGGTTGGAAACACAAATATGAGATTGAGGCTAGTCTTTCTCATATTTATGCGCAAGAAGAGGTTTACTGGCAGAGAAGGGGAGGTGAACAATGGCTGCTCCAGGGAGATAATAATACGGCCTTTTTTCACTCGGTGGCGAATGGAAGGAGACGTAAGTCTGAAATTCTTTCCTTGGAAGATGAGGGGATTTTAATTGAGGATAAGGAAATGTTGAAGCAACACATAACTGATTTTACAAAACCTGTTTGGTAAAGAGCCAGTGTCAAATGTGAGAATTAATGCTGATGTTTGGAGAATTTCGGGTAAAATTGAGGCAAGTGATTATGCGATGCTTACTAGACCTTTCTCGCTGGAGGAGGTTTCTAATGCAGTCAAGGAGATGAAAACTAATACGGCACCGGGGCCTGATGGCTTTCCGGTTATTTTTTACAAAGAATTCTGGGAAAACTGAAACATCTTGTGAAGGAAATGCTTGATGAGATGTTTGTTGGTAGGTTGGATTTGGCAAGATTGAATTACGGAGTGATTACTTTGATTCCCAAAATAAAAATGCTACTGTCATTCGCCAGTATCGTCCAATTTGCCTCTTGAATGTCATCTTCAAAACGATCACGAAAGTGTTGACAAATCGTCTGATAGTGGTTGCGGATAAGATTATCCATCCGTCGCAGACTGCTTTTGTTCGGGCAGAAATATTTTAGAAGGGGTTGTGGTGTTAAGTGAGGTGTTGCATGAAATTAAAAGGTCTAATTCGAGGGGTATTGTCCTCAAATTAGACTTTGAGAAGGCTTACGACAAGATCCATTGGAGTTTTTTGCGAGATGTACTGAGGAAGAAAGGATTTGATGAAAAGTGGATTCAGTGGATTGTGCTTGCGGTGGAGACTGGGAAGGTATGCATCAATATCAATGGTGAGTACGGGGATTATTTTAGAACCTTCAAAGGTCTGCGTCAAGGCGACCCCCTGTCACCTCTGTTGTTTAATGCGGTTGCGGATGCTTGGGAGCGATGATATCGGCTGCTAAAGATGCTGGACACCTGAAGGGTTTGGTTCCACATTTGGTTGACGGAGGGGTTACTCACCTGCAGTATGCAGATGATACGTTGCTTTTTTTTAGAGTATGATGAAAAATCAATTGCCACAATGAAGTTTCTTTTGTTCTGCTATGAGCTATGTCAGGGCTGAAAATAATTTCCAGGAAAGTGAAATTTCTGTTTTTGGGGTTGATCGGGAAGAGCAGGAACGTGCTGCGAATATGTTTAATTGTGAGATTGGTGATTTCCGATGAAGTATCTTGGTATTCCGGTCTCACATAAGAAATTGTTGTCCTTGACTTTGAATTTTGGCCTATTAAGATTCAAAAACGGCTTGGCACTTGGCAGCCTACTTCGTCTGGGGGGAGGTCTGTTTTGATTGATTCTTGCCTTGATAACACCCTAACCATATCCTGGGCTTTTACTGGTTGCGGAGGGGATCCATTACAAAGCGGATATGGTTAGAGCGAAGTTCTTCTGGGAAGGGAATGGTAACCAGAGTAATATCATATGGTTCGTTGGGCTAATTTGTGCAGACCAAAACATATGGGTGGTTTGGGGTTTGTTGACACTAGGGCGAGGAACACAGCTTTCTTAGCAAAATGGATTGTCAAACTTGAGAGGGGTGACAATGACTTAGTTGTCAAATTCTTCGAAGAAAATACATTGGTGAAGGTAGTTTTTTCCAATCTGGGAGTGCGGGGGGCGTCGCAGTTTTGGAAAGGCTTGCATGCGGTGAAAAATTGGGCTAGTAAGGGTATGGCGTATACGGTGGGTAACAGGAAAAAAGTGTGCTTCTGGAGAGACCTGATACGTCTCCAACGTATCCATAATTTCTGCTGTTCCATGCTTATATTATACCATTTGCTACATGTTTTATATACACTTCGTATCACTTTTATGCATTTTCTGGGACTAACCTATTAACAAGATGCCACAGTGCCAGTTCCCTGTTTTCTGCTGTTTTTGGTTTCAGAAAGTTACTTCTGGAAATATTCTCGGAATTGCACGAAACAAAAGGCCAGTCCCTATTTTTCCAGCACGTACACGGAGTCCGAAGGAGAGACGAAGAGAGCCACGAGGTGGCCAAACCACCAGGTGGCGCGGCAGTGGGCCCAGCCGCGCCTGGTGGTTTGGGCCCCTCGGGGGTCCGCCGACATCGCCCCTTCGCCTATTTATTCCCCGAGACGCGAAAACCCTAAAACACCGAGCCTTTCATCCAGAACATATTCGCTGCCGCCGCCGTCGTCAACCCTAACTCGGGGGGTTCTGAAGCTCTTCCCGGCACCCTGCCGGAGAGGGGAATCATCACCGGAGGGCTCTACATCGCCATGCCCGCCTCCGGAGTGATGCGTGAGTAGTTCATCCTTGGACTATGGGTCCATAGCAGTAGCTAGATGGTTGTCTTCTCCACTTGTGCCATCATGTTTAGATCTTGTGAGCTGCCTATCATGATCAAGATCATCTTATTGTAATGCTACATGTTGTGTTTGCTGGGATCTGACTTATATTGATACCTATGTGGAGCTGAATATTATATTATCATGTCTATGTCATTTGTGATCTTGCATGCTCTCCGTTACTTGTTGAAGCCTTGGCCACGTGAATACTTGTAACTCCAAGAGGGGGTATTTATGCATGATAGTTGGGTTCAACCTCTATTTAACCTGGGATAGTGACAGCAAGTTCTAAGGTTGTAGATGTGTTGTTGCCACTAGGGGTAAAACAGCAATGCTTTATTCAAGGATGAATGTATTGTTTACATTACGCACATTACTTAATGCAATTGTCTGTTGCTTGCAACTTAATACTGGAAGGGGTACGGATGTTAACCGGAAAGTGGACTATTTAGGCATAGATGCATGCTGGATAGCGGTCTATGTACTTTGTCGTAATGCCCAAATGAATCTCATAGTAGACACCACAGCTCACACATGCATGTTATATGCACTTATCAATTGTCAATTGCCCAGCTGTAATTTGTTTACCCAGCATGTTAGTTATCTTATTGGAGAGACACCACTAGTGAACTGTGGACCCCGGTCCATTCTTTTACATCTGAAATACAATCTACTGCAATCATTGTTCTCTACTGTTTTATGCAAACAAACATCATTTTCCATTCGATACGTTTAACCCTTTGTTTTCAGCAAGCCGGTGAGATTGACAACCTCACTGTTAAGTTGGGGCAAAGTAATTTGATTGTGTTGTGCAGGTTCCACGTTGGCACCGGAATCCCTGGTGTTGCGCCGCACTACACTCCTTCACCAACACCTTCGAAGCAAACCTCGTTTTCCTACTGGTTCGATTAAACCTTGGTTTCATACTGAGGGAAAACTTACTGCTGCACTCATCATACCTTCCTCTTGGGGTTCCCAACTGACGTGTGACGTACAAGCATTGTTTCTGGCACTATTAACTAGAGCCACCAACACGTTTTCTGGCGCCGTTGCCGGGGAAAACGAATTGCTTCTGCAAGGGGAGTCTCTCACACCCAATCTCTTTACTTTGTTATTTGTCTTGCTTAGTTTATTTTTATTTAGTCTTGTTTGCTCTCTTTATCAAAAACACAAAAAAATTAGTTACTTGTTTAATTCAGTTTGATTTTGTTTTTCAAAATGAGTACTCCTGAGAACACTAAGTTGTGTGACTTCACTAGCACAAACAACAATGATTTCATATGCACTCCTATTGCTCCACCTGCTTCTACAGCAGAATTTTATGAAATTAAACCTGCTCTATTAAATCTTGTTATGAAAGAGCAATTTTCTGGTGTTAGTACTGATGATGCTGCTGCCCATCTTAATAACTTTGTTGAACTTTGTGAAATGCAAAAGTATAAGGATATGGATGGGGATATTATAAAACTGAAACTTTTTCCTTTCTCCTTGAGAGGAAGAGCTAAAGAATGGTTGCTTTCTTTGCCTAGAAATAGTATTAATTCTTGGACAAAATGCAAAGATGCTTTCATAGGGAAATATTATCCTCCTGCTAAGATTATATCCTTGAGAAGTAGCATTATGAATTTTAAACAACTTGATAATGAACATGTTGCTCAAGCTTGGGAAAGAATGAAATCTTTGGTGAAGAATTGTCCCACTCATGGACTGACTACTTGGATGATCATCCAAACCTTTTATGCAGGATTAAATTTTTCCTCAAGGAACTTATTGGATTCAGCCTCTGGAGGAACCTTTATGTCCATCACTTTAGGTGCAGCAACAAAGCTACTTGATGATATGATGATCAACTATTCCGAATGGCACACCGAAAGAGCTCCTCAAGGTAAGAAGGTAAATTCTGTTGAAGAAACCTCCTCTTTGAGTGATAAGATTGATGCTATTATGTCTATGCTTGTGAATGGTAGATCTCATGTTGATCCTAATAATGTTCCTTTAGCTTCATTGGTTGCTCAAGAAGAGCATGTTGATGTAAACTTCATTAAAAACAACAACTTCAACAACAATGCTTATAGGAATAATTTTGGTAGCAACAATTATAAGCCTTATCCTTCAAATGGTTATGGCAATTCTTATGGTAATTCCTACAGCAACAATAGAAGTGTGTCCTCTGATCTTGAAGCTATGCTTAAAGAATTTATTAGCACACAAAAAGCTTTCAATAAAACTGTTGAGGAAAAGTTTGAAAAAATTGATGATCTTGCTCTAAAGTTGATAGTCTTGCTCATGATGTTGAAATTCTAAAACTGAAAGTTATGCCTAATGAAGTTAAAGATATTAAGTCATTTGCTACAGCAAATGCCATCCAAGTTCGAATTGATAATAATATTAGGATGTTGGCTGAATTGCATGCTAGGTGGGAAAAAGAGGAAGAACTTGAAAAAGAGAATAGTATAGTTAGAGTTTGTACTATCACCACCACTAGTAATGCTAATGTTTCACATGCTAGTAAACCTCCTACTATTGATGGTAATGTTATTGGTGTTGTAATGTCTCTACTACTTCTGCAAAGCGTTTGAAATTGCCTAAAACTGCTGAAACTTTTTCTGATAAAAGTGCTGAAATTTTTCAAACTATTGGAGACAATGGTTCCACCACCATTGACAATAATGATTTTGATTTTGATGATTGTAACATCTCTGAAGTTATTATGTTCTTGCAAAAATTAGCTAGAAGTCCCAATGCTAGCACTATTAATTTGGCTTTTACAAAGCATATTACAAATGCTCTTTTGCAAGCTAGGGAGGAGAAGTTGAAACTTAAAGCTTCTATTCCTAGGAAATTAGAAGATGGTTGGGAACCCATCATTAAGGTAAAGGTGAATGATTTTTATTGCAATGCCTTGTGTGATCTTGGTGCAAGTGTTTCAGTTTTGCCCAAGAAGCTTTATGATATTCTTGATTTGCCACCTTTGGAACATTGTTATTTGGATGTTTTTCTCGCTGATAATGCTATGAAGAAACCTTTGGGGCGAGTTAATGATGTTTTTATTACGGTAAAAATAACCTTGTCCCCGTTGATTTTATTGTTATGGATATTGAATGCAATGCATCTTGTCCTATTGTTTTGGGAAGACCTTTTCTTCGAACTGTTGGTGCCATCATTGATATGAAAGAAGGTAATATAAGGTACCAATTTCCTCTCAAGAAAGGTATGGAACACTTCCCTAGGAAGAGAATGAAGTTACCTTTTGACTCTATTGTTAGAGCAAGTTATGATGTTGATGCTTCTTCTCTTGACAACACTTGATTTTCACTTTCTGCGCCTAGCTGAAAGGCGTTAAAGAAAAGCGCTTATGGGAGACAACCCATCGTTTTTATTTGCTGTTATTTTTGTTTTCTTTGAGTCAAGGAGTTTTGTTACTTCTGTAGCAACTCCTTTGTATCTTTATTTTATCGCAATGTTGTGCCAAGTAAAGTTCTATATTGAAAGTTGATGCAAGATTTGGATTTCTGCGCAGTGACAGATTTTTAGCTGTCACGGATTTGAGCTTATCTCCCTGTAGAAAATTCAAAAATTCTGAGAAAAATCACGCATATTCCTGAGATATGTACGCAACTTTCATTATTTTAGGCCAGATCCATCTGAGCAACTTAAGTGCCTCGAAAAAATTCGTCATTCCAGACTGTTCTGTTTTTGACAGATTCTGCCTTTTGTTTTGCATTCGCTCTTTTACTGTGTTTGTGTGGATTTCTTTGCTCCACAAAGCATTGGTGGCTGTAGCTAATGTCCAGAAGCTTTGGGATTGATTGTATCATTACAGAATATGAGAATTTTTGATTATGCACTAACCCTCTAATGAGAACTGTCTTGAGTTTGGTGTGAAGGAAGTTTTCAAGGATCAAGCGAGAAGGGTGATATTATGTGATCAAGAAGAGTGAAAAGCCTAAGCTTGGGGATGCCCCCGTGGTTCATCCCAACCATATTCAGAGAGACTCAAGCGTCTAAGCTTGGGATGATCATCAACAAACTTATCAGGTCATCTCTAGTGAAACTATATTTTAATTCTTTCACATCTTATGCGCTTTACTTGGAGCGTCTGTGTGTTTTTATTTTTGTTTTTGTTTGAATAAATTCGGATCCTAGCAATCCTTGTGTGGGAGAGAGACACGCTCCGCTTTTTCATGTGAATACTCATGTTCTTCACTTATATTTGTTGAGTATTCTTAACTAGCTACTGCAGTGCTTTTAGCTCCTGTTTTTCATGCATCTCTTCGAGCTGTTAGCACTTGTTTATAAATACTCTCTTGCTGCATTATATTATCATTTGGAGAGTTTATGTTTAAATAAATTATTGGTGTTTGTTTGGAAGAAAGAAAATGCTACATGTAGTAGTTGGTATTGGAAAAGACATATGCATTCTTGTAGATCATTGTCTTGTTTTGATTTGATGCTTTGCAATTGTTTTGAGCTCTCAAGTAGATCATGTTTAAGCTCTTGCATCATGTAGTTAAAGCCTAGTAGTGGAGAACTACCGTAGAGCTTGTTGAGACTTGGGATGCATATTTGTTCTCTCTAAGGTCTAGATATTTTCTGGTAAAATGTTTGAGCAACAAGGAAGACAGTGTAGAGTCTTATAATACTTGCAATATGTTTTTATGTGATTCTTGCTGTACCGGTTTATACTTGTGTTTGCTTCAAACAACCTTGCTAGCCTAAACTCTGTACTGAGAGGGAATGCTTCTCGTGCATCCAAAACTTGAGCCAAAACCCATGCCATTTGTGTCCACCATACCTACCTACTATGTGGTATTTCCTGCCATTCCAAGTAAATATTTCATGTGCTACCTTTAAACTATTCAAAACTTTATTACTCCTTATTTGTGTCAATGTTTTATAGCTCATGAGGAAGTATGTGGTGTTTTATCTTTCAATCTTGTCATTTACTTCTGACAGACTTTCACCTGGACTAGTGGCATATACATCCGCTTATCCAATAATTTGCAAAAAGAGCTGGCAACGGGGTGCCCAGCCCCAATTAATTACAACTTTCATTAATAATTCTCTTCACATGTTTTGCCCTGATTTATCAGTAAGCAACTTAATTTTGCAATAGACACTCCTCCATGGTATGTGAATGTTGGAAGGCACCCGAGGATTCGGTTAGCCATGGCTTGTGTAAGCAAAAGGTTGGGAGGAGTGTCATCTATAAAGAAACTAAAATACATGTGTAAACAAAAGAGAAGAGGGATGATCTACCTTGCTGGTAGATAACGTCCTTCATGGGAGCCGCTCTTTGAAAGTCTGGTTGACAAGGGGGTTAGAGTGCCCACTACCATTCGTTGACAACAACAAACACCTCTCAAATACTTATTTTGTGCTCTCTATATGCTTTCGAAAACTTAAAAAGCTCTAGCACATGATTTAATCCCTGCTTCCCTCTGCGAAGGGCCTATCTTTTACTTTATGTTGAGTCAGTTTACCTACTCCTTTCTATCTTAGAAGCAAACACTTGTGTCAACTTTGTGTGCATTGATTCTTACATATTTACTTATTGCACTTGTTATATTGCTTTATGTTGACAACTATCCATGAGATATACATGTTACAAGTTGAAAGCAAATGCTGAAACTTAATCATCCTTTGTGTTGCTTCAATGCCTTTTACTTTGAATCTATTGCTTTATGAGTTACCTCTTATGCAAAACTTTTTGATGCTTGTCTTGAAAGTACTATTCATGAAAAGTTTTTGCTTATATGATTCATTGTTTACTCTTTATCTATTTGTTAGCAAACTATAGATCATTGCTTTGAGTCACTTCATTCATGACATGAGCCTTGCAATATATTGATCAAGATTGTGTGAAAGCATGTCTCCTCAGAAATTATTTGTTGTTATCGTTTTACCTACTCGAGGACGAGTAGAACTAAGCTTGGGGATGCTTGATACGTCTCCAACGTATCCATAATTTCTGCTGTTCCATGCTTATATTATACCATTTGCTACATGTTTTATATACACTTCGTATCACTTTTATGCATTTTCTGGGACTAACCTATTAACAAGATGCCACAGTGCCAGTTCCCTGTTTTCTGCTGTTTTTGGTTTCAGAAAGTTACTTCTGGAAATATTCTCGGAATTGCACGAAACAAAAGGCCAGTCCCTATTTTTCCAGCACGTACACGGAGTCCGAAGGAGAGACGAAGAGAGCCACGAGGTGGCCAAACCACCATGGCGCGGCAGTGGGCCCAGCCGCGCCTGGTGGTTTGGGCCCCTCGGGGGTCCGCCGACATCGCCCCTTCGCCTATTTATTCCCCGAGACGCGAAAACCCTAAAACACCGAGCCTTTCATCCAGAACATATTCGCTGCCGCCGCCGTCGTCAACCCTAACTCGGGGGGTTCTGAAGCTCTTCCCGGCACCCTGCCGGAGAGGGGAATCATCACCGGAGGGCTCTACATCGCCATGCCCGCCTCCGGAGTGATGCGTGAGTAGTTCATCCTTGGACTATGGGTCCATAGCAGTAGCTAGATGGTTGTCTTCTCCACTTGTGCCATCATGTTTAGATCTTGTGAGCTGCCTATCATGATCAAGATCATCTTATTGTAATGCTACATGTTGTGTTTGCTGGGATCTGACTTATATTGATACCTATGTGGAGCTGAATATTATATTATCATGTCTATGTCATTTGTGATCTTGCATGCTCTCCGTTACTTGTTGAAGCCTTGGCCACGTGAATACTTGTAACTCCAAGAGGGGGTATTTATGCATGATAGTTGGGTTCAACCTCTATTTAACCTGGGATAGTGACAGCAAGTTCTAAGGTTGTAGATGTGTTGTTGCCACTAGGGGTAAAACAGCAATGCTTTATTCAAGGATGAATGTATTGTTTACATTACGCACATTACTTAATGCAATTGTCTGTTGCTTGCAACTTAATACTGGAAGGGGTACGGATGTTAACCGGAAAGTGGACTATTTAGGCATAGATGCATGCTGGATAGCGGTCTATGTACTTTGTCGTAATGCCCAAATGAATCTCATAGTAGACACCACAGCTCACACATGCATGTTATATGCACTTATCAATTGTCAATTGCCCAGCTGTAATTTGTTTACCCAGCATGTTAGTTATCTTATTGGAGAGACACCACTAGTGAACTGTGGACCCCGGTCCATTCTTTTACATCTGAAATACAATCTACTGCAATCATTGTTCTCTACTGTTTTATGCAAACAAACATCATTTTCCATTCGATACGTTTAACCCTTTGTTTTCAGCAAGCCGGTGAGATTGACAACCTCACTGTTAAGTTGGGGCAAAGTAATTTGATTGTGTTGTGCAGGTTCCACGTTGGCACCGGAATCCCTGGTGTTGCGCCGCACTACACTCCTTCACCAACACCTTCGAAGCAAACCTCGTTTTCCTACTGGTCGATTAAACCTTGGTTTCATACTGAGGGAAAACTTACTGCTGCACTCATCATACCTTCCTCTTGGGGTTCCCAACTGACGTGTGACGTACAAGCATTGTTTCTGGCACTATTAACTAGAGCCACCAACACGTTTTCTGGCGCCGTTGCCGGGGGGAAAACAGAATTGCTTCTGCAAGGGGAGTCTCTCACACCCAATCTCTTTACTTTGTTATTTGTCTTGCTTAGTTTATTTTTATTTAGTCTTGTTTGCTCTCTTTATCAAAAACACAAAAAAATTAGTTACTTGTTTAATTTAGTTTGATTTGTTTTTCAAAATGAGTACTCCTGAGAACACTAAGTTGTGTGACTTCACTAGCACAAACAACAATGATTTCATATGCACTCCTATTGCTCCACCTGCTTCTACAGCAGAATTTTATGAAATTAAACCTGCTCTATTAAATCTTGTTATGAAAGAGCAATTTTCTGGTGTTAGTACTGATGATGCTGCTGCCCATCTTAATAACTTTGTTGAACTTTGTGAAATGCAAAAGTATAAGGATATGGATGGGGATATTATAAAACTGAAACTTTTTCCTTTCTCCTTGAGAGGAAGAGCTAAAGAATGGTTGCTTTCTTTGCCTAGAAATAGTATTGATTCTTGGACAAAATGCAAAGATGCTTTCATAGGGAAATATTATCCTCCTGCTAAGATTATATCCTTGAGAAGTAGCATTATGAATTTTAAACAACTTGATAATGAACATGTTGCTCAAGCTTGGGAAAGAATGAAATCTTTGGTGAAGAATTGTCCCACTCATGGACTGACTACTTGGATGATCATCCAAACCTTTTATGCAGGATTAAATTTTTCCTCAAGGAACTTATTGGATTCAGCCTCTGGAGGAACCTTTATGTCCATCACTTTAGGTGCAGCAACAAAGCTACTTGATGATATGATGATCAACTATTCCGAATGGCACACCGAAAGAGCTCCTCAAGGTAAGAAGGTAAATTCTGTTGAAGAAACCTCCTCTTTGAGTGATAAGATTGATGCTATTATGTCTATGCTTGTGAATGGTAGATCTCATGTTGATCCTAATAATATTCCTTTAGCTTCATTGGTTGCTCAAGAAGAGCATGTTGATGTAAACTTCATTAAAAACAACAACTTCAACAACAATGCTTATAGGAATAATTTTGGTAGCAACAATTATAAGCCTTATCCTTCAAATGGTTATGGTAAGCATCTCCCCAGACTTCTTATTTCTTGCACTTCACCTCCTCATTGCTTCATCAATATCTTCTTTGTCCTTGTTGAAAGTGCATGGTGTCCCCATATGTGGTTTTGGTAATTAATGACAATCCTTATGGACTAATGTTTGCATTGAGATATACTTATAGATCTTGTCCATAGGAAAAGATTGGAGTTCATGTGTTGGAATCTAGAAGATTACATGATGATCAATGCTCTACTCAAGGGTTTATATGAAGATGGTCATGTGTAGAGTTGAGCATATTGCAAGTATGTCTTGAAAGATTCAAGCCATCATCTTTGTGAAACGGGGCTTAGCGAGGCTCTCCCATAATGGAGTATGGGGGAGCATTTGGAGAAGTCTTCATCAAGCATGTGCTAGCAAGCACAATCAGGAAGGTGTTCCAACTTGAGAGAGTCAAGATCGTCATCTTCTAGCTCAAGTGGAATGCTCAAGGTAAAGGTATGATCTTGATAGGGTTTCTATTTTACCGGTCTCGTGGTGTTAGTGGGAGACCAGGTTATAGGATGGACGGCGTACTATCAAGAGGGGCTCTCACGTGAGTAACTTGACCGCATCTTTGTGGAGAGCTCAAACCTTTGCATATTTGGCATATCATCTTTCTTGATTCTTATTTGGCTTTATCCATGTGAGAATTTAGAGCTTATGTTCATCTCCATACCAAGCTCTAGTTCATCAAAAACGGATTTCATTTGAATATCTTTTGATGTTTTGATGTTGGAGGTTTTACCGGTTCGTTTTTTGTAGAGAGGTCAAACTCTCCTTTGGGTTCTCCTCCTCGCATGATGGACTA
>CAMZMU010000101.1:9605168-9782171 GCA_947311845.1 Poa pratensis
TGCCTTCCAGGTAGGTAGATTGTCGGTGATCCGGTCAACCAGAGGCTGAAGTGCCTCACCCGGGAGCCTCCTGATCGAGAGGGGGATGCCTAGGTATTTGACAGGGTAGGGTGCCAGTTGGCACTCCATGACTACCGCCGCCCCATTGGTTTCCTACTCCAAGCAGGCAATCAAGGATACTGAGCACTTCGTGAAGTTGGTGTGTAGTCCTGATGTGTGCCCAAAGAGCTCAAGGGATGCCGCGCACTGCGCGCAATTCCGCCTCATCTGAGTGACAGAAAAATAACCACATCATCCGCATAAAAGAGATACAGACATCGCACCAACTCCTGTGGCACAAGTCGCCGAAGTATCCCAACTCCATGGCCTTCCCCAACATCATGTTAAGTGTGTTCATGATAAAGTTGATCGTGTTGGTTTGCCCATGGATATCTATATCGAACAATTGATTTGTCCACTACACATATAGCAGACTATTGCTTAGTAGGGACTTTTGGCTCCTGAGCTCCAATGCTCTCTTTAATTTAAAAAAAAATGAAAATCATATTTAGTATATCCCATGAATGTGCAAAATTTCAACTTCAAAACGTTGTATTTTGAGCTACATAAAAATGACGAAGTGTGGATCTAAATATGCATATTTTTTAATCTCTAAGTTATACCAGATTTTGTTATTTTTATTTAGGCCGTAATATAAAGTATTTCAAATTGACGTTTTACAGATTTATGGGAGACACCATAGGCTACAACCATATTTTTATATATTTTTAGAACTCACAAATATAATTTTTGAAAAAAATTTAAATGAAGGGAGCACTGCAGCTCGGGATCAAAGAACGCTTTCCAACCATTGCCCCCACATCTGAACGACATGGTATAGCTAGCTACTTAGTAGAGTGGTGGTATAAGCGCTTCGACAAAAGGCCTACTGAACTGAAGCATCGGTTCTCTCACGGTCACCGTTGACAAGGGACAAGTGGCTACAACCATATTTTTATATATTTTTTAGAACTCACAAATATAATTTTTGAAAAAAATTTAAATGAAGGGAGCACTGCAGCTCGGGATCAAAGAACGCTTTCCAACCATTGCCCCCACATCTGAACGACATGGTATAGCTAGCTACTTAGTAGAGTGGTGGTATAAGCGCTTCGACAAAAGGCCTACTGAACTGAAGCATCGGTTCTCTCACGGTCACCGTTGACAAGGGACAAGGCCAACCTTGTTGTTGTGGTTCAGAGCATCGCCGGCGAGGCCAATAGCACCGCCACGTTCACCACGAGGATCACCACCGTATCCGTGGTCCAGAACGCCCCTTGCAAAATCAATGATGTAGTGCACGTCCTAAATAATTTTGATCACGCCGAGTACATCCCGGATGCGACTGAGCGCGGCTCGTCGCCACGCGATCGTCGGGTGCTCTCGGGTGGCCGGGGAACACAGGAATTGTATAATTACAAGTTTACAACCATTATGTTTATTTTTATGAACCTCCTTGAGCCAAACGATTGAGACTTGCAAAATTCTTATGAATATGTACCGCCACACACTTGGAACTTCCTAGCAAGATTGAGACTAGATTCTCAAAAAAAAAAAAAAAAGCAAGATTGAGACTAGCAAAGTAGTAGTATAAAACACCAACTCAGAATTGATTTTCCCCCTCTTTGGTAGGTGCAGATAAAGATGTGTGGAATAACCAAGTCCGAACTAGGGACAGATGTCGTCTCAGAAAAAAAAATGATGAAACGAGCAGGAAAAGGCAGTGACACGTGCCGTCCACTCAAAGGGCTGAAACCAAAAGTGACACCCTGGCGGAGGTGTCGTCGTGTCGCTGTTGAACCGAATATCCTACCACGCCATCGATCGGATCCCCGCAAAAGCTTCCGCTCCGCCTCGCGATCTCGCCGACAAGCCGCCCCCAACTGCTCCACACGCGATCCAGTACCCTCCCGAGCCTTCCAGAAGCTTCTCGAACCTCCCAAACCCCTCCCCGCCTTTGGGACCCCATCCGCCGCCGGCCACGACCGCCCCGCCGCACCGGCAGCCAGGCGAGCGGAGATGGGGTACATCGGCGCGCACGGCGTGGAGACGCTGAAGCGCTACAGGTACAGCGGGCAGGACCACTCCGTGGTGGCCAAGTACGTGCTCCAGCCCTTCTGGAGCCGCTGCGTCACCCTCTTCCCGCTATGGATGCCGTGAGTCCCCTTTCCGCCTCCCCCGACCCTTCTCTTCGCTCGATTCCATTCTGTACACCCGGTTACTTAGAGTATATGGGTGTGGCTTAACCGTTTCTAGTGGATGCCCTAGTAAGAAGGATGGAATCAGTTACTTGGGGAGTGTGGGAGACGCTGCATAAAGCTGTCCCGTACAAATTTTCTTCGAACGAACATTTGAAAAGAGTCAGGCACAGAGGAACTTAGGCAAGTTAATATAGCTGAAGTTTTTGCTGCTATCTCAAACTCACTAAAGAGATATGGAGTGTCAATTAGTTTGTAAATTACTCTTTTGGTTCACTGGTTGTCAATAGTCAGTGTTTGCCATGCCAGTTGCTGTTAACAGAAGAAGAAAAACGACTACATGCCTGCCTAGTATAGAGAGAGTCGACGCTTCCTTACCTGTAAATTGTGCTTGATTTGTTGATCCACTTGTATGGTCAGTGGCTCAATTGGCTGAGCTTAAACGATGGTTGAGAAAACAAACAAGCTTAGTGTTCCTGCTATCATGTTATGGATTAAGAACTAGCAAGACTGATCTAGGACTTTCTTTTCTCGAACATGTCTAAGAATGCGCGTCTCTATTGTATTAGAAGAGAAATGCCCAGATGGTGCTAAAGCTTCACAAACACCATCGTGGCACAGACTAAAAGTGAGGGAAACACTAAAATTTTAGAAAAAATCCGAAGAAGGAAAATACAAAAGCTTATTAGGAGAAAAACTACAGGCCTAAGGGCGATTAAGGGTGGGATCACGAAGGCGGGCATGCAGAAGCAGGGCTCAGAGCTCCACTGACCTGCCTCAGTCAGGATTTTGTTGTCCAGGTCCTTGCAGCAGGGAACTCATTATCAAAGACACATACATTTCTTTGCCACCTTAGTATCCACCTGAGATATTACACCTTCATAGTGCTACATATCAATAATATATGGTAAAAAGAAATCAAGTCTTGTGCAAACAGCAATTACATGCTTTCAAGTTCCATTTTTATCCCTTTCACCAGAACTCTTTAACTAATCTATATTTTTCTACATTTGCATGTATGGACCATCATATAGACCAAATATGGTAAGAGATTGATCTTTATATTTTCAATTCTTCCTTGGGTTCATTTTATTTGCTGCAGTTGGTGGTGATCCTTTTCAAAATTTCAGATCACTCTCATGGGATTTATGTTTCTACTTACATCTGCTCTGCTTAGCTATGTGAGTGTCTTGATTTTTTTTTTCACCTTACGATGCATTACAACTTTTTAGGTAATGTTTTCTTTCCCACTTATAACTCTAATTTCACAGATCTATTCACCCCACCTTGACACAGCCCCCCTCGGTGGGTCCATCTTGCCCACGGAGTGCTTCTCTTCTTGTACCAGGTGTGTGAAATTAAGCTTGAGATTCCTAATGGATAACTATTCCTCGTTCCCATCTGCGTAATTTTCGTATTTGGTTGTCACTATATTGCTTAAAAAAGAGTGGCCAAAGTGATAATTGCTGTCAATACTTGCTATAGTTACCTATCTGTCTGCTTGACTAGTACAGTCTACGACAAACAAGGAATTTGCGTTGTTGTTCATATTACAATTAAGTATTCATGGCTGATTATCGAGAAAAAAGTCATAGCCAGTTAGCTACCCAATGATATAAGTAACATTTCGTTAAGTTGTTGAATCTGGAGCTATATGCCAACTAATGAGGTACAGTTGAGATTGCACCCCTTATTTAATGTAGCAGAATGAGGGAGAACCACTCTTAGTGGGCAGTTCTGATTTGAATCAAGCCTATCATTTCTCTGTAAAAGAATTATTTACTCTAAAGATATGCATACAAATATATATTGGTGAGAGTATGAAGTATGTGGTTCTAAACTGGTTTATCGGACTGATGCAAACTGCTCGAGACACACCCTAATGTCGGTGTCTAAACTGCGGTAACAATTTGCCAGCATATTCTATAGAGTTGTCTCCCAATGGGAAAATTTAAACAATTTCTTTTGGTAACCACGGCATTTTATCTGATGTATGTTCTTCTGCTATAATTCCCTGTGTTTCTTTACCTCCTTGTATGTATTAATCTACAATCCACATGTGTTCTTCCCTTACCTCAGTTGATAGATTGTATTGTACCTGCTAGACTTTTGATGCTGTTGATGGTAAGCAAGCGAGGCGCACCAGCTCATCAAGTCCTCTAGGAGAACTTTTTGATCATGGTATTTTTTTTGCTGCTGCTCTCTCTCTCTCTCTCTCTCTCTCAATATCGCAACCTTACACTATGCAAATTTGTCAATTGGCAGGATGTGATGCCCTTGCCTGCGCTGTAAGGATTTTTTAAAGACCTTTCACCTAGTCCTCATTCACCAGAGATATATGTCTTATCTATCTTGACTGCGTACGTCTTTATACTGTGGTTAGTTTGAAGCCTTGGCCCTTGGAAGTACCTTGATGTGTGGAAGGTTGACATTATGTTACTGGGTGGTTGCTGCTGTCCCATTTTATCTGGCAACATGGGAACAGTAAGGCCCTTGGAACTCATTTGTTGTGTGCATATTCCATATCTGTGCAAAAAAAAAATCTCTTATCCAAATGCTCCTTTGTTCGTCATTTGATCTTGCATTCTTCCTTCTGTAATATAGACTCTGTACATGCTGCAACCATGAAAATTGATTTTGTGGGACAATAAAGCTGAATCTTTTCTTAGTGAACTTTTGTATATCCGTTTGGTAAAGATACGCAACCGAATGCATATCTTTACCACCGAATGTATGAGTGACTTATTGGTAATTTTCGCCACAACTGAGTTACATGCATCCATTTGCTTATCACTCGCTTTATTCTAATATTTTGTTCTAGTTCTGTCTATTCTTCTGTTAACCACTGATGTTATATAAGAAACTTAGCAGTCAAGCTCAACATTTTTTTCCCGAACTGTCAAACTGCTGTCGTCCTTTATGTTTGCTTTCCATCAAGTTTAATATTGAAGCTCTGCTTGCTCTTTATTGACACTTGCATTTCTTGTGCTGCCAGCTTCTTTACAAATACACTCATTCTTCCTGTAATCAATGGACCAACGGAAGGCCTGATGCTGATCTATGTCTCCCACCTTTTTACCTTTTTTGTTGGTAATTTTCCTAAGCAAGACTGGATCCTCACATAACTTTCTGTTTCTTTATGTTAGTTCATTCTTCTTGGCTAAGCATGTCTATTCCAAAATCTAGGTGCTGAATGGTGGGCGCAAGATTTTCGGAAATCTCTCCCCCTAATTAGTTTGGTTCCACTTCCATTTGTTCCAGGTATGTTGCTTTAGGAACAATCGAAGGCCTTTCTGTATATGTACAATTTACTCTTTTCTGTAGAAGACTTTCTACTTACACTGGCTGGCAGTATTGCCAACCTAGTACACAAATACTCAACGTGACTACTAACTGCTTCTGATTTTGTTGCTTTTACTTGTACCAGAAATCCCCTTGTACGTTATCGTGCTGTTTCTTATGATCCTATTTGCTGTAATCCCAACAGTTTCATCCAAGTGAGTTAATCCCTCTGTAGTTTATTCTTTGAGTAACTTTTTTTCACGGCCCATAACATGAAGTTAACAAAAGACTGTTCATAAGCCTATTGGGCTATCCTCCATACCCAAACCGCTGTGGAATTTCCTGCAAATAATTAATTCTTCTTGTTGCACGAATCAGCGCCCTTGCAAGTGATGTGTTTGTGGCATTTATCGCTTGCCCACATAAGCTAATAAACAACACTGTGCTACATATGTATTACTGGCATTCCTTGCTTAACATAACTGATTCTCCTGTCACACAGTATCGGTAATGTCCAAAAGGTAGTTGATGCACGAAAGGGAAGCATGGAACTAGCATTAGCAATGGTAAGTTCTCGGAATTCCTGTATGTAAAATACTGGAGTTTTTATATTTGAAGTTGTAGAAGCTGTCTGGGTCAGGTGCTTTTGCAAACTCTAGACTATCCATCTATTTGTAATTTTAAGAGCAAGCAACGATTTGAATATTAGATATGTATATATCTCTACAAAGAAAATTTGTATAAACACAAACATTTAGTTTCTCCCAAAGCTTATAGAGCATCTAAAATGGCAAAGTCAGGTCTTAGCTGTTGGGTTTAATTTCATAGGCATCGTTTATCTTTGACAGACACCCAAACTTTACAGATATAAATTTGGACAGTCCAAGTTGCATTTGATTATTTATTAATATTTAAGTCAACTTGGAACCTGGTTTGCAAAAACAAATACAGATTTTTTGCTTTATCTCGCTACATTGTGTGCGCCCTTAAAGCTTGTGTTTTACATTTGGCTTGCAGCTCCTTCCGTTTATTGCGCTGTTAGCTGGAGTTGCTGTCTGGTATGGGATCAGAAAGTCTATTCATTGTGTATTGTGCAGAATATAACTCTCTGAATAGAACACTAGTTTTATTTATCTCTTTGTGCAGGTGTTATCTTTCTCCTTCAGATATCATGAGGAACCAGCCACATCTGCTCGTGATCGGAACTGGTTCTGCTTTTGGATATTTGGTAGTAAGTTCCATTTTTTGTTCTTGGGTTCCTTGACATTGAATTGTTGAGTATAGTTATTAATATGTAATAATGTACTTTTCATATTTATCGCTCCTGCTAAAACGCGGCAGGTTTTTTTACATATAGCGAAGTCGACGTCTGTTGCATATTTGCAATCTTGATGCTCACTAACACCATAGTTTTTATATTTGTAGAATTCTTTTTGTTTTGCATTTTGTGCAACCTGGTTAAAAAAGCAACAGTTGGATGTAGCTAATGTGCGCCACAAGATGGACTGCCTTTTAACCAAAAAGCAGGCGCATATGGAGCAGTCGGACCCTTAATTTGTCCGTGGCATAGATTTAACACAAACTAACTAATCACTCAAACAGCCGAAACTAAATGATTGTTTATACATTGGTCTGACTCTTTCCGTTAGATCAACTTTGATCTGGTAGTTCTGGTTGCTACTACTAGTAGAATGCACACCTTCAGCACCTGCCACCTAATGCATTCCTTTTATTATATAACCTTTGTACATCAGACTAAAGTATAAATTTAATCTGTTACTACATCTTTTAGCCATTTGATTTCTATGAGAATGAAAGGTACAATTCTGATTTCAGTTTTAGTTTGTGCAAGGTGTTGCTTTATATTGATCTGATGTGGCGTCCCTTAATCTGAAATTGATTGCTTCCAAAACTTTGACCCTTTTGACTTGAGATAATAAACTTAGAAACGATCATGTATGGTGTGCTAATAGAGTTATGTGAGGGAAACTGGATAGTTCCATTATGCACCTGGACATATGGGAGTCATGAGTACAGCACCTAATGACTTGGAAAATACATAGCTGAATGTAATAAAATTCCAGGGAAAAATGCACGCGTACATATCCACGTTTTACGTGCGCGCATAAAGTTTCGCGGAAAAACGATCTTTTTTTTTGCCTGTATAAAAAAGACAAAAAAAATGTCTTTTTTACAGAGACAAAATAAAAAGTTATTTGCTCACGAAACTTTGTGCCGTGCATATATATTGCGGAGATGTACACATGCAATTTTGTTTCCAGATTTTTGGACACTTTAAACGCATTTGAAATGTATTTTCTTTAAACGGGTGTAGATGCCCCTAGGTTCAGATGGACAAGTAAATCACCTTACAAATAAGATGCACCACAGATAGTGCCAGTTCTGCATGTAATTGCACTCCAATTTTTGAATAAGCATCTAGTGGCACTCAGCTCCTTATGTTATTTGTGTTATTGTGTTTTGCTTTTCAGTGATGAAGCAGTTTGCTTTTATGATTTTTTGACTTCAAAGTGGGGCTTGGCGCATAAAATTACTACTCCCTCCGTCCACAAAAGGATGTCTCAACCTAGCCCAAATTTGCATGTATCTACACACTAAACCATGTATAGATACATGCAAATTTGGCTTAGTTTGAGACATCTTTTTATGTACGGAGGGAGTACTTGTTTTTAAAGTGGATTCTATGATCATCCTTTGTTTTTTTCAAATTACTACGGAGTACTAGTTTGTCCATATTATGAATGAAATTTTCATGCATTGACAGGGAAGGATGATACTTGCTCATTTATGTGACGAGCCCAAAGGTCTAAAAACTGGAATGTGCATGGTATGTCTGTATAGTTACAATTAATTTGATCTGCTGCATACACCGAGTGCAAGAGTAGTTCGAAATAATAACTAAATATCTCTTATTTCAGTCTCTGGTGTTTCTTCCATTTGCTATCGCAAATGCTCTCACCGCAAAGATTAACAATGGGTAAGTTCCTTTATGTTTGTTTCGTCTAGTAATGCTAGTGTCGCTACCTGTGTGCAGTTAAGCTAAACGATGCATCATTACTGTTGACAGGACTCCTTTAGCTGACGAGCTTCTGGTTATATTTATGTATTCTGCATACACAGGTGAAGTACTCCACTTAACATTTAGTTTGAAATGTCTATACTCTCTTAGTTTGCCATGTAGATTTCTAATCTATCACCTGCTTGCGTACATGATAACGACAGAAATTTAATCTAACGGCCTGGTTATTTGTAACAGTGGGTCTGTACTTGCATCTTGCTGTTTCCGTTTGTCATGAAATCAAGGATGCTCTTGGAATCTATTGCTTCAGGTCTGTGAATCTCTCAGCCTTGCCTTACTATTCGTGGAAGCGCCATATCTGTAACCTTTTTTTGTTTTGCTATTTTGACAGGATAACTAGAAAAGAGGCCTGAATGTGTTTGAATTCCTACTTAGCATGGGATGCATTCAGCCACATTCTTTCCTTCCAAATACTGTCTGCCATTTACAAGTGTAACGTCGCAACAACTCGGTCATCGCCGTACATCCTGGAAGAATCATGTCCCTGGGATATTGGGTAGTTGTTGATTGAGGTTGTTATATGCAGGTAGATGAATATTGGATGGACTGTAACGCAGAGCTGTGCTGAAGTAGCGTATGTACATTATTATGTTATGTGGTCGTGTGTAATGTACAATCACGGTTGGCTGAGATACTACGGCAATAGCATTCTTGACTAGCAGATGGGATGAACCTTTGTAAGATATATGTTGAAGGCGTGCTTTGAGATGACATTAAACCTGCACTTCTTCTTCTTTTTGAATTGAGCGTGTGTGCGAAGGTTTATTATATGTCAGGTTTTATTTGCTAACCATGTATGTCGTCTTGTGTGGTTCTTCCATTTTCGTTTATGCTACTCCCTCTGATCCCAAAAGAGTGTCTTTGAGTAGTGCTGTTAATTTTACTTAATCAGCTCATTTCTTCCGACATTTATACCGGATCACAGGGAGTAGCATGGTGATCCAGCCTTGTGTATCCCTGGGGTCTGCGGTCTGCCAGCCTAAAGCCTTGGGGGGCCTCGGCATTATCGACACCAAACTCATGAATGTGTGCCTCATGGTCAAATGGGTGTGGAAACTTATGACCGGCCAACACGGGTTGTGGGCCGAGATCATCTGAAACAAGTACCTGACGAATAAGGACCTCCTTGTTGAATGGTTCCCGATCACGATCACAATTCTGGAATGGTCTCCAGAAGGTGAAGTCGCTGCTTTGTTTGGGGCCAAAGCGTGATACCCAGAACAGTAGATCCACTAGGTTTTGGAGCGACTAGTGACAGTAGATCCTTCCGAGAGAGATTCACTTCCCTCTTTGCCATTACTCTGGACCCGAGCACCTCGGTGGTGCAGGCTCATGGGGGCGGGGACTGGGACATCCCCTTTCGTTGGGAGTTTAGCCTGGCCGAGACGGTGGAGTGGCAGAACCTCCTAAGGGAGATCACCTCCACCCAATTCTCTGAGAACACAGATTTTCTGTCCTGGTGCCTAGAGCTCTCAGGGATTTTCTCGGTCAAGTCTCTTTACTGCAAGTTGTGTCAGGGTAGATCGCGCAAGCACTTCAGCGAGATTTGGGGGATTGTTGTCCCTGAAGATTTGTGTCTTCCTTTGGCAGTTGGTTAGGAAACGTCTTCCCTCCAACGATAACATTTGCCGAAGACAGGCTCCTTCCAACGGCCGTTGTACCCTCTGTGATGAGCTTGAGGACACAAATCACATCTTCTTCGGATGCACTCTTGCTAGGTTCCTGTGGAGTGCAATTAGGGAACTGTTATCCGGCTCCTGGAACCCCTCATGTTTCACGGAACTCTATAGATTAGTTCACGGGTTCAAGGGTCAGTCACGACGGGTGTTGTGGATTTGCTGTGCCGCCCTTTGTTGGACGCTCTGGAACATGAGGAATAAATTCACGATTGAGGGAATCTTCCCTTCACAGCCGGTTGATAGCCTCTACAAATTGTCTATGTACTTGTAGGTATGGAAGTCAGTGGCTAGACGTTAGGACAGAGGAGCTTTGGAGGCGGTGATTGGCAGGATCCGCGCGCTCCACGACATCATCTGGGACCGGGACTAGTCTCTCCCCGCTCCCACCCACCGCTAGCTTTCGTAGTTCCTACCGGCTGTGTGTCCCCCTCGCTCCCTGTTTGAGCTAAGGTGTTGATGTAGCCTGATTGCTACCTGAAACTTCATCTTTGTTTCTGGATCGTTGTGTTGTTTGACCTAGCCGGAGTGCTTTATTAATTTAAATCCGGGGTCTATTCGGCCTTGCGTAAAAACACAGGTTCTTCTCTTCCAGCCAGTTTTGCTCGGCCACCACCCCGGCCTCTATACGGTTTGGGCTCCGATAAAGATTTCGTCGGCCGGCAACCTGTGGCCACGACCCAGCACATGCCTTGCTTCGGTTCTGGCCTCTTGACATCATTCTTTTGGGCTTAGCGCGACGCGTCGTGTTCCGCCAGCCATGTCGTCTCCTAGATGGACCGGGAAGGGAGCAACTGCTTTTGGGGGACAAATCATTCGGCTCCATAAAACTCGTGCAGGAGATGGGTACACAGTGTATCGTGGCATGGGCTCATGGTTTCCCCAGCAGAAGACTGGGTGCACTCGATGGAAGCGTCAAGCGTATCCCTAGTGTCAATTCCGGATGGCAATGGGTACCCGATATCCGCTAACCCGACGGGTACCCACGCTAAATGGGGAGGGTTTGGTGTTAAAAAAATACCCACGGGGGTGTTTAGTGGTAAAGATCCAGACCCGCCGGGTCTAGCGGAGGCGGGTATGGGGTGCCTAACCCAGACCCGCGAACCTACAGACCCGTCTAGGAGATGTCATTTTTTTTTGACAAGTCATTGCTTCACACCCTACTCCCCACGCACGGACCACAATCTACACCAGGCCAAACTACCCTAGCCCACTAACGCTGGTTAATCTCAAAAAGAAAAAGCCCACTAACGCTGGATAGTAACGCACCCAGGCCACGCACGGTCCGCACGGACAGACCAGCACACGAAACCTAGCCGCGACGGCTCCTTCCTCTTGCGCCGCCGCGCCCCTGGCACCCATCCACCGCCCGCCGTCGCCTGGAGTCTCCCCCTCACAACTCACAAGTCGCGCCGGCTCCTTCCTCTTGCGCCGCCGCACCCTCCTCTTTCGTCGACCTCCAGGAGCACAAGGCGGTTTGCCACAGCCGGCCGTCGACCTCCTGCGCGGTTGCGCCTCCGTGCGCCGCTCCTCCGCTGCCTCCGTGCCTCGCCCCGCTCCTCCTGCGCCTCTGTGCCTCCCGTACTGCGCCGCCGCTGCGGCCTCCTGCCGTCCTGTGCCTCAGTGCGCCGTCCCGCTCCAGCGGGTACCCGTCGGGTCTCGCGTACCCGACGGGTGGCGGGTCTGGTGGCGCTCTGTACCCAGCCGCGGGTATGGGGGCGGGGACAGGAGTCGGGTGCGGGTATGGGGGCGCAAACCCGGCCCCGAACCCGGCGGGTGCCATCCGTAGTGTCAATAATGAGGCCCTTTTTCCAGTTATTAAAAGGTGACGGTCAAAAATTTATTGACTACAACCGGCTCGATGCATCCGTCTAATGAGGGTTGCTAATAACATGCACGGTGTGTCATAGAAGTGTCACGAACTTTCCCGAAACCGGCGAGCGACCACTTGTCATAGAAATGTTTTCACCCTCCAATCTTCACCACAAATGGTACGTGCAAGAATCGCACGTACCACGTTCGTACCTGCCTGCCACTAACCGGCCGGCCGAACACTCGTCACCGCTGCTGCATCTGCATGCCTGCCGACGAAGGGAAGGAAAGATACAAAACCTCCGTGCTAAGAGCATCTCCATCGGGGGCCTCCAAGTGACCCCCCAAAAGCCCATTGGGGGTCCGGATGGCCGAAAACGCTACCAGCGGCACCCCCAAAGGGTCACCCCGAGCAAAAACATGTCCAGCACCCCCGAAGAGGCCTCCAAATTTGGAGGCCCTCTCGGGGGTGCCGGACATGGGGGCGGACATGCGTCTGACAGGGGAGGCCCGCCCGTCATAGAGACAGCGTGGCGCGTCCAAATTCCCCTTCGTCTACATGGCCGCCACCGGCGCCAAAATTCTCAATCTTCCCTCCATTTCCAAAACCCTTGCGCCGCCGCCGCCGCGAGCTCCTTGCCTTCCGCCACCATGCCGCCAAAGCCCGTTGGCCTCGTGAAACCCAAGGGGGGTCGCAAGCCGCCGGCGTCGTCGCAGCCGAAGAAGAAGCCGATGAAGCGGGAGCCGCAGGAGTATTCGGTGCCGCTTAAAAAGGTGCCGCTGAGCCAGGGCGTCCTGCGCTCTGCCGCCTCCCACCTTCGGCAGATGAGGCGACTGAAGGCGAAGGACAAGGCGGCCGGTGAGACCGCCGAGATGTTGATCGCCATGAGCCAGAGCAGCTCAAGCCCGGGGGGCGCCGGCGTCTTTTGCGGGTCGCCGTCTGCCCCGGACTTCTTCGACGACACCTCCGGCTACCAGACGTAGCAGTCGCGGATTCCCCCCCTCCCCCCCCGACGCCCTCGATCTGAACGAGGCGCCGTTGGTGTTCAGCGAATCGCCGGCGATGCGGCGGACGGCAGCCACAAATGCCGACGCGACTGCTTCCCGCGGCCTCCTCTTCGGCAACGCGGTCGACCAACTCGGCCAGGTGCGTGCTATTTATTGTGTTCCCGGCCGATTGTTTGTTGGGCGCACTTATTGCGAGCGGTCGGATACAAATTGTTGGTGTGTGTACTTATTGCGAGCGGCGGCCGGATGCAAATTGTTATATTTGTGTCGTAGGATGGTGACGCCGAGGTGATGAATGGAATCATTGCCGGTGATGCAACTTATGTCCACGCCGACACAGATCAGTTCGGCCAGGGCGACGAACAGGATGGCGACCACGGCCAGGACCAGGAAGGGGAGGGTGACGAAGAGGACGGCGACGACGACGAAGATGGCGGCAAGAAGACAGGTTACAAGAGGCCGGACTTGGACCGACACGGAGGACGTGTTGTTGTGCGAGGCGTGGATGAATGTGAGCATGTGCACCACGAAGGGCGCCAACCAAAAGAGGGATGCATATTGGGCACGCATCCATAAGGACTACACCGAAAGAAGGTCATATCCACCTAATGATGATTTGCCCGATGGCAATGTCAAATCGGTTAAGAACCGTTGGGGCATCATCGCGGCTCTCACTAGCAAATTTCATGGTTGCCATGATCAAATCATGGATAGAGATGAGAGTGGCAAGAATGACGCCGACAAGGTCAGCTTGTCATCTTAACTTGCGGCTTACTTGTAACCGACCATGTTTGTTGACTTGTTTTTTGTTCAATACAGTTGAAGGATGCCAAGTACATGTACCTCGACTTGGAGATGGATAAAAAGAAGTCATACAAGCTTATGCGTTGTGGGAGAAGCTTTGCGACTGCCCGAAGTGGAAGCGTCATGTCAAGGATAACGCTAACGCCGAGGGAGATGAAAGAAGCCTGCCGCCTGCCAGCGCGGACCGTCCAGAGATGGGAGTCAAGGCGTGCAAGGCGGCGGCCAGGGCTGGCAAGAAGTCGGCGGCGTCGGGCAGCATCCAAGAGACGTTGAAGATCTTCGTTGCCGAGTCGACTGCCGAGAAGAAGAAGATGCAAGAAGCGTCCGACAAGAAGTTGGCGCTCTACTTCAAGATGCAAAAGAACAAGCTCAAGTCCCAGGAGAAGAAGGAGGAGCGTCTGTTCATGGCCACCAACACGAGCGACATGAGCCCCAACCAGAAGGCCTACTTCGTGGCCGAACGGAGGCGCATTCAGGCTGAGAAGACGGCGGCCGAAGCGACGGCGCTCGATCAGTCCGAAGAGGAAGGCGAGGAGGAGGAAGCCGACGCGTGATCGGCATGCACCATTGCGCCGGGGGGCGCCCTTTTGATGGCCGGCATTGGAGACTAGTTTTTCGGCGCGGTCGACCCTTTTTTGATGGCCGGCGTTGGAGACTTGTTCTCCAGAGCGGTCGAAACTATGTCATGGCCGTGATTTGGTACTTCAAATCCGGCGCGGCTGAACAGTTTGATTGCCGGACGAGTTCGACACTTTTATTAATGCATGAAACTACTTATTTGCATATCATTACAACTAGAAATTCCGAAAACTACTCCTCGTCATCGGAATCGGCATTGGGCGGCGGTGTTCCTGGCTCGTCGTCCGCCGGCGCCGCGTCTGGAGGTCCCTGCTCCCACTCCGGTGCCACCGCTGCCTGGAGGGGAGGCCGGTTCTGCATGTGCACCAACCGCACGGGACGGCCACGGGGACCAAGGCTCCCACGGTGAGTACGCAGGGCGTGCCGGTGATGGAGTTGCGGGCTCGGCCTCCTGCTCCTGATCGGACACGGCGTCCTGCTCCTGATCGGCCTCGACGTCCACGGCCTCCTTGTCCTGCTCCTGATCGGCCACCACGGGCTCCTTCTCAGGCGACGACATGGCGAGCGAGTTTTGAGCGGTGGTGTGTGGAGAGATTGTGACGGCGTGGATATATCGCTGCGAAACCGCGTGAACGCAACCTCGAAGCGACGCGCCGGCGGTTGCACGTCCACACCAAACCGCCGTGTTCCAAAGCGACGCGAAGGTGAACCGGCGGCGGTTCGTGCGCCCGCAAGGTGTTCGATCTATTGCTCAAAACTAGTGCCATTTGGGGATGGGTTTTTGAGGTGCGCAGCTGTGGGCGGGATCAAAAAAATGGGCGAACACATGTCCGGCACCCCCCAATTAGGCCTCCATTGGGGGTGCCGGACACGAATTTGGAGCTCCGGGTGGAGATGCTCTAAAGGAAACCGAGCTCGCTTCCCCTTGCATAGCATATAGACATATCTGCGTGTCCTTTCGCGAGGAGGCGAGATCCATCGGGCAAAGCCAAACCCAAAAGCACGGACAGCGACGGGTGAGAGCTCGATCGTCTCCGGCGATAAAATCTACTCCTCCACCGGCACCTGGGGCCATGCCGCCATGGGCACGCAGCCGGCCGGGTCCCGCCGCCATGCCATCTGCGAGCTGAAGACGTTGACAAACGGCACGGCAGACAACGGGCCGGTAAAGTCGCCGATCGACGAAACCTCTCACGGCGCAGTAAAAAACTCCAGTGGGATAGCGGCGAGTTTAGTTACTGGCGCCGGTGTCATGGTCGGAGTCCATCTCGAGCCCATATCCGGCTCTGAGAGCATCTCCAAGCGGAGTTGCCAAACCGCCCCCAAACGTCCGGGCGGACAGCCCAGACAAGATTTGAGGTAAAAACATGCACCCAACCATGGTCTCTAAACACTCCCCATAGGTCCGGGCTGTCCGGCAACCCCCAAACCCACCCCATATGTGGGGAGGGTTTGGGGGCGACCGGACGCGTCCGGGCGGACAACTTTTGCTTTGCTTTGTTTTCTTTTCTTTTGTCCTTCATTGATCCTTCTCTCTCCTTCTCCACCAATCACATGCAAATGACCCCACAATTTGGGGAGATTTTGGGGTACATGGTTGGAGGAGGCCACTTTTGGGGGCTGTCCGGTCACCGTCCGCGGACGCGTCCGGATACAGTTTGGGAGCCGGATTTGGGGGTTCCGCTTGGAGATGCTCTGAACGGGCCATACGCCCATACCGTGCCACTCCAGTGGAGCGGCGTGAGCATGGCCGCGTGTACGCGTATGGCCAAGGAGCAAATGCTGCTGTCTGGCCAATCCAGGGCCCAACTGTACTGTACGCATGGCAGCAGGCAGCAGCGAGCCCAGTGTCTGGTAACCGTAGCTATACCTACACGTACGTAGGAGTACTACGAACTGTTTTCTCTGTCGCCGTGCCACGAGACGAGCTCCGGCACGCCAAAAAAAGATACGTCTACCCGTACCTTTGCGCATCTCTAGCATACTCTCCGCGAATAAGTGCTATTGTCTAAAGTCAAATCTGACTAACTTTATAGAGAAAAGTAGCAACATTTAAGACACTAAATTAATATGAATAGTTTCTTCTTGAAACGAAGTTCCAAAATATACCAATTTGATGTCATGTGTCTTAATCTCTATTTCTATTAAATTGGTCAAAGTTTAAAAGTTCGACTTAGATTAAAAGCTAGGACTACGCTTATTCTTGTACGGAGAGAGTGCTCTTATATCGGGTATCATAAAAGCATTATAAGAACTGAAAACCTATTTTGTGGTACCGTGTAGACAACGACGAAACAGATCCCGCCAACATAAACATAAACATAAACCGTAAAACTGACCCTAAGTTTATGACCTTGAACAAGAAAAGGTTAATATAATGGCAACATAACTCACATTTATTAAAATTTTAACATCACACAATAAAACAATAATCCATATTACAACAATCGCTCAAATCCAAATAATTATAAACATATGATGAATGGTCTGGAAGGGAAAGAATAGTCACATGAAAAAACAAATAAACAGGGAGACTATCGTTGAAGAACGAGCTGATAGCTCGTTGGCTTGGTGTAGTGGTGACTACCCAGCCCGCCCAGGATCGAGTCCCTCCGGGGCCGATTTTCGTGGGTGTTCTCACAGGGGCTATGACCCCTTTAATAAATCCCCTCACACGCATATATGCCGCAACTACTAGCTCCTTAGGGACACAGGGTACCCTTGCGTGCTGTGTGTATAGTTCTAGGCTCTAGCTTGTGCACTAGGGGTGTGCGTGTGTGTGGTGTGAGTGTGGTGTCGAGTTAGTGCATAAGTTCACATACTACAACTGTAACACAGATCGAGGGGTCTCAAAAAAAAAATTACATGTACCACTCGACATCTCTACTTGGCCGGCCCTCTCGCTTACGGTTTGGTGGCAGCGAATGACCACCGATGGCTCGACGAACCGCAAGGTTTTGGCTTCCCTTCTACTCCTAACCTCTTGGGAGATTTGGAATGAAAGTAACGCTAGAGTACTCAAAAACATGCAAGGAGTGCTTGTTACCATCTTCTTCAACATTAAGCATGAAGCGAAGTTTTGGGTTCTCGCGGGGGCAAAACGTTTAGCAGAAATAATGCCGGGAGAGTAATCCGTCTGTAATCCCTTATTTTTCTTTTTGGCACAAAGTTTTCTTGTAAGAACTCTCTCTTAATTAATGAATGGGGCAAACCTTTTGCCCCACAGTTCGAAAAAAAACAAGTACCACTCATGCTTAATGTGATTATCTCGAAGTTGCATATGTGTGACCCAGTGCTCAGTCTGCCTGAACGTTTCAACAAATATTTGGATCTTGTCTGGATTTCTGCTAGACTTCACACGACAGCAATATTATCAGAGATCGACTCCAAATTTAAATCCCTCTCAAATATCGTGTCGTCATGATAGTGGAGAGGGATTTCTTACACAGAAGAGAGCAGGACCTCACGTTCTTATCTTCTGACAACGACGAGTCATCGATAAACATTACCGAGGGGCTCGACGACAACCTCATCTACACAATCAACCTTAAAATCAGCGGCGGCGACGGGCTAAATCGCGGCTTGGCAAGATCCTAAACTAAAACTACAAACAAATCAACGATACCTACCTCCAAATCGGCTTTATAACAGCTGCTGCTACTACTGGAGTACTGGTGTCATTTATTGCACTTGTTTCAGCTTTTTTTTTTCGTTTGACGAGAGATCGGTTTTGGGTGGGTTTTACTCCGGAGTAGTACTACGGAATGGGCCTCGCATTGATGAGATGTGCCATGCAATGTGCTCCTCCGATCCGATCCGATCCGGTCGCCCCAATAATAATTCACTACGGCACGAGGAACGTCTGACCTCCCAACCGTGCCTTGTTCCCGGCTCACGGTGGCAACGGGTACGGGTATCACCGGGGGAAACGCCCGCATCCCCGCCCCGTTACCCGCTATTACCCGTCCCCGTCATCCCCGCCAACCTTCGTGGGGGGGCAACAATCCCCATACCCGGTAATAACGGGTACCCGATCTCCATGGAGACCTCCATGGAGACTAACCATGGCAAAAGATAGCGCAAAACAACAGCAAATTGGCAGCACAGACCATTTTAATTTTTGACAGCAAATTGGCAAAAACAACAGCAAATTGGCAGCATATATGTAACACAAAAACAATAGCAAATTGGCAGCAGATGCCATTTTAATTTTTGACAGCAAATTGACACAAACAACATCAAACATTCAAACTGGCAGGCAGCAATAGTGCGATACATCATGTCAAGTCTGACCAAATAACTGATAAACTGAACAAGAAAAAGTCTGACCAAATGACTGATAGTTACTACAAGTCTATGACAACAAGTTTTAATTCTTAACACAAGCATGATAAGTAGTGGCTGATGAAAAGGAAGACTTGATCTTCAATTTTCTTCGGTCTTGACTCCATGTCAATCTTGACTCCATGGAGGCATGCAGCAAGCCTAATGGTTATTGCAGGCGGACAGCTCCTCATCCTGATCATGACAATGGTACAGATAGTTTAGAAAGTTGCAAGTGAAGACATATAAGAATATAAGATGAGAGTTGGGAATGCCAAGTTACCATTGGTTCGTCCTCATCATCGAGACAACTTTGAAACTCAGTAGAGAGTGATGAATTGTTATTGTTCTCACCTGAAATTGCAAACAATGCAAAGGTTGATGACAATATAGTAGATGATTTATGAAAAACCAGCAGTCTAACAATAAACAGTCCAGCAGTAAAGTAAGAACAACAAAACACCATTTGACATCACAATTTTACTAAATTATCAAGGAAAGTTGAGCGTATTACCTATCATGTCAGCATTAGACCAAGCTTGCATACACATTATAGCCTCAACCATCTTTGGTGCAAGCCTACTACGGTGAGGGCTGAGAATTCTACCACTTGTCGAAAATGCAGACTCGGATGCTACCGTGGTGACAGGAATAGGTAAGATATCATGAGCAATAAGCTGCAGAGTTGGATATTTGATCCCTCCAAACTTCCAGCAATTCACACACTCACGTTTGACCAAATAACAGAATAAGTTTAGCAATGTATTACAAGACCGAAATTTCAAGCATGGTAAACATAACAAAGCACAAATCCCACAACATCAAATCTCTAACTACTAGACTTCATTCTTCATTCTTCACTGCTCCGTGCACACATGCAGCAAGTCAACAGTTCCTCATCCTGAAAATTAGTCAAGTTCAAACATTAGTAAGTTAGAAGTGAAGTTGGAGAACCACAAAGCATCAAAGAATCAAAACTAAAGATGATGGATGAGGATGGCAAATTACCATTGGCGGGCCTAGAAGCACACCTTGCCAAATGAGCTTGCAAATGTGAGGTTCCGTACTTTGCATCTCCACAAAGTATCCCGTGACACCACATACATTCAGCCTTCCATTTTCCATCAAGAAGAACCCTATTGAACTCATTCCAAACCACAGAAGTGGATTTTCTCTTCAAACGAGGTGGAGATTGGTCATTTTCCTGGTTAACAGATTCACCCGAACTTGATGCCATTTTATCCTTGCAGGCTACCACATAGCAACATCAGGCAGCAGTTCATTTTTCGTAGCACATTATGACATTACAGAGAGTACTATTGCATCTCTAATTCTCTATAACTTCCTAAAATCCTACGTACATAAGCTTAGGAACGGAAGCCATGAAAACCTAAAAAAACAACAAGGAATTTTCGAGCTTACCTGTCAGCTGCTTGCGCTTGACGTGGATGACGAGGAGGCGAGGTAGCCGGTCCCGGTCAGCAGCTGCTTGTGCTTGAGGCGGAGGAAGAAGAGGCGAGGTCGCTGATTCGCCTGTCGCCGTCGTCGCCTAGTCCACCGTGGTGCTTGAGGTGGAGGAAGAGGTTGCTGCGGCTGCGAGGTGGCTGCAGAATGGGGTGGTGGCCGGAGATGCGGTGGCTGCAAGATGGGGTGGCTGCGAGATGGGGCGGCCGGAGATGCGGTGGTGCTCGATCTGGGATGCACGAGCACCAGATAGGGAATGGGGGGAGAGAGAGGCGGCTGCGGCTGGGAGGTCGGGGAGGATTTGGGAAAAGTGAGGTGCGGGTGAGCGGGTCTAGGGTTTTCTGCCTATATATTCAGTATTATGTTTGACTGACAGGTGGGGTCCCGGGTATCCATGGAGGCTCCATGGAGCCAATTTGCCCCCCGTACCCGCCCCGCCAGCTTAACGGGTACCCGCCCTGGTATACCCATGGGGACAGATTGATCCCCATCAGCCTTCCTTAGCGGGTAAATACCCGCGGGTACCCGGCTCCATGGGGAAAATTGCCATTTTGATTCCCGGCCTGTTCCTTCAAAAATACATTGGCTCACTCATTCTAGCGTAGGTCTCCATCCGGCGCCTCTCTCACCCTACGAAGTCAACTGTTTTTTTTTTTTTTTTTGCCTTGTGTATTAAAGAGTAGTTTCTTTCAACCGTTGATTTGACCAGACTTGATCGAAGGTGGGGTTCCCATTGCGTGCGTGTCACGGGCGAAACATGTGCGCCCTAACTGAACTTAGGTCCATGTACCGATCCTGACGTACCTACAGTACGGGGTTCTTGGGTTAGGGCATCTCCAGTCGTTCGGCCCCACAGCCGAAAAACGGCGCTATTTTGGCCCGCCTGGGGGGGGGGGGGGGGGGGGGGGCAGCGGCGCTATTTGACGCCCTGAGGGCGGCGTTTTCCCAGCCGTGTCCAAACCTAACACTTTGGCCAAAAAATTCGAAAAACCAAATTAACGCAAATTTATCTAATTAAGGCGGATTTCATACATATATGGGCGAAATTCGGCGATTACATAGTTCAACATAAAATAAAAACTTAATAAAAATATAACTTGGCGATCTAGACGCCGTTCTACATGCCCAGTTGGCTGTAGAAGACGGTGTAGTCGCCTTCGTCGGAGTCTCCGGCGGGGCGGCTGGGGCCTTCGCCGTCGTCTCCGCCGTGCCACCTGCTCGCGGTGGGGGCGTCCTCATCCTCGTTGCTGGGGTCGAGGATGTAGTACTCCGGGGGCGGTGGCGGAGGTGGAATGCGACGGCGAGGAGCCGCCGCGCGCGCCGCAGCCCGCTCCGCCGCGCGCCGCTCCGCCGCGCGCTGCTCCTCCGCGCGCCAGGGAACCGCTCGGCCATTGCTCTGTGGGCGAGAAGAGAAGGCGAGGAGGAGAAGAGGAAAGCGAGAGCGAGAGAGAGATGTGCGTCTGTGCATGGCGAGGGGAGGGGTTTTTATAGCGGCGCGGGAGGCCAGACGGTGGCGCGCCAATACTGTGCGCCGCGTGCCGCGCGCTTGGACGCGTCGGCGACGGCCGTTCACTGGCCGCACGCCACGTCATTACTCCGGCAGCCTTGGACCGGCGCGTGGCAACTGATTGGACGCGTCGGCGGTGGCGCAGACGGCGCGGCAGCCATAACTCCGGCAGGTTTTTGACCAGCGCGGGAGCCGAGGGGATGAAGATGCCGCGTTTTCGCTCCGTTTCCCCGCCATTTTCGCCCAAGTCACAGCGTTGGCCCGCCCTGTTTTCGCGCCATTTCACCCCCCCAGGCGGAACTCAATGGGCTGGGTCTGGCCTGGGTGCGTCGGCGCTAAAACGGCGCTAAACGGCGCTATTTGGGCTCCTGGGGGGGCGACTGGAAGAAAAACGGCGCTCTCAGGCCAAAACGGCTGGAGATGCCCTTAGAGTCGTACAGGATGTTTGGTGACATTTGTACTTTAACTAAATGGAGCCCACACAAAAACAATGTACTCCCTCCGTCCATAAAATGATGTCTCAACCTAGACCAAATTTGTATGTATCTAGACCTGATTTAGTGTGTGTAGATACATGCAAATTTGGCCTAGGTTGAGATATCCTTTTATGTAGGGAGGGAGTATACACGGAGACTACTACAGTAGTAGCTTAAATTCCTCTACGGTAGATGGCAAAAGAAAGTCCTCTACAGTACGGCACTCCACCTGACACAAATAAGGGCTTCTTTGAATTGTATGATTTTCATAATATTTTGTAGTGTCAAATTCCACTTCTTTACATTTTTAAAAAAATGGATTGCCATTTGGTGTGCATTCTACCAAAATATCATATTTTAGTATTTCGAATGTTTTGCTAGATAAGACTGACGTGGTCTGCTAATGTGGCGCGAAAAAATATGTGAAGCTAGGACGACATCATCAGTGATCATATCACGACTTCTCATGTTCATTTGTTCTGGTCCTCATTGTTGTGTTGACATTTTTTAGTCTCAATAATCACCTCACACCTTACTTGATAAAAATGCGTCAGAAAAAATGTCCAAGGTTTAAAGAAGGGTAACCTATATGAATGACTATATGGAGTATTTAGTGTGACAAATGAATAAGGAGAGTTAAAAGTGGAATTCACTCTTAAAAGAAAGAGGCAAACCCAAATTCCTATGCATAGATTCTTATGCCACTAATTAATACGAATTTGAATATGCACGCCAACCTATTTATTGACTCAAGTGCGTAGGATTGAGACGTTTTTCTTTGTGTTTTATGCGTTTCACCCAAACTGATCATTCGTACAATTTATTGGGTTTGACAATCATCTATTTTGTACAGGCAAAACTATACGATTTCTATGTTTTTTCCTATCACTCGCTTTTTCAACGCTGCTATCCAGAAAAAAACTGATATACTCCAAGCAGTAGCAAACGCGTCTTACACGAGAAAAATCATCGTATATTTGGTATAGACAGATTATGATTGTAATTATTAATAAGACAGTACTCCCTCCATCGCAGAATACAAGGCGCCATTTAATTTCGCTGGTCAACGACGTCCAACTTTGACCATAATTTGTACTTATAATATGATTATGAAATTAAAATAATAATATATGAAATGAAAACAAATTGCAAGACGAATCTAACGGAATCATTAATACATTCCTTATTCTCATAATTTATTATATATTAACGGTCAAAGTTGGGCATCGAAAACTAACATAAAAATAACGCGTCTTATATTTTGGTACGGAGGGAGTAGTATTATTCTATACCACGGATACACTGGAGTGGCATTTTAAAGAGCCCTGGCCGCGCCAAAACGGTCCATGCTGAGCTGCCGGGGAAAACATAACCATGCCTCCATGCGCGTGTCAGCCAGTGCCGCAGCACATCCTTTTTGCCAAGTGTTCCATTTCATCGAAGCCACACCAGGAATCACCTCAAGAACTGCTAGTAGCACCAGTAGTAGTACGTGCTTATCCCGCCGTGATCTGACGCACGGACGTCGGATCAAACAGCAACTCAACAGCGACAACTCGCGGCCGGCGACGCGTACGTGGCTCCGTGATCCTGCCCGGGATGCTCTCCGCAAAGCCAAAGCGGTGCTTCGGTGAGTTGACTTATCACTGCCACGGCCGTGGCCGGTGGCGCCTGGCGGGGACGGGCGGCAGCGCCATGCGCTCACGCTAGACTGCAAGTTCCGATGCACGGCGAGGCTGGCCGGACGCCTGGCCGATGTTGCATGCATGCGACGCTGCTGCACATCACGTGGCCGGCCGTAGCCTCTTGTACTGGGCTACTGCGTGTGCATGCTGATGATGCTCTGCGTCCCGCTCTGGATCTCTCTGCCCGTCGTCGTTCAGCTGAGCTATCGAAGGTCTTTGAATGGTAAATCTGCAGAAGCACACGGCTGCAAGTAGCAATGGCTATTCCCAGCCACCTGCCGGCTCCTCTGCTGACAAGAAGGAACCAGTTTAGCCGTTTTTGGACGCTCCTGATGATCGATCTTTTGAAATGGATCGGATTAGGTTACCCCGTGGTGGTGGTGCTTTTCTCGCGCCGGCGAGCCATCAGCCATGCATGCATAGGAAAGCGGCGTGATGATGATGATTAGCTTGTGGAACACTACGTCCATGGTGGCGAGTCTTTTAAAAATGGGAGCGTCTAAGGCTCAGTCGACTGAGAATTTGTTAATTCTCAGTCGACCCGACCTCCTCGTAAGATTCTGGATTTCTCATATACGTTCGTTCGTTGTCTAATCAGCCTTGTATTTTCATACCGAGAATCAGCCTTCTTATGGCCCATAGAAAATTCCAGGACGTCTTAAATGGGCCTGAAGTTAAGGAAGAGTGGTAAATTCAGCCCACGAATTACACGCACATATATATATATATATATATATCACACTGAAGCTCCTAGGGCAGATCAAGATCGGATGATGTACTTTTGTTAGTGAGAATCGGATGTTGTCTAGATATGTTTCAGTACAATTAATCAATATTATCTTACATATTATATATATATATATATAATTTAGCACAAAGTCATATTCAAATAAGCCGCACATTCAAGATATTTTCGATTGTAGAAACACAAATTCATATGAAAACTTCAGCTTATCAAAGGTGCAATAGAAAACAAACAAGAGCGAGGAACAAATACATGGTTTAACAGTCATAACTGAAATGTGTAAAATAATAAATAGGAAGATATGTACTCACAACTCACATATATTCAATTGCAGCCATGATGTAATGTAAAATATTCAGTTGCAATCATGATGCAACTTTAAATTTTTCAGTTGAAATATCAATTTAACTAGTGTGCAACTTGAAAAAAAATAAGTTTCAAGCTTAGTGCAACGGTAAGAAATTCAGTCACAACGATAGTGCAACTGAGAAATATCCAAGTGCGACCATAGTGTAATAAAAAAATCTTGATGGAACCATAATGCAACTAGAATTTTTTACACAAATAAGAAAATCAATTGCACCTAGTGCGCATTTTTTTAAATGAGTTACAACCATGGTGCATCCGAAAGTTTAATAGAAAATAATAATTCAAATGCAAGCATGGTGCAACTGATTTTGTTGGTTTAACGGGGATGACTAATTCTCAGTCGACTGGAGAAAAACTCATTGACAACCTACTTCCAACTAGAAAAAAAACTTAGTTGCAACCCATTTGCATCTTGAAAAAAAAACTCAGTTCCAACCCACTTGCAGCTCGAAAAAACTCAGTTGCAGCCCACTTGCAACTTAGAAAAAAACTCAGTTGCGACCCACTTGCAACTCGGAAAAAAACTCGATTGCAAGTGCAGTTGCAACTTGCTCAAAAAATATTAGTTGCAAGTGCAGTTGCAACTCGGTTCAAAACAAAAAACAAAATAATAATAACTAAAACTGAAAAAGAATAATAATTAAATAATAACATAAAAATAAAACATGAAAAAACTCAGTTGCAAGTCTAGTTGCAACTGGCTTATAGCGTCGAGAAAATCTCAGTTGCAAGTGCAGTTGCAACTGGCTGAAAAAAACTCAGTTGCAAGTGCAGTTGTAACTCGCTTATACCGTCGAGAAAATCTCGGTTGTAAGTGCAGTTGCAACTGGCTGGAAAAAACTCGGTTGCAAGTGCAGTTGCAACTGGCTAAAAAATAATTAGTTGCAAGTGTAGTTGCAACTCAGTTCAAAACAAAAAACAAAATAATAATAAATAAATAACTAAAATAATAATAATATAAAAATAAAAGATAAAAAAATCAGTTGCAAGTTCAGTTGCAAATGGCTTATAGCGTCGAGAAAATCTCATTTGCAAGTGCAGTTAGAACTGGCATATAAACTAGACTGGTTCAAAAAACTCGGTTGCAAGTACAGTTCAAACTGGCTCACAAAATATTAGTTGCAAGTGCAGTTGCAACTCAGTTCAAAACAAAAAATAAAATAATAATAATAAATAAAATTGAAAAGAATAATAATTAAAATAATAATATAAAAATAAAACATAAAAAACTCAGTTGCAAGTGCAGATGCAACTGGTTTATAGCGTCGAGAAAATCTCAGTTGCAAGTGCAGTTGCAACTAGCTAAAAAAACTCAGTTGCAAGTGCAGTTGCAACTCGTTTATATCGTCGAGAAAATCTGAGTTGCAAGTGCAGTTGCAACTGGTTTGAGAAAACTCGGTTGCAAGTGCAGTTGCAACTGGCTCAAAAAAATTTAGTTGCAAATGCAGTTGCAACTCAGTTTAAAACAAAAAAAACAAAATAATAATAAATAAAATAAAACAAAAAAATAAATAATAATATATAAATAAAAGATTAAAAAATCAGTTGTGCAGTTGCAATTAGCTTATAGCGTCGAGAAAATCTCATTTGCAATTACAGTTGCAACTGGCATATAAACTTGAAAAAAAGCTCAGTTGCAAATGCAGTTGCAACTGATTTATAGCGTCGAGAAAATCTCAGTTGCAAGTGTAGTTGTAACTGGCTCAAAAAACTCAGTTGCAAGTGCAGTTACGACTGACTTATGCATCGAGGAAATCTCATATGCAACTGCAGTTGTAACTGGCTTCCAGACAAAAAATAAAACACGAAAGCAAAAAATAATAATTAAAAAATAACATAAATAGTAATAAAACAATAATATAGAAAAAAAATAAAACACAAAAGAGAAAACATCTCAGCTGAAAAATGGCTTCTAAAATCGGGCAATCAGTTGCAACAGGCTCGAAAAAAACTCAGTTGCAAGTTCTGTTGCAACTGACTTATAGATTCGAGACAATCTCAGTTGCAAGTGGAGTTACAAACTAGCTAAAAAGTCTCTAGGAGATCTTAATTGCAAGTGGAGTTGCAACTGGCTCCAAAACAAAAAACAGGCAAAATCTCATTTAAACGTGCAAAAAACATAACAACAACATAAATAAACATAAGATAAAACATTAATATAAAAAACAAAAGAATAGATTTCCATTGAAACTGGCTTCTAGAAATTGGCAAAAATAGTATTTTAATAAAAGGCGGGACATCTATTGAAAAAAGACTTCTGCAAAAAACCTTCTCACAGACTCACACTAGACGGTGCTTCTAAAAAAGGCGGGACATCTATTCAAAAATTAAAAAGGCACTAACAAAATTTATCAAGACACAACACAAAAAAGGCAAAAAAGACAAATCACCAAAACAATAAAGTGCAAGTGCAGTCAACAGGGAGAAAGGAAAACAATCAGTTGCAAGTGCAGTTGCAACTGGCATCCTCGGGAAATCGCAGTTGCAACTAGAAAAAAAAATTGTTGCAAGTGCAGTTGCTACTGGGACAAAAAGAAAAATATCTCACTTGCAAGTGCAGCTGCAACTTGGACGAGAAAGAAAAATATCTGTTGTAAGTGCATTGTAACTGGGATGATAAAAGAAGTCTCAGCTGTAAACGTAGTTGTAACTGGGAGAAATTAATAAAATCTCAACTGCAAGTGCAGCTACAACTGGGACAAAAGAAGATAAATCTCAGTTCCAACTGGGACAACCTGACATGAGACTTAATAAAAGAAATGAGAATTATAATGAAAAGAAACAAAATATGCACAAGAAATACAAAATAAAAATACAAGTGCACTTTGCTCCCCTTCAAAAAGCAAAAACAACAGAACACACAGGAAATCACAAGCTTGTTTTTTTAAAGCAAAATCACATGATTAGATGGGCCAATTTTTGTAGACACACAAAGAAAAAGGAAAAAGCCCATCTGAAGAGATGGTAAAGATAGAAAAGAAGAAAATGGCCGGACACATACGTATCCTTGAGTACGGTGGAGAAAATAAACAAAGGAAAGAGGCCCAAACACGTACGTACCTCCGAGCCTATCTAAGACAAATGAAAAACGATGCACAAATCTCATCACTAGATCGAACAGTTAGGGAGTTGACTGAGGCTAATTCTCAGCTGACTGAGAATTAGAAAATCCATAGAAAAGTTTAGAACATACCTAGAAAATATGGAAATAAAAATAATAAAAATAGATCCACATGGACCATCACAACACAAGACCAAGTCATTTTATGTATCTATCTATCCTTGTATATATTTATTTTCTCACTCAGTTCTACTCACTTAGAAAAAAAAGTGAAAGAAAAAAACAAAAAGCAAAAAAAGAAAGTGGCCACAAAAGACACTACTTACATTAGAAACAAAACACAAACTGCCCGCCTCGAAATCCTATCCGTGATAAAACCCAAACACGCCTACACAGTTCACAAAAAACAAAAGCCAAAAAAATAAAAATTATGACAAGTGCCGAAATCCTAATTAAGCCTTGCGCTGCACCATGTGCAACAAAAAAAACCTTGGCCTGCACAAGCGTAACTACAGCCCAACTAGAGAAGGCCCAGGCCAGTACAAATAACATACGACCCAGTCTGTCCCGCTCAAAACACACGAGTACGACGAACACAACGTTGCTGGGAAAAAATGCAAAACAACACGAATCATGATGTATAATTTGACGGCCACAACATCGACTGAGAATTAAGTCGACTGAGAATTAGCAAAACCGTTTAAAAATCATCAGTGATGGAGTAGTACTTGCAGCACCACTACGCTACCTACGCGATCTCCTCCCCTACCTGATTTTCTCCCTCCCGATCTAGTGATCGATCTCCATCCACATGGGTAACGGAAAGGCGGCTTGTTTGCTGCAAATAAAGAACCATCAATCAGACGGCCCGTTTCCGTTATGGCGGGTAATTATACTGCGTCTGTCTTTTTCAGGAATCAGGAGTGTTGGTATTTAGGGCGCGCTGCTTGTTCGTCTCAGGCTGTGTCGTCGCCGTAATAACACCTTTCATACGAGAGGGGCCCCTTAATGGCTTGTCTTAACCTGCACTGTGGGGATTAGTTAACTATCTCATGCACGCGCGTGGAGTTAATTCCAAAAAAACCACCACAATTCAGCGGTAAATCCAAAAATCGACCGGTTCCCAGTAATTTCTCAAAAATCCACCAACATTGCGCTGGGTGGTTCCAATGTGCACCGATTCAAAATTTTGACCGCGCTAACTCGATTTCTGACAAGCGGGTCCCACTTTAAGGGGTAACGTGACGTGACCGTAGCGGCCAGGGACAAGATCTATTAGCTAGAACGCAAAGTAAAACTAAACGGAGGGAGTACTAGTATATGATATTAGCTCTATAATAATGCATAGTATCATATGATAGTATGATAATCTCATTCTATTAAATGTTTTGTAGTATCTCAATGTAAATATGTGTACAAGATCTATTTGTCATTAAATATTCTTGTTATACGTGTCATGATACGGTATCTACCTATGTTACTCTAATTCTCTCTCTTTCTTAATTACCTGCCACATAAGCATTTTTATGGGTCCAAGTTGCATGATACCAGCTAAGATACTAGCACTATGGCTAGTCTAAGAGACAAATGTTAAGAGACAATGCATTGTGTAGGTCGTCTCTTAAGTATTTATATCTCCTATGAAAATGTGCTAACATACGATGCATCGGGAGAGACCTTAAGGCACCGAGCTCGCTTCCCCTTGCATAGCATAGATATATCTGGGTGTCCTTTCGCGACGAGGCGTGATCGATCGGGCAAAGCCAAACCCAACAGCACGGACAGTGACGGTGAGAGCTCATCTCCGTCGACAAAATCCACCGGCACCTGGGGCCATGCCGCCATGGGCATGCAGCCGGCCGGGACCCCGCCGCCGACTGCGAGCTGAAGAAGTTGACAAACCACACGGCAGACAACGGGCCGGTGAAGTCGCTGGTGGATCAAACCTCTTAGGATGACACCAACGGGGCGACGCATCGAGTCCGCCCGTGTCCATTTGAGTCGTGTTGGACCAAAACCAAGGTCAAACGGGGCGACGCAAAAACGGACAGTGGCACTCCCACCCCATCCACTTCCCATCCCCACCCTCATCCCGGCGCCGCTCCCTGCAGTTTTCTCCCTCGCGCCGCCGGGCGCCGAGATAGCGCGGCGCGACGCGTCGGCGCGGACGCGTGGCGCACTGACTGCGCGTCCACGTGGTCACGCGTGGTGTCCTCCCCAGGCCCACCTGGCAGTGACACCGCGATGGTCAGACTCCACTGGCCCAGTCCTTTTTAATGCCAGGGGATAGGGACGGCTAGCCCCTACCCACCGCCCCCACTCCCATTCTTCCACACTGCCGCTCCCTCTCCGGCGACCAAAACCCTAGCCACCGCCACTATGTCGTTTCGGTGGACGGGATTCGGCAGAGCCAAGCACGACCGCGAGGCAGGCTCCTCCTCTGGCCGCCGCCGCCGCACTCCCACCCCATCCCCTTCCCCTTCATCCCCGACACCGCTCCCCGCGGTTTTCTCCCTCGCGCCGCCGGGCGCCGAGATAGCGTGGCGCGACCGCGTGTACGTGCGGGTCGATGACTGCTGGTGGTACCGGAACCACGCGGTCCCGGTGCCATGGCCAGATGTGAACCTACCTGACCAGTGGCACCTGAACCAGCAGCGGATCCCGGTGTCGCCCATCCCGACGAGCCGTCGTGAGCGGGTGGCGGAGATTGAGCGCCACCCGCACGCGTCTCCCGAGGGCCGTCCGCGACGACCCCGTGTTCGCGGCCACGTCCCCCAACTGGGGCACGAGGTTCAGCGACGAGCACGACCTGCGGCGGCAGACGCTCTACACGCGGGCTCTGACGCCGCCGAGCGGCCGTTGGTCACCGCCGCCGCACACACTGCGGCGGGGCGCACCACGAGAGCCGCCGCACGCGCAGCGGATTGGCGCACCACCGCCGCCTCCTCCAGATGTGAAGATGGAGGTGGACGACGAGGATGCCCAGCTGGAGGCCGCGCTCGAGGCCTCCAAAAAATCCATGGCCGAGGACGAGGCCAAGTGCTGGGAGATGGTCCTGCAGGACGTCGCCCGGGAGCAGGAGGAGACCATGCAGGCGCAGCAGGCCGTGGCCATGGAGCCACGCCAATGGTGGGAGGCCATGGACGTGGAGCTGCCTCTGGCGCCGCCCCTAACACCAGGCCTGCTCAGGCAGAGCTGGATCTGGAACGGCGGCTATTGGGAGGTCCAGAGGGCGCCACCTTTCCCGGAGCAGGAGCAGCCCCCCACACCGCCGGCCGTCGTTCCACCGCCGCATCTCTGGAAGGTGCCAGAGTACGTCGTCCTCGACGACGACGAGTAGATGCCCGCAACGGGCATTTTATTTATATTTTATGTTTATATTGTTATGAATGTAAAAGGCCGTTTATGGTCCACCCCTTATATATGAGAGAAAAAGACCCATGTATGGCTTTTTACTAAATCTTTCCACACAACAAAAAAAAGTGTCTGTTTGCGATGCGTCGGGCCGTTGGACACACTGCCACCAAGGTGAATATGGATGGACTGGACCTGTCCGTTTGCCGACACAAATGGATAAAACGCAGACCAAACACGCGTCCATTTGCGTCGGCCTATTGGAGTCATCCTTACGGCGCAGTAAAGCCGCCCGGCCCGGCCGCGCCGGTGTCATGGCGGTGCATGCCACGGCCACGGCGTCGATGGTCGGAGTCCATCTCGAGCCCATATCGAGGACTGAACGGGCCCATACCGTGCCACTCCTAGTGAACCCAGCAATAGAATCGAGAGAGTGGAGCGGCGTCAGCATGGGCGCGTATGGCCGCGGAGCAAATGCTCTGCTGTCTGGCCAATCCGGTGCCGGACTGTACTGTAGTACACACAGCAGCGAGCCCAGTGTTTCGTAGCCGTAGGCCGTAGCTATACCTATACGTACGTAGGAGTACTACGAACAGTTTTTGTCATCACCGTGCCACGAGACGAGCTCCCATTTAGGCACGCCCAAAAAGATATGCCCACCCGTAGCACTAGTACAGTAGTACCAGGAAAGATATTTTCGCTCCGAGGTCTATGATTTCTTTATTTAAAAAAATAAATAATCGGAAACAAAATTATAGGTGTTATAAATGACGCATCCTACAAGTATGCAAAATTATAATACATAATTTTTTATCTTTGGCTACACAAAATAACAAAATCTTATATAGTTTGGAGATTTGAAAGACTGTATACTGTGCTCCATATGTTGAATTTCTTGTGTAGTTCAGAATATAGAATATTTCGAACTGAAATTTTGTCACGTTTGTGGAGCACATCATTGACAACATGCAAGATGTTTTTCTAATTTTTAAAACCTTATAAATATTTTCTTGAATTTTTTATATAAAGATATTACTAGATCCCGGGAGTCCGAAGTCTCCACTCAGTAGTATCATTCTTTATTCAATAGCTACTATATCAGTGAAAAAATCATTTTGACACACAAAGTATCAGAAATCACGTTCATTTCGAAAAAATCAGAAAATTCATTTTTAAGACACCAAACATGCTAAAGAATATATACATGTTTAGTATGTATGACCAATTTTACTTTGAAATATGTGATCTTTACAAAGAGACAAAATTGAAAAAAAAAGTTTTTTCTTTTCTTTTCAGATCTAAAATTTTGTGATTATTGTGGTAGCCTATAATATAACATATTATCTAGCAAAACTCAGCAGCTATGTACTAACAATGTGTATGTATTTTATCGCAAAAAAAAATGTGTATGTATTCGTGTCAATTTATTTTAGGAATTCTTTGTACATTAAATATTCTTTGAAACATTAAGTATTCGTGCGGAAATGGCCGCATTATTTCCCATGTTCTCTTCTTTTCAACAGCTGCTGCTGCTGATGCCATTTATTGCACTTGCTTCTGCGTTTTTTCTCTTATTTTGGGATGGGTGGGGCTTGGGTACGTACGCATTGATGAGATGTGGCATGCATTGTGCTCCTCCGATCCGATCCGGCCGGTCGCTCCAATAATTCACTCCGGCACGAGGAACGTCTGACCTCCAAACCGTGCCCTTGTTCCCCTGTTCTTTCAAAACTGCATTGGCTGGTTCATTCTAGTGTAGGTCTCGATCCGGCGTCTCTCTCACCCTACGAACTATTTGTATTAAAGTGTATTTTTGGCCGTTGATTTGACCAGAAATTTATCGATGGTTGTTGGGGTTTCCATTGCCTGTCACGGGGGAAACATGTGCGGTCTAACTTAGGATGTACTCTGTGACACATGGTGTAATCTTCTGTAAGACTTAACTTTCAATAAAATGAATAAAGGCCGCATGCATCAATCGATGCAGATGCTGGGGGGTCTGTTTCGGGAAAAAGGGATGAACTGTTATTTATGGTAGAACTATGTACGTACAGTACGGTCAGCTCGGGGTTAGAGTCGTATGGAATGTTGGATGAGATTTGTATGTACCTACACGGAGACTACTGCTACCTCCGTTTTTATGTAGTTTGTGTTTCGGATTTAGTTAAAGTCTAACTTTATAGGGTGTGAACGATAATACATGGAAAAATATCAACATCTACAGTTTAAAATTTATAGTAATGGGATCATCAATAAGTATATTTTCATGTTATATGCATTTGATATGACATTCTTTCATATACTATTGGTCGAACTTGATAAATTTTTACTTTAACTAAACCAGGAACACATAGTAAATTAAAATTAAGTGAGTAGCACGTTTCGTTGGTTAAATTTCTCTGCATTACAGAAGTCTACGACACAAATAAGGGCTTATTTGAATTGTACGATAATTTGTAGGATTTCAAGTCTTTAGATTTTTTTCCTGTGGAGTGCAGTTGTATTAATAAAGTTAGTGATTCATTTTTATAACCTATGGTATTTATATGTTTTTTCCTATTCTGCATAGAAAAATCATTGTTTATTTAATACTCACTCCGTTCACAAAACGATGTCACAACCTAGCTCAAATTTGACATTCTTTTGTGAACAGAGGGAGTACAAGATAAATTATGATTGTATTTATTAAAAAGACAGGATTCAATACTAGGACACACTGGAGTGGCATTTCAAAGGTCCTGGCCACGCCAAAATCGTCCATGCTGCGCTGCCGATCGAGGAAATATAACACCATGCGCGTGTCAGCCAGTGTCGCAACACATCCTTTTTGCCAAGTGTCATCGATCTCCACAGGCCATACCAGGAATCACCTCAAGAACTGCTAGTAGTTAGTTCGTGCTTATCTTCCCTGTGATGTGACGCACGGACGTCGATCAAACAGGGGCCTCAACAGCGACAACTCGCTCTGCCCGGCGACGTGGCTCCGTCATCCTGCCCGGGATGCTCTCCGCAAAGCCAAAGCGGAGCTCCGGCGAGTTGAGTTGTCACTGCCGTGGCCGGTGGGCGGTGGCGCCAGGCGGGCGGCAGGACGCTAGGCTGCAAGTACCGATGCACGGCGAGGGGGCGAGGCCGGACGCCTGGGTGCTGTTGCATGCATGCAGCGCTGCTTCTGTCATGGTGCAGATCACGTGGCCGGCCGTAACCTCTTGTCTTTTTTTTTTTTTTTGAACAGCGGAGAGGTCCCGAAGGACCTGGACGCCTCTTATATTTCAACGGTGCAGTTACATTTTACATAGGAGTCCTCGAAGGAAAACGCAAATACAAACAATCCCCTACATATTACAAATAAGTCCTTAGGCATAAAATGAAAAACGCAATCAGCTCCTCTGCCACCACCGGAGTACAGCGAGCTCGAGCCACGGCCATCTTCACCAACGCCGGGGACGAAACCACTTGGCCCTGGGAAGAAGGGAAACGCCGTCGCGAGCTGCGAACAGGGCCTCCATCTGGAGGTTGAAGAAGCGCCAGCAAATATCGCCGGCGATGCGGACCACCTGTTGGTCACCTGAGTCGGCAGCCAAACCAAAGGGCGCCGAGATTGTTCTCCGATTTGCGGCATCACAACTCCAAGACAATCGAGTTTCTGGCCACGCAGCGCTGCCACTTCCTCCCCAACACCACCATGGTGAGTTGCAGCAGATGAAACAGCTCCATAGCCACCAGATCTCAAGTTGTCAACGGCATCCGGCCACCGCACCATAGAAACACATCCGCCGTCGAACCCCGAGCTCCCGCCACGAGCTGGAGAAGGCAGAAGAAGAGAGAAAAAGCAGCAGCAGGATACCAAGAACCAGACCTTATTAAGGAAGCTGACGCTGCTCACCATCTTCACCACCTTCGGCTCCCACCATGAGAGCACCGCCGCAAAGAGAAGAGCTTCGACATCGAGCTGGACCTGGCAACCCAGCTCTGAGCTTCCGGCGCAAGCCTTATTAGGAGGGATGCGCGGATCTACCAGCTTCACTTGCACTCCCACCTGCCACCGGTGGAGTGTAGCTCGACGGGGAGAAACCGCGACGCCCTGGATCTGGCCGCGGAGATCCAGAATCCTACCCTCAGACAACGCCATATAGGCAAACCTAGCACGGAGGCTAAAGCTAAACCTAAACCTACTATATACAAGCCAAGCTACGGCACCATGTCCACGCCAAGCGGCGACGCCGCCGGGGAGGAGCACGGCCCGAGCCGGCGAAGCAGAGGAAAAGGGAAAGACGACTCTCAAAACACTGTTTGAGAGCTCGGGCGGTGGTGGACGGGTGGCTGATGATCAATCTTTTAAAATGGATCGGATTAGGCCGGTGACGCCGTAGGTGGTGCTTTTCCGACGCCGGCGAGCCATGCATGCATGCATATGAAAGCGGCGGCATGATGATGATGATTAGCTTGTGGAACACTACGTCGATGGTGGCGAGTCTTTTAAAAATCATCAGTGATGGAGTACTTGCAGTGCCACTACCTAAACCTACGCGATCTCCATCTACATGGGTAACGGAAAGGCGGCTTGCTTGCTAAAGGACTATCATCAGACGGCTCGTTCCCGTTATGGCACCCTACGTCCCTACTTATTATATTGCGTCTGTCTTTTTAAGGGTTGTTGGTGTCTGGGGTCGAGCTGCTTCATCGGACATTTTTTCTTCATCTTTTGCCGCACTTCTTCGGACAATATCAGATCGCTGTACGCCAACATCTATCTCGTCCCACGGTGTGTCGTGGCCAACGTTTTTTTGAAAGAAATGCGGTAGGCCAAGCCCGTTTGTGCACCCGGGAGCATGTGCTCCCGGTTTTTCGAAAAAATATAGAAAATTGAAAACTTATCAAAATATTCCGAAAAAATCATGCACGTACCTGAGCATGGCACATGTCATCGTGCAAAATTACGCGACGAAATGACATCGTGGCCGCCCTGTGCAAAAATGACAAATCACAGATCTGAAAATTTTTAAAATTTTCTGTCAGAATTTTGTCATTTTTGCACAGGGCGGCCGCGATGTCATTTCGTCGCCAAATTTTACACGATGACATGTGCCATGCTCAGGTACGTGCATGATTTTTTCAGGAATATTTTGATAAGTTTTCAATTTTCTATATTTTTTCGAAAAAAACCGGGAGCACATGCTCCCGGGTGCACTTTGGAGTTTCCTCGTACTGAGAGCCCTTTTGTGTTATGTTTAGCAGATTAGGACATACTCCCTCCATTCCCAAATATAAGATGTTTTAGGATTTCTCCACATTCACATGTACACAAATATATCTAAACACACTACAAGTGTATGTTTACTCATTTTAGTGTGTATCTAGACAATATGTGTAACATCTAAAACATCTTATATTTAGGAACGGAGGGAGTATTTGCTTCATGGAGATGATTTAGGGCTCCACGTAGCTCCTTACTTTGCATTCGAAAATCATATATCAATGTTTCAAAATATTCTGAAAATTTCATGGACGTAGACAAAAGTGCATTATAACATGTGAAGTTTCACCTCAAAATAATTCAGATTTCGATCTACACAAAAATAACAAAATCTGACAGATCTTGGAGAATTCAAATTTGGTACTATTCACTACTTTCAGATTAATATTGTATCAAATTTGCATAGCCCAAAATATAACATATTTTAGTTTTGAGATTTTACATGTTAGTACAAGAAAACATTATATACATTCAGGATTTTCTTCAGACTTTTTTGAAACTCCAAAATATGATATTAAGGAATTTCAACATAAATAGCGGTGCGGAGCTCAGGTTCCATATCACCACTCTCGATTTTAGCCCTTACAATATTCATATGAGAGCTTTTTGGATCATAGTGTGGGACTTGTCAAACTCCTGTGAAATATCTCTACGAGCGAAGCATTTTCCTCCCTAAATAAATTTGGCGTTAATAACCACACGATTAGCAGTCACATTGCACGTACTCCCTCCGTTCCAAATTAGTTGACTTGGGTTTGTGTAAATACGGATGTATCTATACTTGTTTAGTGTCTAGATACATCCGTATTTGGATAAACCCAAGTCAAGTAATTTGGAACGGAGGGAGTACATGTCTAACAGATACGACATATACGGAGCTATTTTAGCTGGAAACAGAGAGGTAGACGCGTGGCGGCGATTCCGTCGCTGATGCTTTACATTTCCCACATGGAGAATTTAAGCGGAATGTGCATTTGGAGCTCAAGCTCCAACCCTTTAGTTTACAATATACCGAAATCATGTTTCAAATTATTTTGAAAAATTATCAGGAAAAAACAGAGACAATAGTTCATTATGGCAACATGCAATATTTAAACTCAAAATTATTCATATTCCATGCTACACAAAAAACAAAAAACAGACAGGATTTTGGAGCGTACAAATTTGGCACTATTCAGCTCTTTCACATTCAGATTTTGTCCTTTCTTCATAGCCGAACATATAACACATTTCCAGTTGAGATTTTACACGTTGGTAGAAGACAACATTTGAGAATCCACGGTCATGATTTTTTTTCAGATTTAATTTTTCAACATAAAGAGTTATGTGTAGTTCGGATTTTGTACCACCTCTTCGAATTTTAGCCCTTACAATATCTGCAAGAACCTTTTGGATCACCGCAATAACGTCGGACAAGCACTCGCCCCAGCCATGGGCATTACCCACACGTACAGTTAATGCATGTTGTGGTCGAGCTAAACTGAGAAAAAAATGTCCAATGCTTTGCAATTTGTTGGGCTGAAAATCCCTACTTACGCCTCCTCCAACTGGTTGGCCCAAGCTCCGCCATTGAATGCGGGCCACATCGCCTCTCGGCCTATCCGCGAGATGTTTGGATCAACAAATTTTTATTTTTGTGTAGCTCAAAATAAAAAATATTTGAAGTTTATATTTTGCACGTTTCATGAGATATAATATTTGCTACACCCAGATTTATTTCAGATTTTTTTGAAACTCATTAATATGATTTTTGAAATTTTTAGATTGGAGGGAGCACTGGAATTCGGGAGCCAAAAATCTCCTCTCGGTTCCTTACACATTTCTTTAGTTCCAGTGACAAAATATTCTCATCCAGGCTACACAAAAAACCAAAATCTGACAGATGTTGGAGAGTACAAATTGGGCACTTTCAATTTTCTCACATTTAATTTTTTAAATTTTTTTGTGGCCCAACATATGACATATTTCCATTTGAGATTTTACACGTTGCTAGAAGATAACATTTAGAATATATCCAGGATTATTTTAGATTTATTTTTCATATAAAGAGTATGTGTAGCTCGGGTTTTGTATCACCTCTCTCGAATTTTAACCCATGTAATATCTATGAGAGCCTTTTGAATCACCGCAATAAGTCGGAGCAGCACATATGCCAGCGATGGGCATTGCCACACAGACAGTTAACGCATGTGGTGGTGGAGCTATGTGTATGCGAGGGGGCAATCCCCCCCCCCCCACCCCGCCCCCGCCCCTAAACAGCGAAAACTTTGTCAAAAATCACCAATGCTTGTCAAATGTCGGGCTGAAAATCCTTATTTGTGCCTCTCCAACGGGTTGCCCCAAGCTCCGCCACTAAATGCGAGCCACAAGGCTTCTCGGTCTATCTGCAACGGTATAACAAGCACTCCCACACCTCGCCGTGCCGAGTTTATCTTGTGTCTGTATGTCTCTCCACTAGTAGGAAAACCCAATTCTATGGATCCTTATTCTGTGGCGCACCATGTGGCCGTGCGCCACAGAATAAGCTTCTGTGGCGCACCCAAAACTGGTGCGCCATAGAATAAGGCTATTCTGTGGCGCACCGGAACTGGTGCGCCACAGAATTTGCTATTCTGTGGCGCACCTAAGCTGGTGCGCCACAGAATAGTGCTATTCTGTGGCGCATGTGGCTGGTGCGCCACAGAATAGGGCTATTCTGTGGCGCATGGAAGCTGGTGCGCCACAGAATAGTGCTATTCTGTGGCGCATGTGGCTGGTGCGCCACAGAATAGCACTATTCTGTGGCGCATGGGGTTGGTGCGCCACAGAATAGTTTTCGAATTTTTTTACCTCCCCACAACACCCCCCCCCCCCCCCCGTGGATCGCCTTCTCAGTTTTCAAATCACTCAAAGAAAATGATAAAAATTTCAAAAAATAAAATCCTTCGAGGTGTGGTTAGGTGTTACTGTCTAGTTCGTATAGAAATTTTGAAATATGAATTTTGACCTTTTTTGCAAAATCCAGAAAAAAAACGCAAAACGACCATAACTTTTGCATACGACGTCGAAAAAATGCGTTTAATATGTCAAAAAAAACTAGAGAAAAATCCGAGTTCGATTTCACCCGGGTTTACCCGGTCAGCAATTCACAGAATCCTCAAATTCCAAAAGAAAAAAAAGTTTTGAATTTTTTTCTACAAAATCAAAAAAAATAAAAAAAAATAAAAAAAATTCAATTTTTTTGGATTTGCTGAGTTTTTGGGTTTTTTGAAGTTTTCTGAGTTTTTTGAATTTTTTGGGATTTTTTGAATTTTTTGAAATATTTTGAATTTTTTGAATTTTTTTGAACTTTTTTGGATTTTTTGAACATCCTGTTAAAACTTTTGAAGTTTTTGAATTTGCTGAATTTTTGAAAACCCACCTATATACATAAACTACACACACATGTATACATGTAGAGAAGGGTTAAAAGGTTTGATATGATACTATTATCAGTAAGAACATGAGTAGCGGGAGGGTAGGTGAAGTGAATAGAACTTAGAAGTTAAGCGTGCTGGGGTGGGAGCACTCTAAGGATGGGTGACCTAGCGGGAAGTCAACATTTGAGATTGACTTCGAGTGTTCAAAATGTTCAAAAATTCAAATACATAGGAATTTCCAAATTATATCATTTTCTGATTTTTGTGATTTTTTCCAAAAATTTTGAATTTTTTGGGAATCCAGATCTAGATCTGGCCGCCATTTTTTTGAAATTCAAAAAAACAATTCTGTGGCGCACGGGGTAGGGTGCGCCACAGAATAAGCTATTCTGTGGCGCACCGGGCTGGGTGCGCCACAGAATAGCTTATTCTGTGGCGCACTAGGTGGTGCGCCACAGAATAGCTTATTTAGTGGCGACTATTCTGTGGCGCACCACCCATGCGCCACAGATTAGCAAAATGGTGCGCCACAGAATGCCTTTTCTGTACTAGTGCTCCCCCCATTCACTTTCATCATTGACTATCACCATCAAATCGCAAAACTACGAGGATGGCAGGTCGTTCAAGGGGGTGGGCTCAACGTCGAATGGGTCGTCATATCAATATTCATACTATCACCTACAGATGAAATGCAACCTTCTTTGAAAGTTTGTACTCCCGTGTAAATGCTTTGGCAGACATACGACGATGCTTGACGGAAAACGTTTTCCGCGGCCGAACTCCTGTGCTCCCTCCACTTAATGAAATTCGAAAAACATATTTTTGAGTTTCCAGAAAATCTGAAAAAAAATCCGAGTGTAGCCAATGAAGTAGTGCAAAATTTCAATTTGAAATATTTCATGTTATGGTCTATACAGAATAAAAAAAAACTGTTAAAACTTAGAGATATGAAAATATGCATATTTAGATCCACAGTTTGTCATTTTTTTAGCTCAAAATAAAAATTAAGTTTGAAGTTAATATTTTACACGTTTGTGGGAACGATACCAAAAAAGCTAAAACAAAATCTTACATTTTGGAAACGGAGGGAGTAGTACGCTAAAACAGTGAATATCTTGGAAACCCATGAGGATGTGTCGCCCCGTTGAACCCTAGCACAAAGAGAATGAAACCGCTCAAATTCAATCTCGAGCACTGCTTAGCAAGTACACGATAGTCCCTTTGTTAATTTTCATATGCATTAATAGGTATTTCCATACGGACTAAAAATGAGTGAATATACGGTTTAAATACGTTCAGATACCTGTATTTTCGATAAGAACAAGAATGTGTTATAAGGGAGAGAGTAGTATACGAAACATTGAATATTTTGGAAACCCACGAGGACGCGTGTAGCACGGCGGGCAACCGGTGGCGTGCTAGAGCGTTTTTGCCGTCGACAAACCCGGTACATTCGGGAGTGACGATTATACGCCTTGGTCATTCGCCCGTCACCTCTTCTCCCGGCCGGCCGGGTTAGCTAGGCCCAAGGCACGGCTAATTTTTTTTTAATAATACATTTTTTTTAATTAAATTCGAAAAATATTACGCAAAATAACGAAATTTCAAAAATAATACGGCCTCGGCCAGGGCTGGGCCGATTAGAGCCTGTCGGCCAGAGCTGGGCCGATAAGGCCTTATCGGCTCTGTCTAAGCCGACAAGGTCGCATGGTGGGCCAGGCCTGTGTCCGACAGGCCGTCACGCGTCACGGGTAGGTACTAATCGGCCAACTTTTAGCCGACAGGCCTGTCGGCCAGTACTGGGCCGATAGGGTGCTGGATAAGGCCAATCCTGGCCACATCTTCTTCCTCGCGTCCTCTCTCTCCTTTTCTTCATCCTCTCGAAAACCAGCAGCTCCTTGCTGCGTTTCAGCGGCGATCTGTCCATCCAGCCACCAAATCTTCCTCCTAGAAATGTTAGAGAGTTAAGGCAGCTCAGATATACAGATGGGTTAGGTTTTTGTGTGATTTCGTGTTGTTTGGTTGGAGCAATGATGGAGTTTAGGTGGAGGTTCTTGTAGGGTGGTGGTGGTGCAGCGTGGTGGTGGTGGTGCAGTGGTGTTGCTGGTGGTGCAGCGGTGGTGGTGACGGTGCTGGTACATTGAATCGGCACGCTTCAAGGGTATGCGTTTATCTGGCTAATTAGGGTTAACTATTGCGCTAGTAATATTAAGTATATAGTTGTTCCCGGTTATAACAGTTAATTGGTGTCACATTTTTAGGTTGTTGAGATGAGTAATTTAGTGAAATGTTTGTTTTACTATGGTCCTGGCGAAGTTGTGGTAAATGAGCATGGAGCTGATTTGGGTGAGTTTCGATGGTCAGAGTTGGAACTGAGTGACCCAGAAACATGGTCTATAAGTCAGCTGAAAGATTGGTTGGCAGCGTGTTTAGGGCTTAATCCTCAAACAGACACTGTCGGTGTGCATGCACTGTGGACGAAGACAAGGTCCCCGGTGTTTTTTTATTTGAGGCCGATAGAGCGGACCTCTCAGATGGTGCGATGGTTGCAAGGCTGCGAAAGCAGGGGATGTACCCCTATCGCGTTACTAATACCTGTCGCGAAGGAGGTGATTCCGCCTGAAGGCGAGGGAGGTCACGATCCTGGCCAGAGTAGTCAGGAGATGCAATTTTCTGGACATGATTATAATCAGGGGGATGTTGGAGGTGGTGGTTATGAATCTGGCCAAAATAGTCAGGCAGAGCAGATGGAAGAGGGAGATGTTGGAGGTGGTACTTATGAATCTGGCCAAAATAGTCAGGCAGAGCAGATGGAAGAGGGAGATGAAGATGGTGCTGAGGCAGCTGCAGACGATGTATTCCAACAAATGATGGAAGAGGAAGACGAAGATGGTGGTAGTGCTTATGGGCATGATTCCGACGAGTCGGATGACGAACATGTGGTGCCAAATCCTACGTCATGGAGTCATGATTTCTCGTCGTCAATGACAGTGAACGATGGTCATGATTCTGCCTGGGAATACCATCAGAACCAGGTTGCTGCGGGTGCTCTATATACCGACAAGCAACATTTGCAAGACGCAATCATTAAGTGGACAATGTCGACTTGCAAGACATTCAAAACCAAGGTGTCAAGTAAAAAATATCTGACAATGGAATGTGAGGTAGCAGGGTGTCCTGGAAGGGTGCACGGTTATCGTCCTCACTTCGGCATAAACTGGAAAGTGAGCGATGTAGTACAGCACACATGTAGAATTGTAAGTATTTCTCAAGATCATCGTAACATTTCGTCGACGCTTATAGCTCGGTTGCTGTACTCAGAAATAGTACAGGGCAAAGCTATGGAAGCGAAGGCTATTTAGCATAAGGTGTTCACCAGGTTCGAGTACAAAATATCTTATGGCAAAGCTTGGAGGGTGATGTCTACGCACGCTTCTATTCTTGTAGACAGTGTTGGGCCTCCAAGTGCAGAGGTTTGTAGAACAGTAGCAAGTTTCCCTCAAGTGAATCACCCAAGGTTTATCGAACTCAGGGAGGTAGAGGTCAAAGATATCCCTCTCAAGCAACCCTGCAATTAAGATACAAGAAGTCTCTTGTGTCCCCAACACACCTAATACACTTGTCAGGTATATAGGTGCACTAGTTCGGCGAAGAGATATTAAAATACAAGTGATATGGATGATTATAAGTGGTAATTGCAATCTGGAATAAAAATGGCAGCAAGCAAACATGTAGCAAAATTTGTTGTAAACGGTGTTTCAATGCTTAGAAACAAGGCCTAGGGATCATACTTTCACTAGTGGACACTCTCAACAATGATCTCATAATTGAATAAATAAAAGCTACTCTTAAACACTCTTTTGTTGGATAACAAACACAATTCATTGTGTAGGGCTACAAAAGCACACCTCAAGCCGTAGTAAACAAGCGCCACAACGTTATAAAGGAATCACACACGGTGCACACACTGTCACCTTTACACCGTGGAGAGTACCGGAGTTCATATTAAAGTAACCTATAGAGTGCATAATAGATAAAGAGTAACATCTACATATTCAACTAGATTAGCACAACTGAACACAAGTAAATACTACTCGGGATTATTCTCCTTCTTGATGAAGCAAGAGTACTATGCGTAGGGCTGCAAAAGCACACCTCAAAGTCTGAGTAAACAAACACCACAATTCCCAAGAATAAGCCATGATAAATGTCTAAATTATTCATAGAGTCACACAAGTACCCACACTGTCACCTTGATACCGTGTTGTCACAATGACTCCAGAAACTAGACAAAATCACTTGAGTAGCATAAACATTATTAATGTATTCAGCGATACTAGCAATACACATGATCACATAAAGATCACACCATTGGAGAGAGAGATGAACCACATAGCTACCGGTAGAGCCCTCAGCCTCGGGGGAGAACTACTCCCTCCTCATCATGGGAGTCAGCAGTGGCGATGAAGATGGCGGTGGTGTCGATGGAGATGACTCCGGGGGCAATTCCCCATCCCGGCGGCGTGCCGGAACAGAGATTATGTCCCCCGAAACTTGACGTCGATGGCGGCGGCGCTGCGGAACTCTTCGTGGAATATGGCTTATTGTTTTAGGGTTTACGCCTCGGGGGGAATAAATAGGCGAAGGGGCGACGTCGGGGGCGCCTCAAGGGGCCCAAACCATATGGCGGCGCGGTGGGCCCCCTGCCGCGCTGGCCTATGGTTTGGCCACCTCCTGGCGCTTCTTCGTCTGTCCTTCGGACTCCGTGTACGTGTTGGAAAAATAGGGACGTGGCCTTTTGTTTCGTGCAATTCCGAGAATATTTGCAGAAGTACTTTTCTGAAACCAAAAACAGCAGAAAACAGGGAAGTGGCGCTGTGGCATCTTGTTAATAGGTTAGTCCCAGAAAATGCATAAAAGTGATATGAAGTGTATATAAAACATGTAGCAAATAGTATAATATAAGCATGGAACAACAGAAATTATGGATACGTTGGAAACGTATCAGAGGGCTAAGCAGATGGCACTTGAGAAAAGATTCGGATCGTTCCTAGACTCATATGACTCAGTTGTTCGGCTCCTCCACACATTGCAGGCCCGTAATCCCGGCACATATGTTGACGTCAAACACTTTTGGATGGAAGAGTTTCCAAACGTAAAGGTGTTGCAGTAGCAGCACATGTGCAACTTGTGGCGCAACAGCTAGCAACCGGACCTCCACCAGCTGAGGATGTACCTGTTGGGCTTTGTGACTTGCCAGGATTTGATCCGCCTGGTGTTAGGAGAAAGACTGGGAGGTTGATTAAAAACTTTCAGCAGTGGATAGAGCACGAGCCTTTTGAGAAGTGGTCTTTACTGCACGACACTTATGGAGCCAGGTACGGTGTTATGACTACCAACCTGGCTGAAACATACAATTTTGTTCTGAGAGGAAATATGGCATTGCCACTTACAGCCATTGTGGAGGGTATTTTTGAGGGCACAGTCAAGTACTTCAGAGAAAGACGCCAGAAAGCTCACTTGCATATCGTAAACAACCCGAACACACCTTTTTGTGAGAAGATTACAGAGTACATGGATAGGAAGATGGCAAAAGCTCGTACTCATGCTGTGCAGGCCATAGGAAATCAAGAAAGGAGGTTCGAGGTACGCTTACCTTCTGACAAATTTGGTTGAGGAAATCAGCTCAGAACGCATGAGGTGAGAATTGGAAATGAAGCCCGACCAACATGTGACTGCACATGCAATAAACCAAAATTGCTTCACCTGCCCTGCTCCCATGTATTGGCTGCGTGTGGGCAACTCGGACTGTCAGCCAGCTCGTTCGTTTCACCATATTATTTTAACGAGTCTGTTCTTAATACCTGGACCGGTGAAATGGTGGGATTTCGAGCTGTGGGTAATTTCAACACGGTTGACCCTAATGAAAGGCAGTACATCCCCGACCCAAGGCTACTGCGTCCCGGTAGAGGTAGACGACCGTGCAAGCGTATCAGAAATGGTATGGATGAATCTGAAGCCGGAGGCCCAACAGTGCAATGTTTCTTGTGCAATGATTTTGGTCACAGGGACACTGGTTGTACCAAATTCCCACCTACGAATGCTGCTCCGGCAACTAGAGCAGCTGCTCCACGTGGGCGAGGCAGGCGAGGACCAAGAGGAAGGGGAAGAAATTAGGATATGTTTTAAATTTGGACTGTGCTTTTATTTGTAATAAATGTGGATCAATGTTTTAAATTTGGACTATGTTTTTATCTGTAATATGTGTGGATCAGTGTTTTAAATTTAGAGTTTAATTTCATCTGTAATTAGTCTCCATCTGTGTTTTAAATTTAGACTTTCATTTTATCTATAATTTGTATGCATTTTTGTTTAGAAAAGGAGGGGGAGTGGAGGGAAAAACGGAGGAAGCAGTAGGCCTTATCGGCCCAGCTAAGGACGACAGCACCCTATCGGCCCAGTCTTGGCCGATATGGCCTAGTCGGCTTAGCCCTGGCCGATAAGCTTCTCTGACACGCGCGGGCGTCGGCCAAAGGCCTTATCGGCCCAGCTCTGGCCGACAGGCTCTAATCGGCCCAGCCCTGGCCGAGGCCGTATTATTTTTGAAATTTCGTTATTTTGCGTAATATTTTTCGAATTTAATTAAAAAAATATATTATTAAAAAAAATTAGCCAAGGCACGTACGATTATACGCTTGCTTGAGCATCAATGGATTGATTGATTTGTGACCCGCGTTTTTTGTTCTCCGTCGCGAAAAGGAAAGATAAAAAAACTACGGGCGAGGACATATAAACTCCAGAGACTCAATGTGTAGGTGAGGTTTTTGTCTGTGATCATCGATCTATTCCGTGTTCCAGCGCTGTGATTGAGCGCTCGTGTCGTGTAATCCATGGAGCCATCGACGATCTAGCTAGCTAGCTAGCCGGAGAAACAGGGGGCGGGCACGTGAAGTGTGGTGAGCGAGCCAGCATCTCGTTAAGAAGCGCCCATCTCGCGTGAGTCAGGAGGGCGACATGACCCCGGAAAGGACTGCACAAACGGCATAGGGGGTGGAACTATGGAAGGATGCTCTCCAGCAAGGAATCCATCCACACAAACGCCAACCAAGCGGTGGCTGCGAGACGAAAACGAAGCGAGAAGAGACTAGCGCATATGGAAGAACTGAAGCACAGCAATAACTCGGCAGGAAAGAAAGGAAGGAGACGGTAGATCACTACTGGTTCTGGTAATGAATGGAGGCCGCTGCGAATGCGAATGCGAATGCTGCCACCCCTGAAAAGGTGCCGTCCTCGCAAGCAAAGCACATCCCCATCAATCTCCGTGGCCCGCCCATGCAGCGGAGCAGTGTTGCGCAGCGCAGGGGAAAAGGCGGGGGCGAGGTTGCGGGGCAGCGTGCCTCGCGGTAAAAGCTGCATGCACAGTTGGGAACCTCAGCCAGGGTCAGGAGATGATGCCTCACCGTCATGCTTTCCTTTGATTTGATTACGACCTGTTACGCGCGGCGGCGATCCTAGGTTAACACCAAGAAAGCCGTCTTAGATTATACGTACAACCAGTACTAAAGTAGAGGCCCAGCCACTGTGGTGGGGTGCTGAGAAGGTACGTACTGTGGCGCGAGTGCGGCGTACGTACGTAGATACGGCATGCATGGCTGAGCTGGAGCTGGAGGCTGGAGCGCACTCTCTCTGCTGCTGCTGCGGTACGTACAAGGAAAGGAAGGACGGCATGCGAAACGGCGATGGACGTGCCCGTGTGGGGGTGACGCTCCGGCGAGAATCTTTCCTTGCCAGAGGCCGGAGCAGAGCGCCGCGCGCGCGCACAGTGGAAGTAGGTTGGGCTGGCAGGGCAGAGCAGGTGCGTGCGTGGTACACACAGCGGCAGCTACTACTGCGGGGAGCGGGCGAGCGAACGGTGCGGCGCAGCTTCGATTCCTCCTTTGTACTTCGAGCAGGGAGTAGGTGAAAGCCGTGTGAAGCGCCACAAATGCCCCGCCCAGCTTTGCAGTTTTATGGGCATGTTTGGATTGGAGCCGTGGGCTGCCCGTCCAAAATATTGGTCATTGACCAGGCCTTATTGCTCGTTTGGTTGGCTACCAATAATTTGGCGCACCCAGCTCGCCCTAGCCAGTCTAGTTCAGTTTTGCGCCAACATTTTGGCAGGGTGCCGGCGGCCGAATCGTCCGCCAATTATTTGGCTCGCCCACGTTTGGCGGGGCTAGCATAGGCACGAACCAAACAGCCCCTAGCTATATCTGTGTTCGTTCCTCTGTTCGTCTACAGGAGCAGGAGCATACTAATCCAGTGCTTCGATTAGGAGCTCCCTCTACATGAAACCTAATTTTTTTGAAAATATTCAAACTAATATTTAAAAGTTAAAAAGGGAAATAACTACATTCCACTATATATGTGTTCTAGATTTCATCGAGAACTACCTTAACCTCTAAGCAACATAAAAAGACAAATTTTGGGGATTTGTGATATTAAATAGTAGCTACTTTTATACCATCTTATTTTCGAGTCCACGTATCAAAATTTGCATGTCCACAAATCACGTCCATTAGTGTATCTATTGTTTTCATATTTTCTGAAGCAATGTAATACCCTTTTTTCGTATTTTTTAAACTATGTACTCTATGTAACTGAGGTTTACTTTTGCATTTCCATCCGGCAATCTATTGTCTGAGTGTAATGTTCAATGTTGAACTAATAGACCCTCAAACATATCACGCATCCGATGTGTCTAGGGTTAATGTGCACATATGTGTATACTCCTTATGGGCATCATGTCATGTGGACTATGATAGTGGAGCCAATAGTTTAAGGATAATCACAATTCAAAGAAAACTTCATGATATGTAAAATATAAAGAAAATATTAAAAAGTGCATTGGTATTCTCAAAACTCTATAAATAAGAGGAATGTGTCTCATTGCGACAACTCAAGGATCAAACTATTTTTTAAGTAAGTGGAAAATAGGAATAAAAGAAGAAGAAGTTTAAATAAATAAATTAGAAAAGGCGAACATAAAGTTTTGAATATGCGCATGGCTTATCATTACCATGCCTCTGATTGCCGCCCATATCTCCTTAACCCCCGCCAATTTAAGACTTGACACATGATGTATCTATTTGGGACTTCAATAGTCTATATGATTGAACATGTCTAAATAGTGTTTCTATGGCGATAATTTCATCCCCCAACCCCCACCCAAAATAGAAATAAAAGGCATATACATTATGTGAGGCGGAAGATTTTTTTGTTTTCGGATAAAATATAACATGTAACCAAGATACGAGGAACTAGGAGGGGTAGAAACTCCCTTGTCTATTGACACATGGTAACACTTTTTTTTACTTTCTAAACAATACTATTAGTAGTTCGATTGCACGTGTGCATGTTTCGGTAAGAAAACTAGAGATGAAAAAATAAAAAGATGAAAACCACCACAAAAGACAAACAATAATACCTTTTTAGTGTCACCTTTTACGTAACTCTTTGTTATTAAAAACGAGTTGGTGGTGAATGGGTAGGGATGGCTTCATCTTTGTCACCCCCTCCCCTACCACCACGACCACGTTCTCCACCCTCAAAATATATAACTTATGTGTAAAAGGGAATTATTATTCTGTTTTCTTTGGACAAAACATAACATTGATATAATTTAGCGAAGGAAGGATAGAGTGTCATGAGAAGTCCTCGAAACCCCTTGTCATCTAAACTATTGATGTGTGATGTTGCATGTTGTAAAAACTTTCACAATGATAATCTTTATAGTTTAAGGGCACATGTACATGATTCCATGGAAAATTAAATCTGGAAAACTAAGAAATATAAAAACCACCACATGCAATAGACAATAATACCATTATAAAAATCTAGCAGATAACATTTATTTTTTGTAACGGTTATATGTGCCAAAGTTACATAGGTGGCATGGCAGGCTTTACGCGGAACAAAATGATGTTACCAATTTCCCCTGTTTGGAATCCGTCACAAATTTTCTAATTTTATGAAAGATGCTCGAACTTATAGAGAAATTGATATAGAAGAAAGATAAAACCCACTACACGTCTACACGAGATAAACAAAATTATCCTTTTTATGTAAACTTTGATTTAACATTCGATCTACAGTGAAAATATGCTTTATTTTTCTTCTAAAGGTTGTGGGTGTAAGGTGTTTCTTCCCTTCTTTGTAGTTCGTCACAGATTTTGAATTTTGACGAAAGATTGTGAAACTTTCAGCCAAATTGTAATCGTGACACTGGTTAGACATATGTTTGCTCCATTCCAATTCATTTGTTCGAAGACTGTTCAAGCCATAACATATTTTGGACTATGTGAATCACTAGTTGGTTGGGAGGCTTCTTGAAACTTCTTTTCGGCGATGGATGTTTGAGCCCTCGCGGTTATTTTTGCAAGAAGCTCGTGAATCTGTAGAGTAGAGATGGGTAAATCGAATCTCCAATGCCTAGGCAGTCTACACTCTACAGTGTACGTATAACCACGCAGTACAGCGTACATCAACAGAATACCCGGCATGGCAGCTCGCATCGGTCAGGTGACATTGCCACATGGCGAGCATGCCGCTCGCTGCCATCTCCCCACTCCGACTGTTTAACCATCTCCACAGTGCAGATCCCATAATACTGCACACTCGTACTTCGCCACTGTAACCCTAACGAAAATTACAACGGATCGATGCCATTTTTATTCGACGAGATCTTTTTACCGTGGATTTTGCATCCTAAAAAGTTGCTGAAACTTTTTTTTGCGGAAAGGAGAAAGTGGTATTAATCCAGAATCCTTACAGGACAGTCCCTGAGAAATATGAAAATTACAAGCAAGTCCTTATGGATAACGATGTCACCGTCGTCGAGGAAGACGTGTCGCTGGCGCGCCGCCGCCGCTCCGCCACTGCCTTGGATCGACCGGAGTCCCATGGCGGTCGGGAAGTCAACGAGCCTCAGCCCCAGAGGGCCTCCACCTTGCTTCGTCTTCGGCGCCATCCGACTGGATTCCACCACCGTCGCCTTCGTGAAGCGCAGCCGCCAGATCCGCCGCACACGGACGCTGGCACGGGAAGACGATGCACGGCAGCTCCGTCGAGCTGCGAGCACCGGAGAGGAGGCGGAGAAGGAGCAGAGCTCTGCAGAGCCCGACCCCTGAAGGAGATCTCCGCCGCCGCAAACCACACCGCCAGCACCCTCTCCTCCACGGCGCCGCCGGCACGAGACCCCCAGTACCCTAACTATGTACAGGCGGGATCCGAGGTTTCCCCACCCTCCCGCCGCCGGAGCGGCCGCCAGAGGGGAGGGAAACCGGCGAATCGCCGCCGGCGAGCTGGATCGAACGGGTCGGCTCACAAATCGCCCTCTTCTACTGTGCGGGAAGGGGAAGACGACCAAGGCTTCGTCCACTAAAAAAAAAAAAAAAAAAAAAAAAAAGTTGCTGAAACTAATCCCCAAAAGAACCGAAGAGGAGAATAAACGGACAATGGGATAAATGAAAGGGGAAAAAAGGTGGGAAAAGCCTGAGAGAGATAAAGCAAAGCGCTGCTCTGACAATATGCTGCGGCAGCCTGCTACACATCACGCTCCGTGTTGGCTCAATCATGGAGCACTGACATGTGGGGTATCTGGAGAAACTCCGGGCCGACACGTCGGTACCCAGTTTGCGTTGGCTTAACTACTGGGATCCTTTGGAGCCACGTGCTTGCGGCCGCTTAATCTTCGGTTCGTTAACACTCTAGGCATTCAGTTTTAAGTTGTTTGTTCACCTCTGCTATTGCCACCTCTACTACATGCCTTATCATTCCAACATATTATTTCAGATTTTAAATGCATCGTAAATTAGTGGTCAGGTTATACACCAAAACCGCCAAAATCTATAATGTCAAACTTTTTTTTTGTAGACAATAGGTAGTACCCAGTAGTTATCTTGATCTTAGCTTCCATTGATTTTATTTTCATCGTGTGCCCTGCTCTTGTTCAGCTTGTTATTTGACTCCGTCGACGACACAAGCAAGCGCTGGATCATGAGTTGATATGATAGAATGTCGCGAGTTGACATTGGAGGAGCTAGGGTTTGGAGGTTCGCCTTTAAGGTTTATGGGGGCAATCCATTGGCGGCAGTGTACAACTTGACTTGATGGAATGGAGAATTTGACACTGTAGCCACACAATAGCGGAGGAAGATCGATAGGTCGGTGCTAGAGGACGAGTCGGCATCAAAGGTGAACAATTTGAGCCAATCTTGTGTGCTGATTATGTGAGCAAATTGTAAGGAAAATAGCGCGGGCCAACAAAGACGTAGTTGAGGAGTAATGTGACTCACAAGCAACAATAGGAGATGAGAAAAGGGTCATGGTGGTGTGGTGATAAACCACACAGGAATTTTTTTTATCGCCCTACGGAACACTCCTACGATCCACGAGGCTATTTCTGTCGCCACCCCTTCCCCATCTCCCCATTGTCATCTCCACACTCATCATCCAACCCTGCTCACCCCTCTCCTTTGAGCGTGCAAGTTCGTCCCCCGACGTTACTAACACATGGTGGCCGTGGGACTTCCATGCGGCCACATCGAGACCTCAGTGTGACCAGGACTGGTTGGAGTGTCGGGGCGCCCGTTGAAGATGGCGTTTATCGTTCAACCCGTGCGAGCGGTTCGTGACAACGATTGAAGGTGAGGTGGCACTTGAAACATGTTCATGCTCCTTTCTTGTTAGTTTTTTGTTTTGTTTCGATCATTGTTTCGTAGTCCATTCGGCGCAACCTATTTTCCGTGTTGTGTGTGTCAAACTTACCGAGGAGGCACCATATATGTATGTTGGATCAACAACACATATCTTCCACCAATTTAGCGACATTAAGGGTCTCTTTGTATCACAAGGGCGAGGAAGACGTTAATATGATAAACACGAGAATCTATTAGATTTGTTGCGGAAAGTAGAGAATTGTAAAATACAGAACAATGTAACAATAGCTATTTGAATGAAGCACGATAAAAACACAGAAAAGTGTCGCTTGAGCCTAAGAAATAGATTGAAGTCGATGTACAAAATCCTACTAGATTAAGTCATAGAATTCAAATCAATATGAGTTTGGACAGTACCATTTCATTTGATCCAAGAGGAAAGACTACTAAATAAGAGAAAAACGTGTTTTGGCTCGTTTTGGAAGCAGATTTGCAGCTCCCGAGCTGCAGTGAACATGCTATTTGAAATTTTTGAAAATTTCAAATTTATGTTTCAGAAAAATCCAAAAAAAATCCTAAGATACATATGCATGTTTCTTACGTGCGTGCCAATTTATGGTGCAAAAAACGTCGTATTTCGAGTTGTATAAAAATAACAAAATTCTAGTCAGTAAAAAGTGTATAAAGTGTGTTGAATCTGTCAGAAATTTCACTTTTTTTCCTAGCCCAAAATATAATTAATTTCTTTCTGAAATTTCTGGCGTACCTGCGGGATATGTATGTGTGTTGGTGTAAATTTTTTCAGAATTTTTGGAATAAAAAAGTAAGATTTACAAAAAATTCAAATAAAGGGAGCACTGGTGCTCGGTGCTGCTGCGGATTTCCGGTTTTGGCTCCCAATCTCATATGCTTCTGGTAGATTGTTCAAAAATAGCAAAACATTTCAAAACACTTTATTTTTTTTTGGGTGATGAACATATACTCGTACACGTGAAAGGCGATTTCTGCGCTAGCTACCCGAGCGTAATATGTTGCGCGTGCTGGGGATCGAACCCAGGTCTCACGCTGGTACACTCTCTTGCCTAACGGTGCTAATCATCAAGTCCATCAACCTTTGATGCTGAACCATTGTCCTATTTTGCCATTAGTTTCTGTTTTTTTTATTAAACGTAATTACTTTTTTAACGGCCGGTCTAGCGGCTGAACCATTTGCACCGGCGTCGGGCCAGTAAACCGTGAACTAACAGCCTGACTGGTTTTGGTTGCCGGTCCGGTTTTTTAAACTATGTTTCTTTCCCAATATCATCGCAAGCACATAACCGCATCTCTTTTCTTTGTCTCTCTCAAAAAGATCTCGTGTCCTTATCACCACATCTAGCGATAGCAGCGACGGATAGAAGTTCTTGCGAGTTAAAGGTGGCGGGACTAGGATGGCGGGTTGCCCGCGAGGTTGCCGGGAGAGTCATGGGCGACTAGTGATTTCGTCAGACCGACGCCAGAGCTCAATGCGCTTGGCCGCGGTTCTTGGGAGTCGATGATTGTGAGCACAGGATTTGCGTGGTCGTGTGTGAGGACGTGAAAACCTAGTTTGCGCCATGCTCTCCTCGTAGTTCGATGGGTAGGGAGGACGGTGTAGGAGTCAGAGCTCCCGTCGGGCCCATTGTGTAGCTATTGGTGTGCTATAAGGGGTTGTGCCTGGTGCTGCCGCCAGAGTGTCCACGAAGAACCGCTCGCTGGCTAATCCTTCCAGCAAGAGAGTCTGGCTCCGCTATTGTTACTCCTGGTGGTACTACTAGTTGTTCATAGACATATGTTCAACGAACTATGTGTTATTGTGATGACCTACACGAGTGAAAGAGCATACTTGCTCTAAAACCTTTTTTTGGTGTCTAATGACAACACATCATCTGGTCTAATGTGTGCTTGACAATTGCAGATAAGTATCGTCGAAACTTTGTGTCAAGTTGGAGCTAGTGGCCCTGGAAATCAGCTCAGGAGAGCTTTTCTGTGTCTGGCGGTAGTACCGCTGTCGCAGCGGTAGTACCGCTCCACCTGGAGCGGGACTCCTGCAGCACAGCTGGTACTCCTCCTGGCGGTGGTACCGTGTGGTACCGCTGGTGGTACCGCCAGGGGTACCGCTAGGCCGAATTTGCTCTCTGGACTCGCTACGGTACCCAGCGGTAGTTGCCTCGTACTACCGCTGGATTCCTTCTGTTTTATTCGAAGGATCCCAGCGGTACTACCGGCAGCGCCGCGGTAGTACCGCCATACCTGGCAGCTACGGTACCTCTGCGAGGTACCGCCGCAGCTGGGTCGTGCTGTACACTGGGTACCGCAGGGAGACCAGCAGCGGTAGTACCGCTGTGCAGTTTTTCTGCACATAACGGTTAGATTTTCAGGGACCCCTATTTAAAGACCGCTTCTTCTCCAAGAAGCTCAGCTCGCCCAGATTCGAAGTACACCATTGTTGCAAGCTCAAGAATCATTGTATCTCCCAATCCCTCCACCCAAACTCACTCATACTTGGAGGATTGAAGGAGAAGGCCCGGATCTACATCTTCACCAAGCGGTTCTTCATTTCCCCCTCATTCACTTGAGGGATTTGAGCCTAGGGTTTCCACTAGGAAAACCTAGGCATCTTGTTGTACTTACTTGCTTGCTACTTTTGTGTAGTGAAGCTGTGGTGCTTGGGAGCTCCCAATCCTTTTGTGGGTTGTGCTCCAAGCTTGTTGTAAGGGCTCCGGATTCCGCCTTGAAGGTCTCCGATAGTGGAAGGTGGACCGAGCTTTTGTGCGAGGTTCATCGGAGAATAGGGTGAGGCCATTTGTGGCGTCTTGAGTTTGAAACTCACACCCCTCCAACGAGACGTACTCCCCTAAAAAGGAGGAACTCGGGAATACATCCTTGTCTCCGCGTGCTTCCCGATCGGTTACTCCTTTCTTGTTATTTACTACTTGTATCTTATCTTGTTTAGACTTAACTTGTCATATAGGTAAATTCATCTTAGTTGCATATCTAGAGAATTTACCTTTGTGTCAAGCCTTAATCGAAAAAGAATTAAAAATTGGAGTAGCACCTATTCACCCCCCCCTCTAGGTGGCCATACGATCCTTTCAATTGGTATCAGAGCCTCGGCTCTTTATTCGGGCTTAACCGCCTAAGAGAAATATGGCCTTCGATGCCGATGGGAACCCTCTTGCTCTTCCGGCCACTTCGGTTTCCATGGAGGACTTCACTAACTTGAAGACCTCTATGGAAACCAAAATGGATGAGTTGCGTGAAATGATGGCAAAACTCTCGGAAGCAAAGGTAACCGCATCACCTCCTTCTCTGGAGATTCCTCAAGTGGAGTTAAAGGAGAACGAGGATAAAGGGATCCGGGGGTGGACCAAAATAAAAATGAATCCCCATCTAAAACACCTAATGGGAAAGGAGAACATGCTAGAGTTCCTTTTGCATACTCTCCCGACCTACCTATCCCTCATCCTCCTATTCACTTAAGAGGAGCACCACCTAGTCTTAATGCATCCTCTTTTACTCATTGGCAATCTTCTATGAAATCTCACTTGAAAAGTGGTTGCATAGGTCTTTGGAAGATCATTGTAGATGGATACAAGGCGGTGGATGAAAATGATTTGACAAGGCGAGAAGAAGTTGAAGCTCAACTAAATGCCACCGCTCTTGATGTGATCCGTGTTGCGGTGGGTGAGAAGAACATTCATCACATCGAAGATTGCACCACCGCTAAGGAAGCATGGGCATCCCTCACGGAGGTGTTCGTTGGAAATGATAGCATGAGGAGAAATAGATATGAAGCCATGAGCAATCAAATTGAAGGCTTCTACAAGAAAGATGATGAAACTCATGAGGAGATGTATCAAAGGCTCAAGGCTCTTGCTTCCGCATATAGAGACCTTGGTGCTAAACATGTGGATGATACTTACATCAAGAGGAAGTATGTGAATGCCCTCATGCCGTTTGAAGAGGCCGACTTGAAGAGTCTCCAAGGAAAGCACAACTATGACACCTTGACCTCAAATGAAGTCATGCAAGAGATGCAATCTTACAAGGTCCAAGCCCAAATTGCTAGAGACTCTCGTGCCCGTGCTCTTGGAATGGCCCGAAGTTCCTCACTTGCTTTGAAGGCCAAGGTGGTGGAACAAGATGAAGACCAAGATCATGAAGAAGGAAGTTACTTGGCACCCGAGGAACTCATGAGTGCTCATAGAGATTATGTGGCTCTAGCGGCAAAGACCTTTTGGAAGAATCCATCTAAAGCTAAAGCTCATGTGGATCAAAAGTACAAATCAATGGTTACAAGGAGGGCAACCCAAAAATGAAGACTTGCTTCAATTGTCAAGATAAATTTCACTATGTTGCCCAATGCCCTTATGAGAACCGTGAAGAACATGGAGGAAGACTCATTCTCAAGGAAGCTTCAAGGTCTTCTCCCATGAAGCCCTACTTCAAGAAGTTCATCTCCAACAAGAAGCCACCTACCAAGGTGTTGGTGGCAAGAGAAGAATATATGTCCGGGGAGGAGAGTGATGAAGAAGAAACAACCACAAGTGGAGTGGCCGCTTTAGCCATTGCTTCATCGACAACCCCTTCTCTCTTTGAATCCCCCAATGATAATGTCACCACCAAATCCGCTACGTGTCTCATGGCCAAACTCTCCGAGGTATCATCTTCCCCTCCTTCTAAGACTATGAATGAAATACATGAACTTATGAGTCTTAGAGTTAAGGAAGAAAATGTTGCTTTGGATTTCTTGATGACTAACTTGCAAGGTGAATGCAAGATTCGGCTTGAGATTCTTATGAATCAATATGGCATGGCACAAGATCTCCTTGAAGAAAAGGGGAGACTTGAAAGAGAAAATGCTAATGAGATCGCTTCCCTTACCATGGCTATTGAGGAAGAGCATGAGCTTCGAGTTTCTCTTGAAGAGAAGCTTGAGAATTTTGATGAATCTCAAAATGAAACTCTTTCTAAAATCATTAAAGAACGTGACCATGCTATTGCTAAATACAAAGTTTTAGAGAAACAAAAGATCGTATTTGGTGTTGGTCATAATAGACTAACCGATGAGCTAGAGAAGCTCACTAAGGCTCACAAGGCCTTGGAGAGTGAACACTCTACTCTCACCAAGTCTTTTGAACAACTTCAAATACAATCTACTAAAATTGATGCACCACCTAGCTCCTCTACTTCTTCTTGTGATCATGCAAATGTCATTGAGGAAAATGCTAGGTTGAAGGATGAGCTTGCCAAGGCCTCTAGCCCTCAAGGTGAGAAACCTCTTTATGAGCTCTTGCAAGCGCAAAAGCCACACATAGGGAAAGAGGGCCTTGGTTATGTTGCCAAGAAGAAAAAGAAGAACAAGAACAAGAAGAAGGCCAAGCCCGCACAAGCAAAGGAGACTACCATTGCGAGTAGTGATGCCACAAGGGGCAATGCCACTCACAATGACTTTGCGGGAAAATACAACCCTTCATATGTTCTTATGAAATCTAGAAATGGTTGTGTTTTTGCTAAATATGTTGGCACTTCATATGGAGATGATTATCACTATGCTATTTGGGTTCCAAAGACCCTTGTGACTAACAAAAGAGGACCCATTCCACAATGGGTACCTAAAACAAAGACTTGATTCTTGTAGGACTTTTCTTCCGGTGGATCTTCATGGCTCATTGATAGTGGGTGTTCATCTCACATGACCGGAAGCAAAGAATTAGTAAAGGGCCTATTGAAACAATTACTCACATTCTCTCATGTCACCGTCGGGAACGATGCAAGACTTAAGGTATTGGGATATGGCAAGGTAGTGATCACTCCGGAGTTATCCATTGAGAAGGTCCTTCTTGTTGAATCCCTTTCATATAATTTACTTTCCGTTGGTCAATTATGCAATGTCGGTTACACCGTTATCTTTAATAAACACCACGTGACCATCCTCTTCACTCAATCTCTTAAAGTAGCCTTTGTTGGATTTCGTGTGAACGGTTTGTATGTGGTCGATTTCTCGAAAGAGACCACTCAAATTGCCACGTGTCTAATGGCTAAATCCGACAAGGGTTGGCTTTGGCATCGCCGGCTAGGCCATGTCGGTATGAGAAATTTGCAAACTCTTGTGAAGGGTGGACACGTGGTAGGACTAACCGATGTTAATTTTTCCAAAGATCGTCCTTGTAGTGCTTGCATAGCCGGAAAGATGCATGAAAAGAATCACCCCAAGAAGAGCATTATCTCCACTAAGAAGCCTTTGGAGCTCCTTCATATGGATCTCTTTGGGCCTCCCACATATGAGAGTCTTGGTGGCAAGAAATATTGTTTGGTGATTGTGGATGATTATACAAGATATTGTTGGACTTTCTACATCAAGAGGAAGAGTGAAACTCAAAAGATATTCATTGACTTTGCAACCTTGTTCAACGCCAATATGACTCCAAGATTTTGGCAATAAGAAGTGACAATGGTACGGAGTTCAAGAATTACACTATGGATGATTTCCTAAGTGGGGAGGGCATTCAACACCAATATTCCGCTGCTTATACTCCCCAACAAAATGGTGTCGCCGAAAGGAAGAACCGCACTCTTATTGATATGGCAAGAACTATGTTGGCCGAATTTCATTCCCCATACAACTTTTGGGCCGAAGCCATCAACACCGCTTGCCACTACTCAAACCGGCTCTTCTTTCGTCCTCTCATGAAAAAGACACCATATGAACTCCTTACCGGTAAAAAGCCAAATGTCTCTTACTTTCGCGTATTTGGATGCAAATGCCATGTTTACATTAAAGGTTGCCCAATTGCTAAATTTGCATCTAGAACTTTTGATGGTATTCTTGTTGGATATGCCGCAAACTCCCATACTTATAGGGTCTACAACATATCCACCGGATGTGTTGAAGAATCTATGAATGTGGAGTTTGTCGAGGATAATGGCTCCCAAGCGGAGCATATTGATCATGATGATGTAGGTGATGTACCTCCATCTCAAGCCATAAGAACTATGGGCATAGGGGAACTTATTCCTATTGAAGAACCTATTATTGACACTCAAGAAGAAGGAACAAGTTCTACTCAAGTTGAACCATCCACCTCAACAATTGATCAACAAGCTATACAAGAACAAGATCAAGATATTCATCCACATGAGCAAGATAATGGTCAAGACCCACCCAACTCTAGTGGAGAACAAGAACATGATGAACCCCCATCTCCAAGAACTCCACTTCGGGTTGACCATGAACAAGAAGAAGGAAATGATGAAGATGTTCGTGTTGGTGAAACAATTGGTCAAGCTATAGAACGCCGAGTCATTCGGCGTGCATCAACATTGGATCATCTACAACACTTCAAAGAGAATATCCTTGGGAGTATTCATAAGGGTGTGTCCACACGTAATCAATTATCTAACTTTTGTGGTCATGTCTCTTGTTTGTCTAGCTTAGAACCTCTCAAGGTATATGATGCTCTTGAAGACATGGATTGGGTTGCGGCCATGCATGAAGAATTGAACAATTTCGAGCGCAACAAAGTATGGTCATTAGTTGAAAGACCCAAAGACACATCACATAATGTCATTGGAACCAAGTGGATATTCAAGAACAAGCAAGACTCACATGGTCAAGTCATTCGCAACAAAGCAAGATTGGTTGCACAAGGCTACACCCAAATCGAAGGAGTCGACTACGGTGAAACTATGCCCCCGTTGCTAGACTTGAATCTATTCGTTTATTAATTGCTATGCATCTACTCATAACATTACTTATATCAAATGGATGTTAAAAGTGCTTTTCTAAATGGTCCACTAAATGAATTAGTGTATGTGAAACAACCTCCGGGTTTTGAAGACCCTAAATTTCCTAACCATGTCTACTTACTACATAAGGCTCTTTATGGGCTCAAGCAAGCTCCACGTGCTTGGTATGATCATCTCAAGGAGTTCTTAGTAGACCGTGGTTTTGAAATTGGGGTAATCGATCCCACCCTTTTTACAAAAAGGATAAATGGAGAGTTTTTCGTATGCCAAATATATGTTGATGATATTATCTTTGGTTCTACTAATCATGAATTTAGTGATCAATTCTCTAAGCTAATGACCAAGGAATTTGAGATGTCCATGATGGGAGAATTGAAGTATTTTCTTGGCTTTGAAATCCACCAATGAGAAGGAACATTCTTATGTCAAGCCAAGTATATTCAAGACATGCTCAAGAAATTTGATATGAACAATGCCAAGCCATATAAGTTTCCCATGGACTCCAAGGCGGATCTACACTTAGATCCGGGGTAAGGAAGTTGATCCCAAGCTTTATCGTTCTATGATTGGATCTTTACTTTACCTTTGTGCATCTAGACCGGATATTATGTTTAGTGTGGGTATGTGTGCAAGATTCCAATCAAGTCCTAAGGAAAGTCATGAAACCGCGGTTAAAAGGATTCTAAGATACTTGATAGATACTCCTAACTATGGTCTTTGGTACCCCCATGGGACAAGCTTTGATCTTGTAGGTTATTCGGATGCGGATTGGGCGGGTTGCAAAATGGATAGAAAATCAACTTCGGGTACTTGCCAATTCCTTGGTAGGTCTCTTGTGAGTTGGTCTTCCAAGAAGCAAAATTGTGTGGCCTCGTCCTCCACCGAAGCCGAATACATTGCCGCCGGAAGTTGTTGTGCACAATTATTATGGATGAGGCAAACTTTAAAGGATTATGGTGTCATTTGTGACAAAGTGCCTCTTTTATGTGACAATGAAAGTGCCATCAAAATTGCTCACAATCCGGTACTTCATGGGAAGACCAAGCATATTGAGATCCGTATCATTTTATACGAGATCATGTTGAGAAGGGTGATATTGCAATCAAGTATGTCAACACCAAGCATCAACTCGCCGATATGTTCACAAAGCCTCTTGGTGAAGCAAGATTCAAGGAGTTGAGAGGAGAACTAAATGTGGTGGACATAAGCAATTGGACTTAGTGGACTTCTTGCATACCTACCCATATTAGACAATAGTAATTTGGTTTGGATGTAGGCATGGACATAGGGGGAGTGCGGTCCTAATCCATTGGACTATCCCTCCCCCCATTATGCCGATAGTAAGAACTCATTTTGTCTCTATATTTTCATTTTATGAATTGTGAGCTTAAATGACGAGTAGTGGCCGTGAACCCAAGATACATCTTCGCGGTGTCACACCACACACTCATACATGGTGGCCTAGGCCACCGCCCTCCTCCATATGAGGAGTTGATCTTATTTGATTTTATTTGGGTTCTATTAGACCTCCTTTTGCATTTTGTGGAGAGTACCAAGTTTGGCCTTTACTTTTGATTCTTGCAAACTTGTGTTATCTCTCTTCCCCCAGTTACTTTGTCTATCCTAAGCCAATACTTATCCTTAAACCACTCTCTCTATTTGTAAAAACCTTTGTGACCATCCCGTCGATGTTTCGTGGCAAAAGTGCCCGGTACTACCGGTGCCCTCGCGGTACTACCGCTGCCTGGAGTTTCCAGGCACAGCAGTCCCTCGAGCGGTACCGTAGTCACCAGGTACCTAGTACTACCGTTGATTCACAGCAATTTTTGCTGGAAGTCAATAGTACCAGGTAGCGGTACTACCGCTAGCCGAACGGTACTACCGTTCCCTCCCAGGAGCGGTACAACCGCAGGCTACCGTCAGTACCAGCGCGGGCGGTACTACCGCTGGGTGCGTTTTCACCAGGGGTTAAGTTGGGTGTGGAGCGGTAGTTATTCTACCCTCTCCACCCCCGACCCTCTTTTTGAAACCACTCCACCGCTGCCGCCGCGCCACGATTCGTCGCCGGGGAGCCCACCTCCGGCCTGGATAGCCCCTCTCCGGCCAGAAGGAAGCTCAAGCACCCTCTCCTTCCTCCTCTCCTCCGCGATGAGCTCCGGTAATCTCTCTCTCCTACCTCTCAACCTAGTCGATTCGTTGAGATGCAATGGAGTTAGGTTTTTCCGTAGTTCTTGCGGTAGAAGTTGTAGGAAATAGATGGTACTTAGTCTAGGATCCTTATTGCAAAGTTTTTTGGAGGATTCCATAGATCGAGCGAGTACCGGAAAGTCAACCGCTAGATCTGAAGGTAGCGGTACTACCGCCTTCGTAGCGGTACTACCGCTCCACGGTACTACCGGTGGACCAGCGGTACTACCGCTGGAACTGGCATTTTTCCAGAACTGTGCAGTTTGGATTCTTCTCGTTTGGTCTCAGTTGTTTTTGCAATACTTATCTCCTTGCTATCCTCCTATGCTATCACAGGTGCTGGTAAGCAGGCTAGTGGGAGTCACACCAAACGGGCTGCTAAGCGTGCTCGTTCCGACAAAGGCATTCGTGAAGAAGATGATGAACCTGAAGTTATGCCTGAAAAGACCACTCGCCGTCAGAAGTCCAATGCTGCAAAGATCAAAGCTGCTCAAAGCAAGTCACTCAACCTAATGTCATCCAAGGATTTTGTTCGAGAAAGGCGGATGAATCCCTATGCCACTCCTAAGCTCAGAAATTTCACCACTCCGGGGTTTCACAATCTATTTCAAGAGAAAATTTTCTATGAAGTCCTTCCAAAGCACAAGACCAAGGTTTGTGAACAGTTTTGCATTGACACCGATTACATGGAGAGGCACCTTGGGTACTTTGGAGAAGCTATTGCAATTTGCAAGGAGTTTGGGATTTATGACTATATTGGGCTGCAACAAAATTACAATGATCACCTTGTCATGCAGTTCTTTGCCACTGTCCACTTCTTCTCCGACGAGCCAAGGCGGATCAAATGGATGTCAAAAGATGTAGTTCTTGAGGCCAAGTGGAGTGAGTTTGCTACTCTTCTTGGTTTGGTTGACAATGGCTTTGTGTTGGATGAAGCTGCTCAGCAACAATTCTTTCGCATCAACTATAACTCAAATCCGATGAAGCCCGAGGTTCTCTATGATCTGTACATCCAAGGACGTGCCATGGTGGGGTTCCAAAAGAACTTGCTAAAGGTGTGGGACATCATGCACAGGATCTACCGCAACACCGTTACGCCCCGTGTAGGCAACTTTGACCAAATCCATGGGAAGCTTATTGATCTCTTGTTTGAATCCTCTATCATGGTTGGGCAAGGCAAGAAACTTGATGTGATGGACATCATATGGCATGAGATGTATGCTGTGGTGATGAAAAAGAGACCTTCCATCTTTGGTGCTCACATTATGCAGTTGATCATTGACACGTGGACTAGGAAGAAGCTTCCTTTGGCTCTCTTGGACAATGAGGAGAATCCCACTGAGCACAAGGTCAAGGAGCTGAGCATAAAGAAACATTCTGCTCCGCTTATCCCCAATGAAGAAGAAAGCTCCTCCAATGATGAAGATGATCCCTTGTTTGAACTTCCTCCCAAGGCAAATGCTCAAGATAAAGGGTTCAAGAAGTGGATGGCTGGTGCTTTGAAGACCATCTTTTGCCGCCAAGACGATGCTGACATAAGGGCCTATAAAGAACATGTTAGGAACAAGAAAGAGCGTCAACTCACCCGTCAGCGTTTTGAGCACCTAGGCGTTCCTGTTAAGCCCGGGTCTGAGGACAGAATTACTGAAGAAGCTGCTTGGCTCAAGAACCGTCGCCCTTGGGTGGATTTCGATCTTCAGGATGATGCTTCCTCATCTCAGCCAGAGATCCCTTGGTCTCGCACTCAGATTGGTTCCTCCGCTGCTCATGCTGATACAGAAGTTTCTGATGATGATGATGAGGATGGTGATGCCCATGATGGGGATGGTTCAGTTTCTGCCGAGAAAAGTGAGGAGCTTGCCCCGGCCACTACCTCCGATGAAGACTCCGATGAAGGGTGACTTCTACGTGGGACGTTAGCATCGCCTCTCCCTTTTTGGTTTCATGATGCCAAAGGGGGAGAGAGTTCTATTAGGTTTTCCGGGGAGTTGCATGGTTGAGGGCACAAGCTTGCTTTCTATTTGGTGTTGTTTATCTTTCCGCTTGTGCTCCTCTAGTATCTCTATTTGTTTTAGTTGAACTCATGGGGTAAGACATGTGAGAACTTTAAATTCTTGTAAGACTATGTGTGCAAGACTTTGTGTGCTATTATCTCTTGTCTTACCTTTGTGCAAGTTGTGCCTTATTGTTTATCTTTGAACTTGCTCGGTTTACAAAATCTAGGGGGAGTGTTGATCCTAACCTATATGCATTTTGCATTCAAACGCAAGATTCTACTAATGCATAGGTTAGGGGGAGCCCGTCTATATTTTGTGAACCTTTTTGATGTGTTGTCATCATACTCCAAAAAGGGGGAGATTGAAAGAGCATACTTGCTCTAAACCTTTTTTGGTGTCTAATGACAACACATCATCTGGTCTAATGTGTGCTTGACAATTGCAGATAAGTATCGTCGAAACTTTGTGTCAAGTTGGAGCTAGTGGCCCTGGAAATCAGCTCAGAGAGCTTTTCTGTGTCTGGCGGTAGTACCGCTGTCGCAGCGGTAGTACCGCTCCACCTGGAGCGGGACTCCTGCAGCACAGCTGGTACTCTCCTGGCGGTGGTACCGTGTGGTACCGCTGGCTTCAGCCTGCGGTACTACCGCTGGTGGTACCACCAGGGGTACCGCTAGGCCGAATTTGCTCTCTGGACTCGCTACGGTACCTAGCGGTAGTTGCCTCGTACTACCGCTGGATTCCTTCTATTTTATTCGAAGGATCCCAGCGGTACTACCGGCAACGCCGCGGTAGTACCGCCATACCTGGCAGCTACGGTACCTCTGCGAGGTACCGCCGCAGCTGGGTCGTGCTGTACACTGGGTACCGCAGGGAGACCAGCAGCGGTAGTACCGCTGTCCCAGCGGTAGTACCGCTGTGCAGTTTTTCTGCACATAACGGTTAGATTTTCAGGGACCCCTATTTAAAGACCGCTTCTTCTCCAAGAAGCTCAGCTCGCCCAGATTCGAAGTACACCATTGTTGCAAGCTCAAGAATCATTGTATCTCCCAATCCCTCCACCCAAACTCACTCATACTTGGAGGATTGAAGGAGAAGGCCCGGATCTACATCTTCATCAAGCGGTTCTTCATTTCCCCCTCATTCACTTGAGAAATTTGAGCCTAGGGTTTCCACTAGGAAAACCTAGGCATCTTGTTGTACTTACTTGCTTGCTACTTTTGTGTAGTGAAGCTGTGGTGATTGGGAGCTCCCAATCCTTTTGTGGGTTGTGCTCCAAGCTTGTTGTAAGGGCTCCGGATTCCGCCTTGAAGGTCTCCGATAGTGGAAGGTGGACCGAGCTTTTGTGCGAGGTTCATCGGAGAATAGGGTGAGGCCATTTGTGGCGTCTTGAGTTTGAAACTCACACCCCTCCAACGAGACGTACTCCCCTAAAAAGGAGGAACTCGGGAATACATCCTTGTCTCCGCGTGCTTCCCGATCGGTTACTCCTTTCTTGTTGTTTACTACTTGTATCTTATCTTGTTTAGACTTATCTTGTCATATAGGTAAATTCATCTTAGTTGCATATCTAGAGAATTTACCTTTGTGTCAAGCCTTAATCGAAAAAAAATTAAAAAATTGGAGTAGCACCTATTCACCCCCCTCTAGGTGGCCATACGATCCTTTCAACGAGTCCAATTTTCCGTTAGCATGTTGCATCCTTATTAGATGAGAGATTAGCCATACCCTACTCTTACGGTAATAATTAGCCAAATAGTGATATAGTTACCCATCAAATACTGACTGGGCTACCCATATGCTCAAGATAGATTTATCCACGACAAAATAGATATAGTTACTCTACTCTCTCGATAATAGTTATCCACCCATACCTGATATAGTTATCCATCCAGTACTAATAAAGTTAACCATGTGTTCATGATGCAGTTAGTCAGCACGAAATCGATGTACTTATCCTACTCTCTCGGTAATAGTTATCCACACAGTATTGATATAGTTATCCCAGTACTGATAAAGTTATCCACGTGTTCATGATGAAGTTATCCATCACGAAATCAATGTACTTATCCTACTCTCTTGGTAATAGTTACCCACTCAGTACTGATAGATTTACCAATCTAGTACAGATAGAGTTACCTATTTGTTCAGATTTAGTTATCACGTACAAAATTGATGCACTTACTCTACTGTCTAGGTAATAGTTACCCACCGATAGATAACTGACGAAGTTATTACTAACTACAAAGTTATCCACATGTTTTCATGTGTAGTTATCCATAACGATCGTTATAGTTATCTAAATCACTCGGTAATAGTTACCAATCCAGTACTGATAGAGTTATCCACCCATTATAGTCACGTCATATTTCTACGTTTCAAAGATGTATTGTGGGCCCCACAATACATCGGGGAGCGTTCACCCGAGTAGACCCACATGTCATGGAGGAGCCATACCCTCCACTGTGTGGCTCGAGCCCTACTCCTCCTCTAGCCAGACCAACCAGATAGAGAGAGAAAAAACCAGGACGCCGATGTGACCTCTCAGTGTCCATCTCCCTTTCACTATCTCAACCCCACAAGGCAAGGAACCTCTCTCTGAACTCTTTCTCTAGAGCTCCGAGCTACAGCCTAGCAGCCTACACTCTCTCCCACATAGCTAGGCCTGCCACTCTATCTCCCAGCCATACGGCTACTCGCTGTCACTGAGCCGGCAGCGCGAGTGCTCGCAAAGCAGAGCCCGAGAAACCAAGAACTCTCCCCCATTAAGGCACACTTCACTGCGCACCAGTGGCAGCAGCGGCACGCGAGCTTCGCTCTCCGGATACTCTCGTCGCCCTCCATCTCTTCCACTCCTGCAAATGTCCCTGCCTGGACGATGATTCCGAGCTCGGCACCGGCGACCATGACGACGGCGGCGGCGGCGGCTCTCATTGCCTTCTTCATCCTCTTCGCCGGCGCCGGCGCAGACGACGGTTGGTTCTCCGTCTGCATCTTCATTTATTCTCTTGTTTGGTTTGCGTGCTGGGGAGCAGGGATTCGATCAGGGGTGGGTTGGTTTGTTAGGATTAGTATTTTATTAGCGCTGCAAGTACGCGCTTTTGGGAGGCATATGGGGATTCTCCGCTGCTTCGGCCGCATTTTTATATTGCCGTAACCCGGGTCTAATACTTTACTAATCCTTGTGAGTAGTGCCCGTCCTTCTCTTATCCATCTTCTCTTCACTTTTCCTCATCCATGGGACAGTTCTTGATACCTTCTTGAGCAGTGAGTAGTAGTCACTGCATAGTTCATGAGGTGGTGTTTTCAAAATGTGATATTTTTCTTGATTTATCCTCTTCTGTTCTAATCCGCTTCGTTGCTCTGTTCGTCGTAGGAAGCAGAGATCGTTTGAACACAAAATCTTGTATTCTTTTTTCACTTATTCAAACTCGCCGGCTTCATCTTCTTTCCTTTTTTACGCTTTAGTTTTCTGTCAGTGGTTATTCCCCAATCTGATGAGCACAATGCTGCTAACTATCAGTATCAATCTATTTTTGGGAGGAAAACAACCAGTACTAATCTTAGTACCCTAACCTTTTGCTTTAGCACTGTGCTGTATTTTCCCTTCTTTTACAAGTCCTATGTTCTTTTACTCCAGTAAGTTTCTCTTCTCGGAGACTAACTAAGAATGATCATTGATGCCATCTTGATCAGCTCCTTTTCTTCTTCTTTTTGGGTGGATAAAACCGATCTTGAATCTATTTTCTGTTGCTATTGTGGCGGGGGTTACATCACAAATCCTGCAGGGGCGACGCTGCTGGAGGTGAAGAAGTCCTTCCGCAACGTCGGCAACGTGCTGTACGACTGGTCCGGCGAAGACTACTGCTCCTGGCGCGGCGTCCTCTGCGACAACGTCACATTCGCCGTCGCCGCGCTGTAAGATCGAGACTGCCCGCCCCCATTAAAGCTTGCTCCTTCCCTCCCCCCGGCCCACCGCCGAGACGTCTCCGGTCCCTAACGCAGCTGTTGATGAAATGCGATGCAGGAACCTCTCCGGGCTCAACCTCGAGGGCGAGATCTCTCCGGCCGTCGGCAGTTTGAAGAGCCTCGTCTCGATGTAAGGATGGCGCTTTCTTGCCGGCCTTTTCTGGTGGTATGCTTGGCTTGCGTTAACTTTGTATATCTGGGCTTGTGCGTGTAGTGATTTGAAGTCGAATGGGCTCACCGGCCAGATCCCAGACGAGATTGGCGATTGTTCGTCGATTAAGACGCTGTGAGTGGACTCTACAAAACGCTGTTTAGGCTTTTGGGGGCCTATTGATGATTTAACATTTGTTCTTGGTTCAGGGATTTGTCCTTCAACAACTTGGATGGCGACATACCCTTCTCGGTATCGAAGCTGAAGCACCTTGAAACCTTGTAAGGCCTGTTCTTGCTGAAATGCATTTAGTAAACAAATGCTTTGGAAGTTATAAGTGATCTTTATGTCTGTATGCGATTTTATAGGATATTGAAGAACAACCAGCTTGTCGGCGCGATCCCATCAACGCTATCACAGCTCCCAAATTTGAAGATTTTGTAAGTTACACCTTGATTCCGACATCGTGGATCTACCTGAAGCATTTGCAAAATTTCTAATGTGATGTGCACCTTAGAGACCTGGCTCAAAACAAGCTGAGTGGGGAGATACCAAGACTAATCTATTGGAATGAAGTTCTGCAGTACTTGTAAGCCATTCCTAACTATGTGTCCAAATCAAAGTTTGCTATTAGTGCTACTTCTGCAGTTGCAGTATTTTTTTTCATTGGGAATTAGCTGTGGGCAGATTTATGTAGCTTTTGTGATTAGAGAAATTATTGATGAAAGATACCACCATTTAATGCACACATGGAGTAGTGTAATGTGCTATTTATGTTCTTTTGGCTAAATTGAGTTGATCGTACTTAGGGGATTGCGTGGCAACAATTTAGAGGGAAGCCTCTCCGCAGATATGTGCCAGTTGACCGGCCTTTGGTACTTGTAAGTATGCTGCTTACCAATCTTGCACGGTTGCACCACATTGTGCTGTCTATCCTCTAATCTGGCGCCAACTTTGTGTTCACTTGACCAGTGATGTGAAGAACAATAGCTTGACTGGGGAGATACCCGATACCATTGGGAACTGTACGAGTTTTCAGGTCTTGTACGTATTTACGTTCTTGCCCCTCCTCTGACATGATATTTATTTTCCTCATTTGTGAAGCTTTCCTAACATCTTGCATTGGTAGGGATTTGTCTTACAATCAATTGACTGGATCAATCCCGTTCAACATTGGTTTCCTTCAAGTTGCTACACTGTACGTGGTGGTTCTTTCAAATGCAACTTATCTTCTTAAATTACATGCTTAATAGAATTAACACACATCTGCTAAACTTTGTATATTTCTGTATCAGGTCCTTGCAAGGGAACAAGTTCACTGGTCCTATTCCATCAGTTATTGGTCTCATGCAGGCACTTGCTGTGCTGTAAGTCCTACAATGAGCTCTATGTATTGTAGATTATATTCTGATCAATAAAGGAGTACTTGCCTTCTAGCTTTGGCACAACATATAGAATTGATATGACCTTTAACCATTCCAGAGATCTGAGTTACAACCAATTATCTGGCCCTATACCATCAATAATAGGAAACTTGACGTACACGGAGAAATTGTAAGATTCCTTGATCTACTTCAGAATCCCGAGAGGCAATACACTTCTATGAAAATTACCTGTAAGGAATATTTCCTAGTCAATAATATCATATATCTTGGGCTTGTAGGTACATGCAAGGCAACAGGTTAACAGGCACAATACCACCAGAGCTTGGAAATATGTCGACGCTTCATTACCTGTGAGTGTCAAATTTTCTGTAGCTTTTTACACATTCCAGTTCAGGTTATCTGGCGTTCTATTTTGTTGACAAATGTCTAAATTCAGAGAACTAAATGATAATCAACTTACGGGGTCCATTCCGCCGGAGCTGGGAAAGCTTACCGGCTTGTATGACTTGTAAGTATTTTTTTTAGCCACCCTTGAATACTTGCTATGGTTTTCTGATTGTGGTAGTCAGACAAGCTGTTTGTTTTACTCTTCTTTCACAGGAACCTTGCAAGCAATAGCCTAGAAGGACCAATTCCCAATAATATAAGTTCCTGCGTGAATCTCAATAGCTTGTAAGAGCAACCTTCAAATTTTTTTTTGCACTTGCAGTTACCGGAGTATACATGTAATGTGTTGATTTTCCTTTACAGCAATGCTTATGGCAATAAGCTAAATGGGACAATTCCTCGTTCATTGTCTAAACTTGAGAGCATGACCTCTTTGTAAGTTATGGTTTTATTCTTAAACTGTGCTATGGTGAATTTCAGTAAACTGTGTCAACTGTACTTTAAAGTGTTTGATACGCTAGTGCATATTGATCCGAAACCTTGTTCGCTTTTTCATTATCGACTTTTGTTCATCTGTTTATTCAGGAATCTTTCGTCTAATTCTTTGAGTGGTCCTATTCCTATTGAGCTATCAAGGATCAACAATTTGGACATCCTGTAAGTCACTTATCCCATTAGTTCTTGAGAATATTCTTTTATGCCATGACATTTATAATGAAGATGCATGTATTAGGGATTTGTCATGTAACATGATTACTGGTCCGATTCCATCAGCCATAGGCAGCTTGGAGCATCTATTGAGACTGTAAGGCTTTACCATTTTGATTTGAAGTTTAAATCCAGTATCATGTGTTGATATTTGGTCACCCGCATAAAAATGTGTTGACATTTGGAACTTTTTCTTTAGTAACCTGAGCAAGAATAGTCTTACTGGATACATCCCTGCAGAGTTTGGGAACTTGAGGAGTATCATGGAGATGTAAGTACCTCATGATAAACTCATGAATCCTTTCAACATTTAGTTCCTTGATTGCTATATTGAATTACTTGGTTGTTATTTCAGTGACTTGTCCAATAACCATCTTGGTGGTTTGATTCCTCAAGAAGTTGGAATGCTGCAAAATCTGATGTTGCTGTGAGTGATATCTTTTCATGGAACATAGTTTTGCTGAATCCTGGTTTGGTAGACGGTTTGTTAGGTTATCGTGAATTGATTATTGATTTGCATCTCTGTTATTTGCCCTTGCAGAAAACTGGAAAATAACAATATAACTGGGGATGTCTCTTCACTGATGAACTGCTTCAGCCTAAATGTTCTGTAAGTTACCAGATAAGTTTTAAGCATATGTGGCTGTATGGTTTCGCTGACATTATCTTGCTTCCCTGAACAGAAATATGTCATACAATAACTTGGCTGGTGTTGTCCCTACCGACAACAACTTTTCACGGTTTTCGCCTGACAGGTAGTGTGCTCTATCATTTCAATCACTGTTTCATCCTTACAATCAGATTTAGAAACAGTAGTTTAACATTCTGGCCCTTTCTTCAGCTTCTTGGGTAATCCTGGACTCTGTGGATATTGGGTTGGCTCATGCCGTTCCTCAAGCCATCAAGAGAAACGTAAAAATAGTATTTCCATTGTCAACTCATTCCAAGCATGCACACTTTCTCCATTTCTAATATACTGTCATTCTACACTCTCTTCTCTATGCAGCACAAATCTCAAAGGCTGCAATACTTGGCATTGCTGTGGGTGGGCTTGTTATCCTTTTGATGATTTTAGTAGCTGTTTGCAGACCGCACAGTCCTCCTGTTTTCAAAGATGACTCTTTAAGCAAACCAGGTAATGAATCTACAGAAGTTTTGAATCTTTGTTTCAATAGATCTGTTGTTTACCTTATTGGCAAGTTGTATGTTGCCATACAAGTCATGTCGAGTTAGTGAATGTGTTCTATTAAACTATAATATCTTGTGGGCTTACCTTGACCGCCCACTCAGAGATCATTGTTGATCCTTGAACACTACTAGTCTGTTTTAATAATTTTGCATGTTGTGACAGTGTGCAATGTTCCCCCAAAGCTAGTGATACTTAATATGAACATGGCGCTTCATGTATATGAAGATATAATGAGGATGACCGAGAACTTGAGTGAGAAATACATCATTGGGTATGGGGCATCGAGCACAGTTTACAAATGTGTTCTGAAGAACTGCAGACCGGTGGCAATCAAAAAGCTGTATGCCCAGTACCCACAAAGCCTGAAGCAATTCCAGACTGAGCTTGAGACTGTCGGCAGTATCAAACACCGGAATTTAGTCAGCCTTCAAGGTTACTCGCTATCACCAGTTGGGAATCTTCTGTTCTATGAGTACATGGAAAATGGCAGCCTCTGGGATGTTTTACATGGTACGTGCTCTCCGCCAACTCTTTGACACCGTTTTGGAATGCTGAGACTAGTTTAGTGTCAGTGATCAATAGCTAGCACTTGTATGTTGTTTTGAGTTCGGTAGTCTTTTTCTGTTCCATCTGTAACAAAATAGTGAAGCACCAACTGGCAACTGGTCACTCTCAAAACAGTTGATGTTTAGCACATGTCTAGTCCTGCTAATTTGTTAGTTGATTGAGATAGTTGATGAACTATTTCTGTATCATAACACTATGTTATTTTTATTTCTAGAAGGTCCATCCAAGAAGAAAAAACTCGATTGGGAGACCCGCCTTCGGATTGCTCTTGGTGCTGCTCAAGGCCTTGCTTACCTTCACCACGACTGCAGTCCGAGAATAATCCACAGGGATGTTAAGTCAAAGAATATTCTCCTTGACAAAGATTACGAATCACACCTCACCGACTTCGGCATCGCCAAGAGTTTGTGTGTTTTGAAGACACACACTTCGACCTATGTCATGGGCACTATTGGATATATCGATCCTGAGTATGCGCGCACCTCCCGTCTCAATGAGAAGTCTGATGTCTACAGCTACGGAATTGTTCTTCTGGAGCTGCTGACCGGCAAAAAGCCTGTGGACAACGAGTGCAATCTCCATCACTCGGTAACCATCTTCCACTCTCTCGCAGTTCCTCAGCTTAGTGTGTCGTTTTCTTCCAGCCTATTTTGCTTTGGATTCTGGTAGTGCCAATAATTGCTGGATGATCCCTATTAGGCTTTGTTCCTCCAACGGGACCAGCAACATGAAACCCATCATGTGAGTAGATCTATCTGCACTGTGGACCTGTGGAGTGGACTGATCCGTTGCATATGGCCATTGAAAGCTCCATTATAAGTTGCAGTGATCCGTCTCCTAAAGCCTGCCAGTTTTGTCCCCCAGCTGTCAATCATGTAGATGGAAAGCTACAATTTACACTGTCACTCCAAGTATCACCAACTTTTCATTTCCCCGCTGGCATTTAGCATTTATCTCCCCTCTGATTCAGACCAGATACTTATGAAATGTTATTTATGCTAACTTTTACTTCAAATCAGATACCCTACCCTTACTAGCAAGGGAAAACCCTCTTTAACTACTGCTGAAAGTTGAAGAAAAGAAATTTTGCATCTTCTGTACCCCCCTTCAAATTTGATGAACAATTCATGACACAGTTCTTCTGTACTGTTTGCAATGCAGATCATGTCGAAGACGGCGAGCAACGCGGTGATGGAGACGGTGGACCCTGACATCTCGGACACATGCCAAGACCTCGGTGAGGTGAAGAAGGTTTTCCAGCTAGCCCTCCTCTGCACCAAGAGGCAGCCGTCCGATCGACCGACGATGCACGAGGTGGTGCGTGTCCTGGACTGCCTGGTGCACCCCGAGCCGCCGCCGAAGCCCGCACAGCCGCTGTCCTCGCCGCAGACGCTGACCGTCCCGAGCTATGCCAACGAGTACGTCAGCCTACGGGGCACGAGCGCCCTCTCCTGCGCAACCTCGTCGAGCACGTCGGACGCGGAGCTGTTCCTCAAGTTCGGCGAAGCCATCTCCCACAACACGGAGTAGAACAGAGCGGTAGCAGGCGTGAACAGCTGATCTGGGAACCCAGGTGGTGGCGTGACGTTGGTAGTCAGTGGAGTAGCAAGGGCTGTAGCTCTCATTTTGTCTAAATATGTCCTTGGTGCCTGGAGATTAACCGAGAAAAAGAGGACTGAACCGGTGGCGTTCTTCCCTGTAAAAAAGTCATTCCATGTAGTCTTCCTCTTTCTCTTCTCCTTTATTCTCATCTCTAACCTAGTAGGGTGCATGGATCCTCTTCTTCTGTGTGACCCTTCATGATGTGAATTTGCCTGATCTAGCCGTAAGGATAAAACACGAGTGTGTTTGTTTCAAAGCATCTGGTGATCTTGATGACCTGATTTTTCTTCAATTTCCCCGGCATCGCGGCGTGCTTGTACCGTGCGGGTGTCGCGTGGTGGGTTTTGTCCGGAACGTGTGACGGGAGGCGTGAATGAATGATATGAAGCTGTATCAGCCTGGGGCCGGATGATGGTGGAGATGAGAGATTGGTCGCAACTTGCAGCGCTTGATCGATCGAGGCGGCAGGTGTCCCCGACATGCCCTGTGAATGGATCTTTCGATGATTGGTGATGGAGGGATATGAGTGGCGTGGGCCAAAGTGGGCGGTGCCGGTGCAGATCGCAGTGCAATCCTCGTGAGCGTGAGTACTGAAACTGAACTGCACTGCTGGTGCTGGGGCCTGGTTGTGTGGGGATTCAGTTGAGTGGGGATCATGTCGCGGAGATGGTAGTAGCGCAGGGCAGAACAACCGTTCGGTAAGCCTTTTTTTTGAGGCTTTAATTCGGTAAGCCTTTACAGACCACTTCTTTTGGGCTCCTGCTTATGCATAGCCTGGCAGGTGAGTGCCGTTCTGGACATGCAGATGTTGTAGATATGGTCAGTTGATCGCTGAGTTTCCCCGGCGGCGATCGTCGGTGATGGGATGGCAGGTGAGCGCCGTTCTGGACTATGGGTAGATATGGTCAGTGGACGAAGCGCAGGACTGTCTACGTGGCTCATGGGCGACAAAAAATGGATCGCTGAACATCTCCGGTGCGCCGAGTGCTCAAGGAATGATCGAGTCCATCCATCTAGCCGAGACGCCCAGGTTCAGCCCAGCCTTCCTCACTGGCATGGCATGATCGAATCCTGGTTCTGGCGATCTTCCTGGGATGGTTGGCCACCGTTGAACTAGAGTTTCCTTGTATGGGCTCCCGATCGTCTCGTGCTCCATGACCTAGCATCTGTGTTCCTTCTACCTATAACTTGCAGTGTCTACTGTGCAAATTGGTCTCTGCATGCAACCCAATATTATCTACAGAATCTACCTATAACTTGCAGTGTCTACTGTGCAAATTGGTCTCTGCATGCAATCCAATATTATTTACAGAATCGACCTATAAGCGCAACGAAGTTAATTTCAGCCTAGTTCTATGCATAGCTGATCGAATGAGAAGACAAACGCGCTAGAAGCGACATGCAAAAAGAATGCGCAGATTAGGAAATCCCTGATCAAAGATTCAATCATATGGCGTAGAAGGTAGAGGCGTACTTACTTTCTGAATTGTACTATATCTATCATCATGTAAAGGAGGATAATCCCAGCAGGCTACAACTATACAACACCACCACTGAACATTGGGAAGCACCACGCTGCATATGTGGACCAAAATCTACTAAGCCACTGGATTCCAGTCCAAAATTGACACCAATGGTTGGACCGGTGAAAAACGCTGGTGTTGCTAATTTTTCCGGCGCTTTTCCTTTGGAGAAACCACATCAGTCGACTCTGCCGCAACCTGACCAACCGTCGAAGCAGATTCGGTTTGAACTGAGATCAGCTGAGTTCCAAGGGTGACATGTGGAGGAGAAAAGGGATTCCTGTCACTGAATCTTCTCTGAAGGCACTGGCAAGGCAGGTTCTTGCAGCATTCATGCTCATCGTCGCTCCTGGTCTTGCATGGAGAACAGCCTGTAACAGCTGGACACGATGGCGTCCTGCAGTTCGTTGGGCTGTTGGTGTCATCCCTGACAGGTCTCAGCTCTCTACTCTGCGACTCATTCTGGTTGATACTGAATGGAAGAGGACCCTTGCCCTTCTTAGGGGACGGGGTTTCAGGATAGGCAAGGTCTTTCGAAGATTGAGGTGACAGCACAGCATCCCCAGCATTTGACAAAGAACTAGACTTGCTGCTATTGAAAAATTTGGATACCTCTCTCCTATACAATAGATAGAAATTAAAGTAGGTTAGCCGATAGTAATATGTCCGATGAGTTCTCTGTGTAGACACGCCGATATCCTAGAATCTACTACAGGTAAATACCGGATAGAGATAACAAGTTCCAAGCAGCTGTGAGAAATAGGGAAAAAACTTGGAAGTTACAAGGCATGTAAGTATCAATGCTTTGCCAAAACATACCACACTTTAGAAGCCACGGTATCGAATATGGATAATCTTTGAGTGATAGAAGTTATCATTCTTAGTCGTAGGACACAATCCCTTAATGTGCCTTTCTTTAGGGGTGCATCTGGACTGGACCACAAGAGATAATATTTTTTTTCGCAATGATGGTAGTACATTATTAGCTGGAAATAAAAATTTCAAGCACGAAGTTGCTAATTGGTTACACCACCTTCTCATTTTTTTTCCTTTTCTTGCACATAAATTTTTAGTTTTAATAATGCAGTACGTCACTCTCCTAACTTGACTCCTTATAAATTTAGTAAGAAATGCCTCAGGTTAATCTAGACGGAAGACATAGAACACCAACAAACAACAAAGAAGGTACTCTGTAGTGCTATAAAAAAGAACGTATTCTTGCCAAAAGCAAACTGCATGTATTGCTGCATATACATATCTATCAGTAAGCTCACTATGATGCGCATAACTTAACTTAAACTGGATAAATACCAATGATTGTGATAAGCTGTGAAAAGGGATCTACTACCATGAGCATTTCAACTGTGGTAGTGGATGCCATTCTTTTATTTTGACCGGGAAACTCTGGAGAGGCCCGACAGTACATTTTATGAAAGTAAAATATTTGTAAGGGAAGAAAGGAGACCTATACCGCTGTACATCAGAGTGTCATGTTTCATGCACTAGCCAACTATTTCAAAAGTCCGAATGGATGGAAAGGGTTATTACAATCCACATATACACTTAAACACCCCCTCTCACGTGTGACCGGGGAGAGAGTGGCCAACACGTGCAACCGGAAGAGAGCGACGACGCGTGAGTCTCAGAGGTATGGCTCAAGAGGACTATACGTGGACAAAGATGGGGCATAAGCAATTTTAGGATAAATTGCGCAAACTAGGACTCGAACTCGAGACCCTGTGCTTTGATACCATGTCATGTTTCATGCACTAGACAACTATCCCAAAAATCCGAACTGATGGAAAGGGCTAGTACAATCCAAAAATACACTTCAACACAGAGGAGGGAGGAGCTGTACAAAAAGGGACTATATAAGTATATACAAACTAAGGGAGGGAGGAGAGCCAGACCACCACCAGGGAGTTGAACAGAAAAGGAGAAAGCCTATGAGAGTGGATACCAATTTTTCTAGCAACTTGGGACTTAATGTTGATGAATTCTATAAAGCTATATGTTAATTTCCTAGAACATGTCTACATGATAAGATCATAAGAAAATACTACAGAAAAAAATAGCTAGAACTGCAGATTTATACACATTAAAGAACAAAAAACTCTAGTAAAGGTTCCTGAACAATAGCCTGACAGAAAACATAGGACAAGAATGAATTGCTCTAACTAGCAGACATCATGTGCAGCTACAGTGACTATAATTTGTAATCTTTTACGAAATAAGCTTGACAGTGTACATATCTAGATTACCCAAGCACCTGACAGACATGCTGAATTTCTGATAGATAGTTTGGAAAGTTTTCATATTTATGTATAAACAAATAACTTACATATTTTCAAATATAAAATCATAGAAAGGAGCACTGCAGTGTTTTAAAGATTGCCTATTGCTGGTCGTTATTCTAATTCAGCAAGAACAAACCAGTGTTATAACTAACAGTTCATACTAGTGCTAGATTTAGGATACGACGACAGACAGAAGTTTTTGAACTCTTGGGCGTTTATAGTGAGATGTCCTCTGGCTCAATGCAAAGAAAAGCATAGCATGCTTAGAAAAGGGTACGTTACAAAACTAACAACCAAACAGAAAACGAGTTTTGGACTCTTGGGCGTTTATAGTATGTTTGGTTATTATGCCCGGCATGAGGTGCTCTCTGGATCAATCAAAGAAAAGCATAGCATGCTTATAAAAGAGCACCTGCCAAAACTAACAACCAAACAGAATTCTTGACTAGAAGCATGCATCCTGATGCCACAAGCCTGTGAAACAGCTGGTAGCCAACAATCCCCAAGCTAAAGTATGAGCATGCGAAAGGCAATTCATCATAAGCTACTAACAAACTGCTTTCACAACTGCGAGTTCCTCACATCACTAGCACCGACCAAATGTTCAAGGTTTCCGCCCACATTGTCTGTTTCGCACTACTAACTAGAAAGTGGTGTACTAACTAGCAATAACACATTTTTATTGAAGATCCCGAAAGCAGTTGGTAGATGGTAAGACACGGACGACCGCACTGCACAGCCCTTCCGCTCACCAAATCGATGAAGAACTGAACTTTGTAGAACAATCTACTATGCGCAGTTCCTCTGTAAAAACCAGTGGCGGACCCAGGAAAAAGCTGAAGGGTGGGCACACTGTAAAAAAAAAGTCGCACGGCGATATTTTTTTTCCAAATGAATACTATAAATAGCAAATCGGTTCGTAATAATATAAATATATGTACCACGATTTTTTTTATAGAAGTAACGAGCCCTCCTCACAGATTTCCATTAAAGAAACCGCCAGTTTTCTTACAAATCAGTAAAGCAAAACAAACTGAAAGCAAGGGGACATACACCCCCCCACCCCCCCAGTCCAGCCTTCAAGCCATCTTATTGCAAGTAGAAGACAACAACTGAAAGCCTAAACAAAGCACACAAACACTAGAGCGCAATCCTCGCCACTTGGAGCCCAACCATGCATAGTCGAGAAGATGCAGTCCTATTTGCTTCATGATTCCGATAAAGGGCCACAATATCACTATGTCTCGTCATAATCTATTTTACAATTACAACACACACACAAACAAAAATTAGAAATTAATTTGGAGATTTCGAAAATATCACTACACATTAACAATTAACACAAGCGAACTAGCGATCTAGCAGTCAGGGAGAGGACTGGGGAGATCGAGGGAACACGCGTTGGTCCTCTCGTTCTGGTATAGGGAAGTAGCATTATTTGGGCCTATTGGGCCATGTGGAGACGTTCTAATCTTCTAATTCAGAGTAGGTAAAAAACAAGTTTTCAGAATTCTGGGTGGGCCACGGCCCACCCGGCCCACCCTCTGGGTCCGCCAGTGCTGTAAACCCTGCTGGATAACTACGATTTTTCTACACCTGCATTACTCCATAGCACCAAATGAATCGGCAAAATCGAAACGCAATAGATTTCAGAAGATCAAGAGACGACATTCCATCTACTACAGTTCTATACTCACGGATCGAGACAGGCCATGTAGAGACATTAAATGAATCCCCAAGATTTCGGGCGGCGGAACTGCCGGACGAAGGCGCGACCTTTGCGGCGGATTGGGGGTACTGACCTGTGGGGCAGGGCGTCCTGGAGCGCGTACATGGTGTCTAAGGTGCCCCTGAGCGAGCTCTGCACCTCCCCGTCGCCCTCCTCCGCCTCCTCCACGTGCACCGCCTCCGCCCGGCTGTCGCTGCTCCGCCCAGCCGAAGAGGACGCCGGCGGCGGCACCCCGCGGCCGAACCGGACGCCGCTCTCGAGCGCGATCGGCATTGCTCGCATCCACCGGTAGCAGCGCCTCGCGCTCGAGCGAGCGTGCTAGGAGAGGTAGACGGGGCCGCGGCGTCGCGTGGTTCTTGCTTCGGCTTCGCAACGGGTTGTTGGGGAGAGGAGGGGTTTGGGTTCCCGGCGGGCTCGGCTCCTCCGCTGTTGTAGTGTTACTGTTCGTAAATCTGCCATCCAATACAATCGAGCGGACCTCCTTCCGTTCCTCCGTACACACCTAATTAGTAACAGACTTTGCGCTAAATTTGCATTCGCTGCTTACGGGACAAAGAACCACCGACGGCAACAGTATTGTTGATTGCTTGTACATTGCCGTCGACGAGGGCGACTTCGCCGGCCGGCCGAACATCTTGCACTGTATTATTGATTGCTGGCACAAATAACCAGCAGCAGCAACAGCCGTCGATGAGGGCGACTTCGCCGGCCGGCGGCTTGCACTAAACTTGCTCACCTATAAGTATAACGCAGTCGAGAAAGGCGCCTTGTTACCGGCGTTGAGGCGTCCCAGTCACGGCTTCCGACGGCGAGGCGTCCCAGTCAGGGCTGCCGGCGGCGAGGCGCTGTGTGCTGCCGTGACTTCGGTGGCCAGATTGATCCTCCATCTGTAGTCTGTAGTTGGTTTTTTTTTTGCCGCCAGTTTAGAGGGGAACGGAAGTACGGAACGAGGTCCACTCGATTGTATTGGACGGCAGATATGCGAAGTACTATACGCTGTACAGTAACACTATCACTGCAGAGGAGCCGAGCCCGTTCCCGGCATCCTCCTACTCGTTTGAATTGATTGGTCCTGGCCGTTTGTATTTTTCTTTTCTCTTTTTTTAATTCAAAATCTCTTTGTCTCTCTTCGTCTTTATTTAAAAATTTCAAAAATCATATTTACAACTTTTAAATTCTTTTGAGTAAAAGTTCTTGATGTAGTAGATAGGTATGAAAAATCGCATCACTAAATTTTAAATTTTGTCCACACAAAAATGATAAATAATCTGGACCTTTTCCTTTTTAATTTTTATGTAGTTTAGAATACAAAGTATTTCAAATTGAAAATTTGCAATTTTGTAGACTATATCATCGACTACATCCAGATTTTGTAAGAACTTGTAGATATAATTTTGAGGAAATTCCTAGAATGCCATCAAACGATTGCCACGTTCCGAAAATGCCAGCAAACTAGCCGTCGTTATGAGAAGTTATGAGAATGCCATCAAACGAGTGTCGTCCTTCCGAAAATGCCACTTCCTTTACTTGACCGCTAGTTAACCGTTAACTTAGATAAATAAAACTTGCCTATTGTTTAATCAAGTACCTAAATTACATGAAAACGTTTTAAAAAGAAAAAAAATATATCTCTACTTATCTACTATCTAAAATGTTGCACATTGTGGTGCGTTGAACCTTTTTTGCTTTCTAAATTTAATAATGTTCAAAGCAAACAATTTAAACTAGTTGAATGTCCATGCGTTGCTAAAATCTTTAAGTTTTTCTCGCAGTAATACTCACGTATATATAGAAGATGACCACATACCTAGTATTAAAAAACTAAAATGTTCACTTCGCAAAACTGAACAACATATTCACTGAAATCACTGACCGAAGTAGCTATCTCTTATTCAACATCAGGAATGTTGTCTTTCTGACAAATCATGAACAACTACTTTAGTTTTTAAGAGCACATTGAATCCATTTTGTGACCTTTGCACTTGCTATTATCCTAGGAAGGCAACCACTTCTTATAGCGAGGGAAGACAAATTATGTACGTAGCTGTTTTTGCCAACAACTTTATTACTAAATTTGAGCTCGCGGGGAATAAAATAAATACAATTTATACTAAACTTTTGTATTTATCTACATCTTATTTTTAGCATGTTACAGTATGACAAATATAATTATATATTTATTGGCATATTTTAAACACATAATTGTAAATATTATTAAATATTAGTTGGTGTGTTTTATGTTTTTTAAAATCATGGAAAAATCTTAAATTGTATTCTATGACAAAAGTGTTAAAACATATTGTCTATAATGCATAATATATAGTCTATATGTTTTTACGATAAAGTATCTAAAGAGTACTATGTAGTAAGATGATATCTCATTACTAGTTTCTAGTCTATGATTAAGTAAGAATATTTGAAAAACTTTTAGAGTACAAAGAGAACCAATGGCACTACTTTCGTGTGCTCAAAATTGTATAGAAAGCCAAAATGTAATGAAGTATGCTCTACTGTGTGGTCTGCTGGCAACATACTCGCCATTGAATTACTCGAGCGTAAATTTCATGGAGATTAGTACTGTAGTCATATTTACCATCTAGCATGAATCCTTGACCCGGTCCAGCAAAAATCATAGCACCTGCCGCAGCTAATTAATCAATTTTCAGTGATTGTATACGTGATATCCAGTAAAATGTTGTTGTTTAATCAAAATCTTAAAACTATACAACAAGGACATAATAGTCTTTCCACATGAGATTTAACGGTCAACTAGCGGTTGATACGTCTTAAACATATATATAATTTTTGGTTGTTCCATGCTTGTTTTATATCAATGCTACATGTTTTATTTATAGATTTATATCATTTTAGTGCATTTTCTGGGACTAACCTATTAACAAGATGCACAGTGCCAGTTTCTGTTTTCTGCTGTCTTTTTGTTTCAGAAAAGTTATTAAGGAAATATTCTCCGAAAGACCTGAAAATTTACGAGGATTATTTTTACGAAGGAATAAAGGCACCGTCCAAATATCAGCCAGAGGGGGGACCCACACCCTCTAGACGGCCCCTGGGTGCGGGCTGGGATGGGGCCGTGCCCCTCTACCGCCTAGAGCCCTCGGGTGGCCTCCTGCGCCGCCTCTTCGCCTATAAAGTCTCCGTTCCCCCAAAAACCCTAAGAGAACCGATCAATCTCTAGAAAGATATCTGAGGCCGCCGCTGTCATGAACCCTAGTTAGGGAGGGTTCTGAAACTCTTCCGGACACCCTGCTGGAGGGAGAGATCATCACCGGAGGGCTCTACAACATCATGCCTGCCTCCGGAGTGATGCATGAGTAATTCATCATTGGACTACGGGGCCATAGAAGTAGCTAGATGGTTATCTCTTCTCCTTGTACCTCCATGTTTAGATCTTGTGAGCTGTCTAATGATAAAGGTCATCTCTTTATGTAATGTTATATGTTGTGTTTGCTGGGATCTGATAAATTATGAAGTTATGATAAAGTTTGTTCATCAATATATCTATGTTTTATTTATGGTCTTGCATGCTCTCCGATCCAAGCGGTTGCATTGGCCAAGTAGTTGCTTGTATCTCCAAGAGAGAGTATTTATGCTACATAGTAGGTTCATGTCTCCAATTGTCTAGGCTCGAGTTGCTGAATCGCTCATGTTATGATCTTCTACATCCTAGGTCTCCGCGTACCTTTTTCTATGAAAGCAAGGATTGGGCTAGGTTGCTTATTCGTCATCACGGAGCAACCCTGTACCTTTTCTTAGGCGAGCGCTTTCAATTATGCCTGATGGTCCCGAAGAGCAAGGCTTTGATACCTGCAAAAGTAAACGGGATTAGGTTGAGACTCCAAGTGCAGAGTGTATAGTAAGTGGAAGACAGTTTTCCCCACGAGGGGTGACTCGAGGGTTTAATATCGAACTCTCGGGGAATCTGAAGTGGTAGATTTATCTTCTTATCCTTCTTTTGGTTACCTACAAAACAAGGTTAGATGTTTTGGTCCTCAACCTCACCTGTGGTTGTCAAGCACAAGGTGTAAGAATGATATCAGGATAGTTATGCAATGCAAACAAGAAATAAATATGCAATGATGGTGGATGCAATGATAAATGATATTTTTGGGTTTTTGAATGATGTATGCAAGATGAAAAATATTTTTATATTTTCGGATTTAATGATGGCTGAAAATAGAAAAGTGGTATATGGTGTTGGAAAGGTGTTTCTTATGATTAAAAATAGACTGGGGTTCATGGTTTCACAAATGCACTCTCTCTTTATAAAGTGGTAGACAATGGAACACACACAGTTAACATATGAGATTGCAACACAGGGTTTGATAACAAGTTACTTAGATATATGGGCATCACGTCCTAACATAGAGATCTTTTGGTTATTAACCTCTCTTATACTCCACCAAGATGCGAACTAAATCATAACACCTCAGTAATTAAGATAACTCAGAGTATAGCATTAAGTATCATGACATGAAGTGAAAATAAGAACATGCTAGATCTAGTCATGGAGTAGTGGCAATGGTCACGCCCACATCCCCGGTAGCATGGTATTTTAGTTTATCCCTAGTGAGGTAACAAAGTAAGGTAAAGATACCAAAGTGGATCGCAGAACTTTCTCTCACGTTCACTGCACTAGCCACCCCCCGTTACTCCAACTAATGCACACGTTCCCCCACACACGCTCTCATAAACATGCTTGATCAAAACAAGTAGACAAGAACGGGGTACATAATATGCATCTATACTCATAACTGAAACAAACATTGCAATCTCAAACATATATTAACTCATAAAGATCCACCACAAAGGTATTACAACGGTGACCGTAATCATGTTCAGCAGCTCATACGGTGCTAATTAGTGAAACTCAAGAGAGGAGAGATACATAAGTTACTTCCACAAACCCATAGTCCAGAGGTGGACTACTCCCTCTTCATCATGGAGACGGTGGAGAAGTCGATGGAGAAGATGGAGACCACGCCAGCAGCGCCCCGCCGGAGTTTTCCCCCTCCAATCTGCAGCTCCTGATCTCCGTTTCGGTGTTTCTGTGTTTGTGCAGCGCTCCTTCCAGAGAACGTCGGGGGACCTTTTATATAGGCGTTTTTAGGTCAAGACTATGTCGGTGGAGCGAAGATCGACGGCAACGGAGCCACGAGGGCCAAACGAGTGGGCCCCACGCGGCCACAGTACCTGGCCGCGTGGGCCACCCCCGTTTGGGCCTCGGGCCTCCGCTTGCTAGCTTCCTTCGCCCACAGGTCTTCTTCCTTCCAAATATTGACGCCCGTAAATTTCCAGGTGATTTCGTTGACGTTTGGGTCCCTGAAACATTAACATAAGAAAACGGGGTTTTCTGCCTGTGCAGGGTTAATTCCATAAAAATAGGAAATAAATGAATATTCCCAAAAATCATTATAAAACATTGATATAACCCTTATATGATGCAAATATGATTGGAATATAAGCAATTAAAGTGCAAAGTTCATGTATGCATTTTACATGCATCAATGCCCCATTCAGAAAATCGAAACAATCGGGATTTTTCGGAGATTGGATGCAGTTACTAATTCATGATCTGGCATGTACAGAATGAAATTCTCGATTCTACGAGAATTGGTGAACAAGAATTGTGGATCGGATGCGGGCGAAATTCCCGCCAATGAAACACGACTAAGACTTTGGATGTGCTGTTGCTAATAGGGGTAAAATAACGTGTTTATTTCTACGTGTTATATTCATTGCTTACATTATGCACTTTGCTTGTTGCAATAATATGTTGCTTGGAACTTAATACTTTCGGGTGACATGCTGGGCAACGATCCCGGGGTGGATTATTGGTCTAGATGCAGCTGGATAGCGGTCTATGTATTTTGTTGTAATGCCCAATTAAATATTACAGTGAACTATAGCTTGCCATAATAGCATTGTCATGCCCTTATAATTTGTCAATTGTCTAGCTGTGATTTGTTTACCCAACATGTTTATTTATCTGTTTGATGAAGAGACACTACTAGTGAACTGTGGACCCCGGTCCATTCTTTTACATTGATTAAAACACCGTTTCATTGTTTCTAATCATCATTTGCTCGTTGTTCCTTTTTGCACTTACATTTGTTTTCACACCGTACGTTTAATATCTTGATTCAGCAAGCTAGGTTGATTGACAACCTTCTTGTTTCGTTGAGGCAAAATTGTTTGTTTGTGTTTGTGTGCAGGTCCACGCCGGAAGCTCTTTTCTGGCACCGTGTTGAAGCCATCTCCAAGTCCTACTGGTTCGATGATTTTGTTATCAAGTGAAACTTGCTACTACGCTGCTTCACACCTTCCTCTCGGGGTTCCCAACAGGCTGTTATAGCCGCATAAGTGGTCAACTAACGGAAGTGTTATTTTCTAAACGATACTCGTTTGATGGTATTCTTACAACGACCACTATTTTGATGGCATTCTCGGAACGTGGTAATTGTTTGATGGTATTTCAGAATTTCCTCTATAATTTTTGTTTTTAAATTAAAAGATCACTATAACCAGAAGTCAAAAATCTGTACTCAAACCTCACGTTTTTTCTAAAACCCGGTTTTTACAACCAGGTATTGGCATCTCTGAACCATGAGACATGGAAAACCCCTAAAAAGAGAGGAAAATGGAAAAGGATCACAAAACCCTAAAAATTCTTACCGAAGCCGCTAAAGAACTCGCCGTCGTTGTGCCACCTTGGCTCTCACTAGCGATGTACAACTTTGATAAAGTCACCCACCGCAACACCTGCAAACACATGTAGCTATTGAGGATGACAAAGTCGCCTACGCCGAAAAATCTTGTGGAATCACGACAATAATACACCCTCGTGTATGACGGCACCTCCCCAATCTAGCCAGGCAACGACACCGGTGTCGCCACACCAGGCCTATGATCTTGCTTGAAAGGTTCGAAAAAAGGGGTTGTTGAAAATGACAATGTCGCCCACGGTGATCATTGAGCCATGCCAGTATGCCACCAAGAACTAACCCGCCGGTTAGTGAAGACCGTCGGGATAAAAATTCTCAAACACCTCGACAACGCAAAACTAGATTCCACCAAGACGTGACTAGAGCCGGATGACTTCTGTTCGAGTGAACACCGTCTCTGCGACACCAAAACCAAACAAAATAATTCTTCATACATTAGATGAAGAGACGACAATCTAACGGGGCGAGGCGAACGAGGATTGGATCTGGAGGTGGCGGCTAGGTCACGAAGGCTGGGTTCCCTAGTTTATTTTTGATAAACCCAATTTGCATAGTTTTTCTTTCCTTTCTTTGTTTAGTGGAAGGTCTTTTTTTTTTTGCGAAACACAGTACAACGCATGCGCTTAAATACACGCACACACTCACCCCTATGAACGCACGCACGCACACCCTATCCCTATGAGCACCTCTGAAAGACTGAGCCGGCGGGTCGAGTCTTGAGATTGACGAAGTCAGCACAGGCGTCTCGCTGTCGACGGGAACGTCGCCTCCCACTGAAGAATATTCCGCCTTAAAAAAAAAACCATCGTCAAAACTGAGATTTGAACTCTGGTGTGCTGGGTACAACCACCCTCTAACTATTCTGCCACGGGCAGGTTCTCGAAACTCTCCATTTTTCGTTTTGGCAAACTAGAGCGTGACACGTGTGATAAGCAAAAGCGAAAAAGAGAAAACACCACGAATCGCTTACGATACATAGGTCCAGGTTGCCGTGCTTCATCCTTCGACCTGATGCCTCGAAGTAGGCCGTGAACTTCCCACCCCCCCTCCCCCCAAAATAAAACTTTATACGTTGTCCCATGACGTGTGTATATCCTGTTGATGCTGACGAACAGCGAGCCGGTTGTATTGTTGCGGTAGAGTAGATTCCACTAACAACGGAAACTGAATAGAGCAGAGGAGAGACAAGTCACACCAAAACGACCCAACGAGAAGATTTGCATGCAGGGTTGTATTGTGTATTTCCTTTTCATGGGAGAAGCATCCTCAATTCCTCATCTACAAAATGGCAAGAGGCCCATCCAGTTGGTGAAAAAAGAATGGAGGCCCTCGCACAGCAGGCAGATGCTCATCTCCCATGTGTGTACACAACAACACAGCATCGCCCTCTCCTCTTTACAGTTACATACAGGTTACGCATCTCTCACCATATGGTACATCCGACGATCCTCGCCTAGTTTCCTATCCACACGCTGTAACCGAAGATGAATTAAACAATTCTCTGATCGGCCCCCTCTTTCATAGACATCTGCCCATGAGCCCAGCAACGTTCTGGGCAACGGCTTTTTTGGCCTCTAGCGAGACAGGCGAATCGCCAATGTACATGTCAAAGAAAGCCCCTGCTCATCAGCAAACATGACTCGGTTACAATTTACAAACCTATGAAGTTGGATCTTGATATGGAACTTGTGAATGTCGATCCAAGTGGAGTATCTTTCTTTCAAAAGTACTGACTGGGAAACATGTACTTACTGCAAAGGTCTTTGCTCCGAACAGCACTGATTTGCCTGCCGTCAACTGCAAGGAAATACGCTTGTCAAGATCCACACAGTATTACGTCGAGAACATCTCGAAACGAATTTATTTATTCAACTACAGCCTAAGGTACTTACTCTCCGTTATTAGCTGGCCATCAGATGTTTGGCAGAAGTCAATCTTTGTGCCCTGCAATTACATCCACATTTTAATAACTCAAGTCTGGAATTTACAGACCACAACATGCTGTGTTGGAATATCTTACAACAGGTATTGGAATATCTTCGGTGAAGTAAGAACCAAAGGTCTTCAAGCAACGATAATCAGTGTTTGGATTCATCTGTTGAACAAATAAAATGCAAAATCCCCGGTAAGTCGACAGGACTAGCAAACAAAGTAACGAAGCAGTTGAAGCAACAAGTACCTTCTGCAAACGCAAGCCAAGTGACTGCTCGAATACACTGCAAACCATTACAAAAATGCTAGTTCAGTCAGGGGGTAGATTACTTTTAACAAAACACAGATGTGTAAAGAACTTATTGCACACAGTATAATCATAATACTTACTCTCTTACAGCACCGATGCTAAGGCCGTTGTAGTTAACGACCAACCTAACTCTGATATGAAGGTTTTCCCTGGAAAATAACACAATGTTATTATCACCGAACTAAACCAGAGGAAGATATAATGTATGAGAAGTACTAAGTTGAATATCATAATTCCACAAAATATTCTAGATAACTTTCAGAAGCACTAAACGTGGACTCTTTAGACCTAGTGATCTATGGACATGTCACATGTGTGCCATCTACCTAATTATGCACACACATACTGAGATGAGCACATACAACAGAAATCCTGACAAGATACCAGCTACATGAATATCAGTACTGTCAAAAATCTACTGCCGCAATAACATAAATATAGCTGAAAGAGTCATAATAGACCCTAACCTTGCTCGGCAAAATAACTGAATTTTGTGATGCCACCTTAGTTCATACTAAGCTTTTGCACGGAGAGCATACCTCAGAAGATCATTATAGAAATCTGGGTCATCCTTCAATTTGGTGGTTGGAACTGAAGCATACTTAGGACCCAGCTTCTCACAGATAGAATTCGGTTGCACATCTACAAGGACATGGCATCAGTAACAAACATAGGAATACTGGATAAACATTTTTTTCTCTGGCAAATAGACACAAGAAAAAGATATATTTTTAGAAGTTCACTCACATAAACCAAAAGCGTACAGGTTCAAATTTTTGACTCTCATTATTTTCATGCCTTTGAAACCCATCCCAACCAGGACCTGCAAATTTAGTTGTCAATGAACTGTCACATGGAAGTCATCAACAAAACAAGGCAGGAAGAGATGATATAGAAAATTGAGTAGGGCATTAGAAATCAATGAACTGTCACGTCAACCCATCAGCAGAACAATTGGTGCATATAAAGTCTCTTGGATACATATAAACTCAATATAATACTCCACTCTTAACTCTGCATTGTTAAAGAATGACACAAGAAGCTCCTAAGAACAAGGGGGCATACCGTAGTAGCTGGAGAGGAATAATCTTCGAGGAATGCAGGGAACTTGATTCCAGTTTTTGGCTCAACTGCATCTTCTTGAAATATCGTGCTTGGCACAGCATCAGCAGAACAACTTAAGTGTTTCCCATCAAAAGAAGGCTGATCTGCTGGTCTGTTGATATAACCATCAATATTTCCAAACGCCATCGACTGTGCAAGCATCTTCGGAGATCTAGTCCAGTCATACAAATATACAATGCAATGAATAGTCAATAAGATATAATTATGAAAGAAAAAATAGCAAAATAATGAGTGCAAGCTAAATACAGAAGGGGAATAAAGCACATGACGGGAAAATAATTCGTATATTGGGACTTACATATTTTCAAATGGTGGCACGATGGTAGCAAAACCAGCTAGAGTAAGAAGATTGCTTGCATGCTGCTGCTCAAGATCATTCCACAGTCGTCCAAGTGTTGCCTGTGCAATCCTAGCTAAAAACATCTGTACAGCATGCTCTTCTTTCAGAGAACCAAACTGTAATCTCACCAAATTTTGCATGTGGGAGGTCACTTCATGTATATGCGAAAACCCATGGAAACTCTTTGGATCATGCGCTCTAGAGAACCAGCAGAAGAAAGCTCTGGCAAACTTCCTGAGGCAAGTGAATCCTTCCTTAACCTTCACGTTTCCTAAAGAACAGATCTGCCTGCGATGTTGCAAGGAACTCCCCAAGAATCTTCCAAGATGTGTGACCACGCTCAACCCAAGATCATGAGACATAGGAAAATCTGGTGGGAACTTGTGCATGCATACCCCACCATGACCAAGATTGGCGAAAATTAACCGATCAGGCTTCATACTTAGATGAATATATATGAAATCTTTCTAGCAAGATTGTGAATGTACGACGAGGATAATATAGTGATCTGTCAACAAGAGCAAAAGTAATCCAATTAGCTACGTAACATCATCAGCTGCTACAAAAGTTGAGTAATTCTGCTTAGTTTATGATTACTGGACCAACATTGCAGAACATGATAAAACCACACTTTTATATGTCGCTTCGGAATACCTTCTGCTTAGTCTTATGCCAACTATGTAAGAAAAGGAATATCACCTCAAAATGGCACTCGCAATTTGCAACATTCGCTTTTGTTCACAAAACTATCACATCAACACAAAATGCACCCAATGATAGCAAGCACATATACATAAGCTGATGAACAGGACAGTGCCGATGCAATCAGGTTCCCACCCGCAGCCGCGTGCAGCAAATGCACAAATCAATGCCCCAAATTAATCCCCAAGCTAGCCATCAATCACCCCAACCGTGTAACGATTGAAACGTGAGGCATACTAAAATTTTCTGAGCAGCCAGCCGTTCCCTCCCTCCAGGTAAATCAACAAAAACCGTCACTCGCATTCACGAAAAAAAATTATCCTACAAAACAAGGAAAGCTTAAAAAGTTCACCGTACCTGTCCGGTCCGTGTAGGCGGATCAGAGTGAACTCCTCTTGCCGGAGCACGCAGGGGACGAGATGGACAGAGAGGGCCGGCCCTAGGATCCGCCCGCGCGTGATCCCAGCGGATTGGAGCACCGGATCACAGACCAACCGGCGACCAGCCCACGGGCCCCCGGACCCGGAAATTAGGAGGAGATGGAGAGGCGCCTCCCCTTGGAATCCCTGCTCGATTAGCCTCCCCAAATCCAATCCCCCGCCTCGCCCTCGCCTCGCCTCCCGTGAAGGTGAGAGAGAGAGGCGAAGAACGCGTGCTCCGCTTCGGCGTCCCTTCTCTCTCCTCCCTCCTAACCGGAGCCGAAAAAGGGTTTCAATAACTTGCCTTCCCTCTCCACATTTACCGGACATTCACACCAAAATCAATATTTTCGTACCAATCCTCGTCACGTGACCGACGCAACGTGCGAGGGATCTTATTGCTGGTACGCGATAGTATTGGGGAAATTGTGGTAAAATATTCGTACCTTTCGGGGAAGGTGCGGGAACTGGCGCGGGGAGCCGAGGGATATTCGGCGGGGCGATCGGACGGCCACGACGAACGGGTAGGTACGCGTTGGGGAGGTACTGGCCGTTGATGCGATGTGGCGTCGACCGCGGAGACGACGCGGACGTCGGCTGGAAAGGCCTGCAGCACGTTTAAAATGGATGGACTGCTTCTTCCTTGCTCGTGGAAAGGTTTGAACTTCCGGGACGACTTTTTTTATGCGATGCCGGGTTCTAAAATTGCAAAAAATCAGCATCTCTTTCGTACCTCCGAGTTATTATAGACGTACGGTAACAAAGTAGAATTACAAATTCCATCGCTTCTCAAAAGAAAGCATAGAAATTTAGTCAAACGTCAATGTATACTAAGGTTCATATAGTACGTTTATTAAATCTTGTAAATGTTCATATTTTGTCTATAATTTTTTTTCATAGTTATACTACGATTCAATTTTAACAAAAAAAATTTCTTGTTTTATGGAATGGAGGTAGTATATCATTCTACACATCTAGTTATCGTATACGAGCTTTGTTTTTAGTCAATACAAGACCTTGTCCACTATGCAAACAAACCCAAAATTTTTCTGGATCCTCCTATCCTCGTGGCTGTCTCACAAAGATCTCTTCTTCCGTAACGCCATGAAGAAACACATTCTACACATCTAGTTATTGCATACTCCAATTTCTTGATACAATTAATCTAGTTGTTGTTGCCTTGACTAAAGGACTAAAGATGTCCTCGTAGTCTATTTCATACCTTTGCTTGAAGTTTTTAGCCAAAAAAATCAGACTTTGCACCCGTTAATGGTACCATCAGATTGTACTTTTTATATTGTAGACCTCCACTTCTAGTCGATGATGTTGCTTCCCCTCTTAATAAAAATCAAGTGCCATGTGTTATTTCTCATGAGCGCGGAGTATTCTTCATACTAACTCCACACAGTTTGCCATCATCCAATGCCTCAGATTCCCAACCTCACATGTACAACAACAAAAATTCAACTTACACAACTATCAACGTATTTTCTAGATTTAAATATACCACTTTTGGAGAGTACAAGTGGCTGGCAATATCGTTTATGTAGCAACATCAGCTGTAGAGGATCTCGAGGCCGCGTTAGGGATTAAGGGCCACTTCTTTTGCAGCTTCCAGGCAGCTTCGGGGTCCCAGACCGCAGAAACGCAAAAGAAGTCTCCAGCTTCTCGATAGCTTTTTTCCCACCGCGAATCTGTTTCCCTTTACGTTTGCAGAAACTGGGCCGGAGGTGTTTCTGGACATTTTCCCCGCAAAGGGCCGAAGCAGTATGGAGGCTCACCCCTCGTTTCGGTTCTATTTACGCGAAACTGCCACCGCATGGAAACACCGGTCAACTCTCTCGCTCCCCTCACCCCGACTCAGGACCCTCTCTCTCTTCTCTGTCTCTCGCTCGATGGGATCGGAGAACTGCTAGGGTTCCGCGGTTCCGCCGCCACCTTCCACCCCTGCCGCCGCCGGATCCCGGCAGCCCGCCGCCGGATCTCCCCATTCCGCCGCCGAATCCCGCCTTCCCGCCCCTGCCTTGGCCCGCCCCGGCTCTGCTTCGCCCCGTCCGTCGCCGCCATTCCGTCGAGCTCGTCCGCCAGCAGGTCGAGCTTCGTCTCCTCGAGCTCGTCCGCGACAAGGCCGGCACATTCATTCCACAGCCGGCCCCTGCTTCGCCCCGCCCCGCCTCTGCTTCGCCCGCATCTCCTCGATCAGCAGGCCGTCCGTGCAGCAGCTTGGCTGCATGCCCTGTCGCCGTCGCCGTCGCGTTGATCCGCAGGGTGCGTGCGCTCCTCTGCATATGGTTGCTGCCTGCTGCTGCTTGATGCTAGCAGCGCTCCTCTACTTGCTTTTTTTTTTTTGAACAGGAGGGCCCCCTAAGGGGCAGAAGCCTCATTCATTCCAAGCAGTGGGTGTACATACAAAAAATAGAGAACCCCATATGAATAAGAAAAACACATAGGTCCCGGACATAAGCAGAAAGGACCCAACTAAAAGATATAGGAATTCAACCAAGTCCTTCTCTTTCCCCACTGTCGAGCAAAGCAAGAAGTCGAGCTTGCCGTCGCCGAACACCGTCACGGGGACTACACCACTTGCTTCGATGCCGACGGAACCCACAGCAACAGCTGACTTGGACAAGGGCCTCACAACGGAGGTTAAACAAGCGCTGGAGCACACCAGCAATTTCTTGAGGTCGCAAAGGACCGACGAAGAAGAGCTCGAAAAATTGAAGACTTCGTCACTCCAGGGCCGCCACGAACCACCGTTAGCTGCGGCAGCAAAATCCCCTGTCGCCACCATGGCGACAAGCAGGATGAGCAAGAACACAGTAAAGGAAGTCGAAACAGCCAGAATTCGGCGCCACCAGCAGAGGGTAACCGTCCCGCCATCAAGACTCCAGTGCCTGCCACGGACCAGAGGAGGCAAGAGTAGAGGATAGCTGAGGCATCGAATCCAAGACGAACCAAGTGGATCCGGCGACATGCCGGGCTTCTTCTTCCCCTCGCCACCGAGGCCGGCCAGAAGCAGAAGTCCAGCAGCACAAAACGCACCCAAATCGCCGCCAACGCCAACGAAAACAACGACCGACGCAACGCGCATCTCCCTCCCCTCGCCACCAAGGCCGGCCAAAGGGAGAAACCACAAGCACCGGCCCAGCATCAGCAGACGCCAGCCTTCGAGCTTATGCAGGCACACACCACCAGATCCGCCACCCCACCACGCCGTCCACCATGGAAGAACGCCAGAAGGTGACCTCTCAAAGCTTTGACCGCTGCTCGGAGGCAGCCAAAGCGAGTGGTGAGCAGGGCTGCAGAGTCGAACCAGCTTCATCTCCCCAGCGACCACCCTTCCCCAAGCACCATGCCCGAGAAAGAGAGGAGGTGGGGACGGCGCCGCCGTCTCGATCCGCAGCCAAGCAAGCTTATTTAGGGTGCAGAGGCCAGATCCATGCCTCCCCGCTGCCCACCTCGGGTGTCTGCAGGCAGAGGAACCTCGCCTATGTCCGACACGGCTTGCACGCGCCGGAAAACTTCTGCAGCAACAGGGCAAAACACCCAACTCCACAAAGGGAAAACCTACTCTAACCCTAATAGGAACTACGGGGAGCCAGCCCACTCTCCCATCCCATCTCCAGGCGGCCGGGCCGCCGGAGACGAGGGAGAGAGGGGCTGGGGCGCGGAGGTTGACTCTCAGGCGGCTCACTCACGGGAGGAAGGAGGAGGAAGGGAAAAGAGATTTGCAATCTCCCCCGCGCTCCTCTACTTGCTGCTTTGCTCTAGATCAACCAATGTGCATTCTGAATTTTTTATGTCTTCGGTTGTTGTTGTGTATTCAATTTAGAGAATGGGCATGTCATTCTCAGCTAGTACGACAACCAATAGCATCCGTATTGTGAACAATGATTGTACATGTATTATATTGTTACAACAAATAAGCATATGTAAGATATTATCACTTTATTAAGTACACATATTAAACTCAGGGGTGTTATAGACATCTCACAACTCAACATAGCAAATAAGCCAAATATTGAGAAGCCCAAAAGAAGTCTCCAATCAGTTTTTACTAGATTCTCCCCACAACAGTTTCTCTCCACCGGAATCCAAAAACCAGTTTCTGCATAAGCAGAAACCCAAAAGAAGTGGTCCTAAGTAGCCCGATCCAAAACATCCTGGTGAAGACCTTGAACCAGTCGATGACCCGGCCTACGCCACTGGAGAGTCGACGAGTGGCAGAGACAGTGACTCACCCGACGCTCGTGGGCTGGTCTCGTGGAGCGCGAGCTCATCTGTGCTATCATCGCCACACATATGCAACCGGTATTTCAAATGTCTTTTAAACGTTCATGAAGTTGTACTATAAAAAGCTGACATTTTTTTTTTGCCTATTTCGAAAAGACAAAATTTGAGGCTAAAATAAGCCTTTTCACGAGATATTTTTTGTCTTTTTTACACAGGCCACCAAAGATGACAATTCTTCGCGAAATGACTTTGCGAACATGTAGAATATAAAATGTGAAGATAAATCCGTGAATCTGTATTTGAGATTTTTTTTCGATATATTGAAATGTGTTATTTTTTTAAGTAACAAGTTGCAAAGGAGCCGGTAGGCAAAATGAATCTCAGGTTTTTTCTTCAGAACAATGGCCATGCATAGCAGGTTACGAATATTATACTGTGTTCGCATCATTAAACAATGTTGGAGTTTAAGCTACCGTGCTGCAAATCTCGGGCAGGTTGCCAAGTCCAGTACGTATCCCTACTAGTTGAATGCCCGTGCGTTGCTACGGGTTCTCAATTTGTCTTGCTAAAAATGAAAAAATCATGTGTATAGAAAGAAATATGGCCACATAGTATTACATAAAGCAATAAGATTCCAGTTAATTTAATTTGATTAAAAGCTATAAATTGACATAATGTGCATAGAAAGCAACAATAATCTTTTTATTGATTAAAAATTCCACTTTGCTCATATCATGGATATGTCTTCCAAGTAAAAAACTTCCATATAAATCACCCCTTGATGTAGAAGCTCACATAACACTCGTTCTAGCGTCACATGCCAATTGAATCACGTGATTTGTCTCCACACTTGTCTCGCCATGTCTCCATAAAAAGTTGTCTCGGCGCCTCCACATATATATGTTGCAATGGTAAGATAAAAGGGAAACAAAAAGGTCATTCAAGTTTGTAAACACAACCTAGATTGGCGGTGTTTGCAATCTCTGTTGTTTCACCTTTCTTACAAAATCACTACAATTATTTTGTCCAAAGCAACTGTACATTTGAGAGTAGCGTGCATCATCGAATTAATGTAGATCAACATAAGCACACATTTTTCAAATTTTTGCCCATTGCCATAGCTAAGAAATTGACATATATATTCCCAACATTAAAAACCCTTTGGTTCATCGAAGGAATATTTATCAGTAATAACAGTACTACATCGACGGCGGCTGCTTCTTAAAGGTGAATATGTGCATGTACCAGAATCCAATATCCAATAAACAACTCCTTCCTTCACAAACATCTTCGAACATGTCACAGGAAGCTATTCCATCAGGGACGACCAGTAACTGTGGATCTTTCCACGATAAATGCCAGCTAAAAAAGGTAAAGGATCAAAATGCAGGTTAGAGGAAACCATATCTACGTATAAGCATATTTAGAAGCAAGAATGTCAGTTATTTGTGCCAAGGAGATATTCGATCATTTCAGCTGAGCTATAATACATTCATTTTCCAATGACAAATAAGCATTTACAACATATGGTATATTTACATATATGCATTTAAAACCAGTTGTTCACATATGTCAGCTTTGTCATAAAAAGTCTAAACCGCACACTGCATACATGGCATCTTAATACCATAAGTCTGTAGTATGGAGAAGCTTTCTCAATTAGGATATGTGACACAAACAGTGACTTGGCAGTCAACTCAATTCTGCTCAATGTGTTAAGGTAGAAAGAGATCTGAAGTAGCCATACAACAGTAGTAACCAAATAAATCCACAAAACGATATCCTCTAATAAGCGACTAACTTGGAAGCAAACACTAACTAATGCTTATAGAGACAAAGCACGGAGTCTTGGGTCAAAATTAACACACACATGTAAAAGAAACATGTTCCTGGATCATTCAAAGTGTATATGAAATATATGTAAATATGAGTAGACTCCCACGTCTATATACATCTCAAAATTTTAAGCCTAAGATGCGGTTGTACCTGCTTTCATCAATTTGACAGCTCCAGCTTCATTAGTCCTTTGGATCTGATTGCAAGCATCTAAAAAAAATCTGATTGCAAGCTCCATTTGCATCAGCCTAGGAAAGGCATCTTGGTAATTGGTTCCCGTCTCCAGACCTGATAAACATAAGTAAAGAATAAGAAAATTGTGAATCACACAATACCTGGGACGATGTAAATTTGAACAATTTGGCTATCCTATAAATCTAAGCTGGAACTGCAAGCTAAGCTGAGACAACGAAAGTTCGAAGATGAACTTATGAAGAAGTAATCACTTGAAAAACAATGAGAAGAGCAAACATGGACAAACAAACTCCTGAAATTGGAGACGATGTCGCTCTATAATCGTCTCTCCCAGTTCAATTCCCCGAGCCTGAACTCTCATCTCCTCGCACATCAACCAGAAAACATCTGTAACAGGCACTTACCATATAAGCTTGCGTGCCTTGTGAAGGACCAGCAGAAACTTCGATTCGAGGGGTTAGTCTTATGGATCTGATTGCAAGCTTCATCTACGTCAGCCTAAAAAGGCATATGGGTGATTGACTCCTATCGTGGAAAAGAACAAGCGCCCAAGATACGATTTGTTGCCCAAGTGATAAATCAATCCTGGGTGACCCTCCAAATATATATATGCATATCCTCTAAGGCATTAAAACAAACAGATGGCATGTGTTGGAGGGCACAAATTTTCATAGATGAAAACTACCAGTCAAGATTAAAAATCATGTATATTAGGATAACAAAAGCCTGATTTACCATACATTTATATCAGAAGCATGGGGGCGTATTGTACTTATTGCTGGTTCTTGTCCTCAGTTGGATCATCGATCTGGATCAACTTCTCAATAGGCAAACTTGATCTCTCTATAGAAAAAGAAAACAATTATGTGTGAGGCAAATTACAATGAGTTCACTGATTCAAAATTACCTCAAGAAAGCTAGCTAGCTTCTAACATCGATCGATCTGCTCTAGGCGGATCCTCTGCTTCTACATGCTTTGTGTACTTAAACCATTGATGCCCCGTTACAAGTTAGCTAGCTTCTCACATCTGATCAGTTCCAAAAGGGAAAAAAAGATTCACAGCTGATGCAGCGACTCCCCAGCTACAGATTCAGAAATTAATCCCCCAAAACAATATAACAATTCACCTCGTATTTAATCATTTAGCCAAACATTTATCCAACACAGTAAACGGACAAATCGTGGTGACCATCAGCGCTGTTGTTGCTACTATTTCTCTGAAACAAAGCAGCTGTGTTAGCAGCTTGCCCGACGAGGCGCTCTGGTAGTCCTCAATGTCCTCCTCCGGCCAGCGTCCCATAACCTTTTGAAGCCGGCACCTGAAGAAACCCTGATCCGTCAACGCGCCTTGGCTTCCGACGCCGCGCGGCCGCCGCGCCGTTCGACCTGTAGATGCACCACAGCGGGAGAGAGATGGCCGGGGATGGAAGCATTATGGGGAAGGGAGCAGACTCACCGCGCCGTCTGCTCGTTGATGCACCGCCTCAGCTTCACAATGTCCTCCTCCGGCCAGCGTCCCATAACCTTCTGAAGCCGGCACCTGAAGAAACCCGATCCGTCAACGTGCCTTGGCTTCCGACACCGCGCGGCCGCCGCGCCGTTCGACCTGTAGATGCACCACGGCGGCGGGAGAGAGATGGCCGGAGATGGAAGCATTATGGGGAAGGGAGCAGACTCACCGCGCCGTCTGCTCGTTGATGCACCGCCTCAGCTGCGTGTTCGGCCGCTGTCTCCACCACGCACGACATTTCTCCGGAGCTGGGCGACGGGGAGGGCGTCGAGCTCTGGTGGCGCTGGGGGCCGGGAAGGGCGGCGAGCCCTAGGTGGTGCTGGGGGCCGGGGGCGTCGCTGCCATACGTCATGTAGATAGGGCTTGCAGGGGCGGCCAAGGAGCCAGCGGCGGAGAGAAGGAAGGAGCTGCCATGGTGGGTCGATGACCTTTCTCTAGCCAAGCGTTGCGCCGCCACACACGAGAGGTAGATGAGGAAAGGAGAGGGTTTCGGGGGGAAGGCGACGCATCCTGGGCGGCCGGGCGGCATATGGGCCGTGTGCGCATTTTTATGGCCCACGTGGGAGTGGCGATCGAGCGAGCCACGGGCGAGCCAGATCGCGCGAGGGAGAGATGGTTCGCTCGGTTACACGAACGACAACTCCCATTTAATAGTAAAGATTCCCTAGCCATCCGGATTCCGACGTGGGTAGGGAGACACCTAAGTTGGTGCCGCGTGAGTTCGGAGGTCCTTCTATTTAAGTTGGAAGGCAGGGCCATGCATATCGGCTCGATCTGGGGTGGAGAAACAAACCTAACGAACAAGATGGGCAAAAAGTCGAGGTTGAGATCCAGAACCGAGCGATCACTACGGGAGAGCTGGACTTTGCCGTGTGCTGGATGTCGGGCACACGGTAAAGAAATATTTGCCGTGTGTCGGCACACGGCAAAGAAAAACACACGACAAAGACAAACAAAAACACACGGCAATGAAATACACACGGTAAAGACAAAACAAAACATACGCAAAGATAGGTACACGGCAAAGAAAATGGAGCCAAACGGAAGCGTGGACTCACGGGAGATCTTTGCCGTGTGCAAACACACGGCAAAGACCATATTTTTTTTCATCTTTACTTTATCTACTTGTAACACCGGTATGACCATTCACAAGGCATGTTTGTGATAAATTGTTCATATTTTACACATGGGTGTGTCTTGGTATGGAAAACAATGTTGCCAAAAAGAGTTTTCGAAATATTTTTATAAATATTATTTTTTAAGTGCCAAAAGTGACATTTTTTTGTGAAGCAAGTATAACAAATATGGTGCAAAATGGAACCCATACAATATCCACACAAAGTAGACCATATTTGATGGATAATACAGAAATATTAGGAATTTTCTCGGTTTCTACCTAATTTCGCCTATTTAAACGACTTTATGCCGATTTTCCGAAAGTAATTCAAATTTGAACTACAAGTGTGTGATAGTTTGATCTGAGAATTTTACAAAAATCATTTTAAGGTACAAGTAGTGGTTATATCATAGAACCGTCGATAGTTTTGAAAAATTCAACCCCTTTCAATGAATAGACACGGCGGCCATTTTGACGTTTTTTCAAAAAAATAAAATAAAGTGAAAAAATACTCAAAAAAGAAATCCTTTGGCATGGAATCCTTTGATGTGTATTAGTTGGTAAAAAAATGATAAACTTGAGTTTTGACAAAATTTCCAAAAATTCCTTCACAAAAAGTTCTATATCTACAGACATGTACAAGTTTCGAGACAAATGACCAAGATATGACCATTTCCGTGGCATAGTTTGTGATAATGTGCCCATATTTGACACATAGTGCGTCTTGTATGCCAAACAATGTTGTAGAACTGAGTTTGTTCAAATTAGTTTTATAAATATCATTTTTCATTTTCTAAGTGCCAAAAATGACTTTTTTTGTGAAGCTAGTACAACAAATATGGTGCAAAATGGAACCCATACAATATCCACACAAAGTAGACCATATTTGATGGATAATACAGAAATATTAGGAATTTTCTCGGTTTCTACCTAATTTCGCCTATTTAAACGACTTTATGCCGATTTTCCGAAAGTAATTCAAATTTGAACTACAAGTGTGTGATAGTTTGCTCTGAGAATTTTACAAAAATCATTTTAAGGTACACAAGTAGTGGTTATATCATAGAACCGTCGATAGTTTTGAAAAATTCGACCCCTTTCAATGAATAGACACGGCGGTCATTTTGACATTTTTTCAAAAAAATAAACGAAAGTGAAAAAATATTCAAAAAAAGAAATCCTTTGGCATGGAATCCTTTGATGTGTATTAGTTGGTAGTTAAAATGATAAACTTGAGTTTTGATAAAATGTCCAAAAAATTCCTTCACAAAAAGGTCTATCATCTACAAACATGTATAAGTTTCGAGATAAATGATCAAGATATGACCATTCCCATGGCATAGTTTGTGATAATGTGCCCATATTTGACACATCGGTGCGTCTTGGTATGACAACAATGTTGCAGAACTGAGTTTGTTCAAATTATTTTTATAAATATCATTTTTCATTTTTTAAGTGTCAAAAATGACATTTTTTGTGAAGCAAGTATAAAGAATATGGTGCAAAATGGCACCAATACAATTTGACCATCTTTTCAATGGTGCAAAATGGCAACAATACAAATGGTGAAAAATTCTACCCTTTCGATGAATAGCCACGATGGCCAATTTGACCATCTTTTCAAATAAATAAATAAAGAAAGTGAAGAAAATCTCAAAAAAGAAAACCTCAAAGAAAATAAAGTGCCCATATTTGATATAGTTTAATGTACACAAGAATTATCCTATACAATAGTCACCGCAACATAATCAAAGAAAAAGAAAATAAAAAGAAAAAGAAAAACCGAAAAAATCTCGGCACACGGCAATGAAATTATGCGTTCTGATTGGCTAGGAGAATTTCACACGGATCGCGCCTATGAGCCGTTGGATGATTGCCTGCACGATCTAACGGTTCCCAACATCTGTAAACAAACACACAATCCGTGTGATCTCTGTATTGCTTTCTGATTGGTTGAGCGCTGGTTGAAGGTTCTGCACGTGATGTGATGTAGGCTAGCTGTACCTATTTCCTTGTTCGATCGTGGATCGTCTCCTCCTCATCTTCCACCCGACGCAGCCATGGACGAGCAACTCCCGACGCCAAGCTCTTCCCGACGCCGCCAGGCCACCCAACTACGTCGCGCCGCCACATCCGTCGCGAGCCGCCGGAGGTCGTGCTCCTCCACAGGGCTCCTTCATGCTCGTCTCGCACCCGCGCCGCCCTCCTCCATCGTCCAAGGCCATCGAGGCTCCTTCCGCGGCGGTGCCTCCGTGCTCGAGACCGTGGGCCCGCTCTGCCGCCACGCGCAGGGCGACGCCACCGTCTTCGTCGCCGAGTTCTTCGGCCGCGCAGGCCTCCTCTTCTTCCTCTCCTCGTCTCTGACGACCAGCCACGGCGAGGATGCGGCCACGACGGGGACCTCTACGGCCACGGCGAGGACCCGCTACGGCCACGGCGAGGATGCTTCACCTCCGCCAGCACGGCGCTCCAGGGCCTGCTCCACCGGCCTGGACGTCATTCTGCTCGCGTCGGCGGCGAGGTGGACCCAACGGCGCCGTCCCAGCTAGGGACGGGGGATTTTTTTTGATGACATTCTTTTTCTTTGCCATGTCCCAGCGACAGCACACGGGAAAGATCTCGTGGGTCCTTGATGGCTACGTGTTGGTGAACCCCAAGAGCAAGGTTATGATGTAGACAGCAGAAGTTTTCCCTTGAGAAATCTACCCAAGGTTATCAATCCAGTAGGACTTGACGATCTATCGGAAGGTTGTTGATGTTGACTCCCCCTGGCACTAGGGAGCTTGCACAACGTGGAATCTGCACAGACACAAACCAGAACTTTGCCCAACACGAAACAGAGAGGTTGTCAATCTCTCCGGTCTTGCAGAAACAAAGAGTTAAACGTATGGTGTGGAAAACAGCAGGAAAAACAGCAAGTAACAGGAAACAGATGATTGCAGCAGGTTGTGTAAACAGTATGAGGAAATTGGACCAGGGTCCACAGTTCACTAGTGGTCTCTCTCGGAACAGATAACTAGCATGTTGGGTAAACAAATTACAGCTGGGCAATTGACAAATAGAGAGGGCATAACAAAGCAATACATGCCAAGATGTCTACTATGAAATCTAGTTGGGCATTACAACAAAGTACATAGACCGTTATTCCAACAGCATCTATGCCTAAATAATCCACCTTCAAGGCAGCATCCGCATCCTATTCAGTATTAAGTTGCTAACAACAGATTATTGCATGTAGTAAAGTGTGTAATGTAATCAATACAAGTGCCCTTGGACACCGCACCAATGTTTTATCCCTAGTAGCAACAGCACATCTACCATCTTAGACCTTTTGTCACTGATCCAGATATCTAGAGACTGAACCCACTATCGAGCATAAATACCCCCTCTTGGAGTCACAAGCATCTATTTGGCCAAAGCATCTACTAGCAACGGAGAGCATGAAAGATCAAGAGCACATAGATAAACAACTTGAATAAACATGGTATCAATATTCATCGGATCCCAGCAAACACAACATCTAGCATTACAATAAGATGATCTTGATCATGTTAGGCAGCTCACAAGATCTAAACATGGAAGCAGAAGGTAGAGAGACAACCATCTAGCTACTGCTATGGACCCGTAGTCCAGGGGTGGACTACTCACGCATCACTCCGGAGGCAGGCATGGTGATGTAGAGCCCTCCGGTGATGATCTCCCCTCCGGCAGGGTGCCGGGAAGAGCTCAGAACTCCTCCGATCTGAGATTGACGATGACGGCCGCGACGGAACTTTTCGTGGAATATGATCGACCGTCATAGGGTTTTCGCGTCGCGGAGAATATATAGGCGAAGAGGCGGCGTCGGTGGCCGAGGGGGGCCACACGCCATAGGGGGGCGCGGGCCCACCCTGGGCCGCGCCCTAGTGTGGCGTGGCCCCTGGTGGGTCTGCTCCGACTCCCCTTTGGACTCCGTGATCTCCTCGTGATATTATTGACGATGTCTTTTGTTTCGTCCAATCCGAGAATATTTCCTTAATAGATTTTCTGAAACCAAAAACAGCAGAAAACAGAGAACTGGCACTCTGGCATCTTGTTAATAGGTTAGTCCCAGAAAATGCATAAAAATGATATAAAGTGTAACCAAAACATGTAGCAATTGATATAATATCAGCATGGAACATCAAAAATTATAGATACGTTTGAGACGTATCAAGCATCCCCAAGCTTAGTTCCTGCTCGTCCTCGAGTAGGTAAACGATAAAAACAGATAATTTTTGAAGTGACATGCTACCAACACAATCTTTGATCAAATAACAATGTAATGCACATGATCTGAATAAAGTGATCCAAGCCAATGGTCTATAGTTTGCAAGCAAGTAAATAAAGAGTAAACATAAGTGATCACACAATTGCAAACTTTCATGAATAATACTATAAAACATTTAGAGATATAATAGTCTAACATAATAGTTAGTTCACAGCAGCAATAATTTTCAGCATGAAAGTGTTTGTATCAACACAAAGGAAGATAATAGCTTCAGCTTTTGCTTCAACTTTCAACATGTATATCATATAGATAATGTCAATGCAAAGAATATGATCAATCAAACACAAAGTTATGTAAAAACTGTTATACTGGAGTTGACAATGATGTTTGCTTAAGTAGACAGAAAGAAGTGGGAAAACTGACTCAACATAAAAGTAAAAGAATGGCCCTTCGCAGAGGGAAGCAGGGATTAACATCATGTGCTAGAGCTGTAGTTCCCGAAGGCATATGGACTTCCAATTATGCAACAGATTATTATAGCAGAAAATCCTTATAGTAGTTCTTCATTAATAACCATTACTTACATGATGCACAAGCTTAAACATTAATTACTTGACAGCTCAAAACAATTGGCAAGCATCAAATTACTCAAGACAACGATCTAAAAAGATTCATGTAAGCATTTTATACCACTACCACATGCATAGCATTTTTCTGGTCCAACCAAACACCAATCAACTTATTTGACAACTCTCCAAACAGATATAAGTGAAGCAAGAGAGTACTTTCTTCAAAAGAAACTGATAGCTCTAACAAGAGATACATGAAAAACTGAGAGCTAAAAGCAATCACAGCAGCTAGACAGGAATACTCAACAAGTATAAGTGAAGCACAAGAGTATTCTAATGAAAAAGTGGAGCGTGTCTCTCTCCCAAACATGAATGCTAGGATCCAACAAGTATAGCACAGCAAACAAAACAAAACAAACTGAAAACAAAAACACACTGACGCTCCAAGGAAGAGTACACTAGTATGAAGCAATAAAAATATAGCACCATTAGAGATGACCTGATAATTTGTAGATGAAGAAGGGGATGCCTTGGGCATCCCCAAGCTTAGATGCTTGAGTCTTCTTGAAATATGCTGGGGAGGTAAGCCTCCCCAAGCTTAAGCTCTTCACTCTTCTTGATCATGTAATATCATTCTCCTCTATCAACACTTGAAAACTTCCTTCACACCAAAACTTAACAGCTTTTCTCATTAGCAGGTTAGTGCACTAAAAGATAATACTTCAAAGTTCTAGCAAAGACAAAACTCACAAGCCAACTATTTTAAACATTAGCCACTGTTACTAGCTCAAGTGGGCACTTTTACACGAAAAGAAACCACTTAAAAACTTGTAAAAGAGAGAATGCAAAATAAAAGACAGAATCTGTCAAACCAGAACAGTCTGTAATGACGAATTTTTTCGAGTCACTTACGATGCTCAGATGAAAAACCTTTGAAATAATGAAAGTTGCGTAACATCATCAGGAACATGCACAAAAAATTTCAGCATTTTTCGATTTTTTCTGATTTTCTACTGAATTAAACGGTGACGAACAGCAATCTGTCCAATGCAGTCCCGAAAATAAAAACCAACTTTGCATTAGTAACTCTCCTTGGCACAACAAAACAGCAAAATAAAGATACAAAGGAGTTGCTACAGAGGTAAACAAGCATCCTTGACTCAAGAAAACAAAAATAAAACAGCAAATAAAAACATGGGTTATCTCCCAGAAGTGCTTTTCTTTAATGCCTTTGAGCTAGGCATGAAGAGATGCATCAAGTATTGTCAAGACCAGAAAATCCAAAACCATAATTTGTCTTGACACTAGTATCATGTGAGTATTTCATCTTCTTCCTAGGGAAGTGTTCCATACCTTTCTTGAGTGGGAATTGAAATTTTATATTCCCCTCTCTCATATCAATAACAGCACCAACAGTTCTCAGAAAAGGTCTTCCCAAAACAATAGGACAAGAAGGATTGCATTCAATATCCAAAACCACAAAATCAACAGGGACAAGATTGTTGTTAACCATTATCAAAACATCATCAACTTTTCCTAAAGGTTTCTTCATAGAAGAATCAGCAAAGTGAACATCCAAATGACATTTTTCCAAAGGTGCAAGCTTGAGAATATCATATAAATTTTTAGGCATAACCGAAATACAAGAACCAAGGTCACACAAAGCATTGCATTCAAACTCACTCAGTTTCATTTTAATAACAGGTTCCCAATTATCATCTAACTTCCTAGGGATAGAAGCTTCAAGTTTTAATTTTTCTTCCCTAGCATGCATGAGAGCTTTGATAATATGTTCAGTAAAAGCCATATTTATTTTACTAGCATTAGGACTCTTAGCTAGCTTTTGCAAGAACATGATGACTTCAGTTATGTTACAATTTTCGAAATTGAAGTTGTTGTCATCAAAAACAATGGAGCAATTATCACCAACACCTCTAAAAATTTCAGCACTTTTACTAGGAACAAAAGTAGTGCTATCAGGCAATTTAAACTTTTTTGTAGAGGTAGTAGAGACATTTCCAACACTTATTATCTTTTCACTAACAGTAGGGGGCGCATTAGCATGTGAGGCTCATTTGTTTCATTAGTAAAAATAGTGTAAACTCTAACAACACTATTTTGTTCAGCAATTTCAGCTTCTCTTTCTTCTCTCTCCCATCTTTCATGAAGTTCAGCAAGCATCCTAATGTTATTATCAATTTTAATTTGGATAGCATTGAGTGTTTTACTCTCTCTAATATCACTAGGAATAGCTTTTATTTTCAGCATTTCAACATCATGAGCAAGACTATCAACTTTAGCAGCAAGAGTATCAATTTTTCCTAGCTTTTCCTCAACAGTTTTATTAAAAGTAGTTTGTGTGCTAATAAAATCCTTAAGCATGACTTCAAGATCAGAGGGCACACTTCTATTGTTACTGTAGGAATTACCATAAGAGTTGCTACCATTAGCAGGATATGGCCTATAATTGTTGCTACCAAAATTATTCCTATAAGCATTGTTGTTTGTGCTAGTAAAGTCACACAACTTAGTATTTTCAGGATTACTCATTTTAGCAAGACTAAAACAAGCAGCAGGGCAACTCGAAATTAAAAACTAGATGCAGGAATTTAATTTTTTTGGGTTTTTGATTTTTAACAGCAAGCAAAACAAAACTAAAACAAGACAAAAACAAAGTAAAGAGATTGGAACTGAGAGACTCCCCTTTCCAATAGCCTCCAAGTCCCCGGCAACGGCGCCAGAAAACAGCTGGTGCCTGGTTGACGGAGAGTATTTGAGGATGATGATGATGGTGATGATGAGTACTTCCCCGGCAACGGCGCCAGAAAACAGCTTGATGGCTACGTGTTGGTGAACCCCAAGAGGAAGGTTATGATGTAGACAGCAGAAGTTTTCCCTTGAGAAATCTACCCAAGGTTATCAATCCAGTAGGACTTGACGATCTATCGGAAGGTTGTTGATGTTGACTCCCCCTGGCGCTAGGGAGCTTGCACCAACGTGGAATCTGCACAGACACAAACCAGAACTTTGCCCAACACGAAACACAGAGGTTGTCAATCTCTCCGGTCTTGCAGAAACAAAGAGTTAAACGTATGGTGTGGAAAACAGCAGGAAAAACAGCAAGTAACAGGAAACAGATGATTGCAGCAGGTTGTGTAAACAGTATGAGGAAATTGGACCAGGGTCCACAGTTCACTAGTGGTGTCTCTCTCAGAACAGATAACTAGCATGTTGGGTAAACAAATTACAGCTGGGCAATTGACAAATAGAGAGGGCATAACAATGCAATACATGCCAAGATGTCTACTATGAAATCTAGTTGGGCATTACAACAAAGTACATAGACCGTTATTCCAACATCTATGCCTAAATAATCCACCTTCAAGGCAGCATCCGCATCCTATTCAGTATTAAGTTGCTAACAACAGATTATTGCATGAAGTAAAGTGTGTAATGTAATCAATACAAGTGCCCTTGGACACTGCACCAATGTTTTATCCCTAGTAGCAACAGCACATCTACCATCTTAGACCTTTCTGTCACTGATCCAGATATCTAGAGACTGAACCCACTATCGAGCATAAATACCCCCTCTTGGAGTCACAAGCATCTACTTGGCCAAAGCATCTACTAGCAACGGAGAGCATGCAAGATCAAGAGCACATAGATAAACAACTTGAATAAACATGGTATCAATATTCATCGGATCCCAGCAAACACAACATCTAGCATTACAATAAGATGATCTTGATCATGTTAGGCAGCTCACAAGATCTAAACATGGAAGCACAAGGTAGAGAGACAACCATCTAGCTACTGCTATGGACCCGTAGTCCAGGGGTGGACTACTCACGCATCACTCCGGAGGCAGGCATGGTGATGTAGAGCCCTCCGGTGATGATCTCCCCTCCGGCAGGGTGCCGGGAAGAGCTTCAGAACTCCTCCGATCTGAGATTGACGATGACGGCCGCGACGGAACTTTTCGTGGAATATGATCGACCGTCATAGGGTTTTCGCGTCGCGGAGAATATAGGCGAAGAGGCGGCGTCGGTGGCCGAGGGGGGCCACCACGCCATAGGGGGGCGCGGGCCCACCCTGGGCCGCGCCCTAGTGTGGCGTGGCCCCCTGGTGGGTCTGCTCCGACTCCCCTTTGGACTCCGTGATCTCGTGATATTATTGACGATGTCTTTTGTTTCGTCCAATTCCGAGAATATTTCCTTAATAGATTTTCTGAAACCAAAAACAGCAGAAAACAGGAACTGGCACTCTGGCATCTTGTTAATAGGTTAGTCCCAGAAAATGCATAAAAATGATATAAAGTGTAACCAAAACATGTAGCAATTGATATAATATCAGCATGGAACATACAAAATTATAGATACGTTTGAGACGTATCAGTACTACGTGTCAGAAACTTGCCGTCGACGTCCGTCTCCGGCGTTAAATGGCAGTGGGGCCCACTTGCCAGCTTTGCCGTGTGCCCGACATCCCGGCACACGGCAAAGAGCTCTTTGCCGTGTACACTTTGCCGCGTGCGGCACACGGCAAAGCCTTCACCGTGTGCTTTTCGGGCTAGTGCACATGGCAACGTCCAGCTCTCCCGTAGTGGATCGATCCGCCGTCGCGGATGAGAACCACAACCCAAGCGATCGATGCGCCCACGCCTCGGCACCCGTTCTTCCTCGGTCGGCTGAGCAGAGGGACTGGGCGGCGCAGCCCCGCGACGTGTGGCGGATCATCCTGAGCCATGTCCCGCAGGCCGACATCCTCCGCAGCGCCGGGTTCGTGTGCGCCTCCTGGTGGCGGCTAGCCCACGACGAGCCTGAGCTTTGGCAGCGCATTGACCTCGCCGTCGACGACGAGGTTGCACCGGCGAAGTGGCAGGCGATGGCGCGTGCCGCCCTGCGGCGCAGCGCCGGCCGCTGCGAGGCCTTCCGCGGCCGCGTCAACGGCAGGTTCCTGTTCTTCCTCGCCCACAGGTACGCATCGACCTCGTCTCGCCTCTCACGTACTCCTCTCCCGAATCTAACTAGAGAAAAATCACTCTCACCCGTGCTTGCAGCGCGCCAACGCTACGGAGCCTCCACGTGACGAGCAGATTTAACATGTCCAGCGAGAAGGTTCTGACGGCGGTGGCGAAGAAGCTCCTGGAGCAGCTCATGCTGTCACTACGTCACAGTCTTAAATTAGAGGCACTTCGAAGTGCCCCTAAAAATCTGCCTCTAAGTATTTTTAGGGACACTTTGAATAGTGTTGCATTTAATCGTGTTGCTAAAAAATATAGAGCCATTTCAAGGAAAGTGCCCCAAAAAATAGGTGTTTTTAGAAGCATTTTCATGAATGCCTCTATATTTTTTAGTGGCACTGTTTTTGAGATGCCTTACTATTTTTAGAGGCATTTCTAGGAATGCCTCTATATTTTTTAGTGACACTGTTTTTGAGATGCCTCTAACTATTTTTAGTGGCATTTCTAGGAATGCCTCTAATATTTTCAGGGGCATTTATAGAACTGCCTCTGTAAACACTTCGAAATGCACCATATTGTCCACACAATTGCACAAAACAACAGAATGCAATTTTATTCTTCAGTTTACATTGTCCATACAAATTCACATAGCAATATGTATCAACAACAATATTTTCACATGCTAAACATCATTCTCACATCTCAGTGCATACAAAATACATGACAAAGTTACATAGATTCACATACAGATTGTAGTAAGATTCTTATTTACAGATGTACATCGTCAGTTAGTGCGATCTTCTCATCATAGTACTCAGAAAAGACAGCCACATCCACATACACAAGGAGCCCATCTCTTGAGTACAGAGATGAAGGCACCGGAAAATCCACTTTCCCTAAGATGAACAACGCATCAACCTCCATACATGGAATACATAAAAATCCTCAGACAAGCTTGCTCAAGAGAAACGCATTAAATGACTAACCAGTTATCATACTAAAGTAATCAACTAGATCTAGGCTGCTAAGCTCCTTCATTCTGCATTTGATTGCAGAAAGATTAATACAACAGAAAATGGTGACAGAAAAGTCAGTAAAGAAAATAATAAATTTCCACAAGAGTTTCAAGTTCTTTTCAATTTTGGCACAGACGAGATAATGCTCACATGAGAAAGACTACACCAAATGAAGACATAATGCAGCGCATGTCAGCAACATATTTATGATTAATTCATTAGCAACTTATAAACCATATCTCTAAGCTACTCGCTTGGGCAAAAATATATTGTATTGGTTTTGGTCAGAACCATCCCGATCAACTTACATGTACACCATGTTTCACAGGAATACATTCTATTGCATCCCTGATTATGAAAAGCACCATTGTTCACAAACATGATATTACTTTATATATTGTTCACAGCTAATCTCGATGAATGTTATACAGCACATCATGTCACACATCAAGTTACACACCTGGCACGCATGGACAATAGATATGGGGATGATTTGCAAGCCCGATGTGTCACCGCAATTGCAAAATCTAGGGAAACACGGTCTCGCACATGCAATGTACACGAAAATCAAACATCACATCTAGCTAGAACAACTTGGTACATGATGGAGAAGGAACAAGGCTAAGCTGCGACCTTACACTTGCGGGTGCGGCCAATGGAGCAGCCACAGGAGGAGCAAGCTTGTCAAATCATATAACCATTTCCAGAGCCTGATTAGTTTATAGCTCCCTATCTTTATTAGAATTTAGGAGCTACTGAGCACATTCATCTGTCATATAGGGATGGTGACTGTATTAAACAAGTTACAAAATTACAAGCCTGTTGAGACACTATTGTTTTAAATGACAACATGAACGATTTTAAAATGCAAATGCAGTTGTGAGATTGCTATAGCGCTATTCTCACAAAAAATAACCAATAGCGACAATATACCTTCTAGACAAATGCATAAGGGTCTTCAGCATATGGATTCAAGAAGCCCTCAGCAAATAATTCACCAATGTTTGCAGGATGGCGACGAGATCCTGTAAAAACCTGCAGGATACCAAGGCATAAATGTTAAGAGAATGATTCAGAATGGAAGTCATAGATCATACTACAATGTTACAGAAGTATTATGAGTGAAGAGAATATTGTATGCTTCAATCCTACATGGATAGATAGATGTAATGACCGAATATAACTACAGTAAGGAAAGAGTATTGGAGTGTTTGCTGCCTATTTTACCTGCTCAGCAGAAAATATCTTGAGTGCTAGCAAAGCGATGAACCTGAAATATGGTGGCATGGGAATATCGTCATCAGTCTTCTCCTGATAATAAACCCATTTGCCTCATCATCCGTCAGTTTTTATATGAAAGCAATAAGTTGGACATGTACCTTCAGTTTATTCCACCACCAGTAGTATTTCACAACCTTCTCTTGAGAAATATCCACCCTGGTTCCACCACAAGTTAATAGTCAGGTTAGTATGTGTTAATTACCCTCGTTCCACCACCAGACTGAAATCATTTAGGCTGTGTTAATTACCCTTTCTGACTAGGTGACATACTTCATGTAACCTCTTACACATCCTCAGCAAATCTAACTTAAATGAAGATAGTAAAAGGATCAAAAGAAGGGATCAATTTATATCCACTTATTTACCTGGACACCCGCCCACTGTCAAGGACAGTAGTTATCAGGATTTGGGATCCAATGGCTGTGCACTATAAATTAGGAAACCCTGATACAATTTCATTACAATTATTTGTATTGTATCATGCTCGAAGGTGCTATTACCTCAAAATTCTACCACGACAGACAGGTGACCTGAAGCTGCAGACTATATCATCAATTAGTGCTTTCAGAGAATCACCAAATTAATCAGATGGGGAAGTATCCTGATCCAAAAATTTGAGTTCTAGAACCCTGTAAACTTCAAAAACCCTATCGACACAGCACATGGGAGAACAGATAAGCACACACACCCTTTCTCAAGCTACCACAGTTCATCGATCCACGACATCATCACCAGTACAAAAAATAAGGGGGAGGCAGCGCAGGGGATTGGGTAATTCCATGCGTTACCTTGAGGATGCCGAGATTAACGGAGCCGTAGATGACCTGGAGCTCAAGGAGAGTTGGAGGAGGTCGTGGTCGACCTGGAGAAGCAGCAACACCACCACAGCGCCACCAAATTACCACCGCACCACAACAGCGCCACCACCACACCAGCACCATACCACCATAACATCGGAGAGGCCAAGCGGCGCCATGCATCCAGGTGATGCCTAGACGGCGATGTTGCGTAGGGCCTCGAGGTAGAAGCTCCTCGCCACCTTAACCTGGGTGCCGCATTTGTTCGAACACCAAGCGCGCAAGGATGGCACATGGCAGGGAGTCCGCGCAACAGAGTCACGAGGGCGTCGGGTCGAAGGCCGAACTCTAGGAGGGAGCTACAACGAGGAGCAGCAGCCGAGAGCGCCGCGGCGGCGCGGGAATCGCGCCGCCGGCTGAGCCGAGTCCCCCGCGGCTAACCCTAGCCGTGGCGCCGCACTCGGGGGGGAGCGGATTGTAGGCGGCAGGGAATCGGCGGAGATATGAGAGGACAGTCCATGCCGTAGAGCAGCGGCGTCGGGGCCGGCCGCCGACGGCCGAAGCCATGGGCGGCGGCGCGGGCGGTGTGAGGGCAACGGGGAAGAGCTGCGCGTGAGGAAGAGTTTTTTTTTTCCTTTTTTGAGCTGAGCGCGTGAGGACTGGGAACCCCTATACAACGCTCTTAGCGTCGTTTGATGCGCGCAACGGGCCAACGACGCAACGCGTAGCCCCTCAGTTGAATCGCATGTTCATGGGCTTGGCCCATTTCATCGAACAACGTTCATGCGCTCTCATGTTGTACTGGTTCGCCTACCATTTGAACGTGAGCGAATGTACGCGTTCGAAAAAAAGGTGTGTGGTTTCTTTTTCATACATGAACGTACAAGAAGGTGGAAAAGAAAATATGAACACAGATTTCTAGACAGTACATAAAAATGAACTAATTGTATTTATAGAGGCAGTACATAAGAATGCCCCTAAAAATCACTATTTTTTAGACAATTTGAAAAAAGTGCCTCTAAAAATGTTATTTTTAGAGGCACTTTGAAAAAATGCCCCTAAAAATAGCATTTTCAGAGGCACTGCATGGAAATGCCCCTAAAAATGGCATTTTTAGAGGCACTTTGAAAAAAATGCCCCTAAAAATGGTATTTATTGACGCACTTGGTGCAAAATGCCCCTAAAGAACATTTTTATAGACATTTCCAAATAGTGCCTCAACCAAAGTGGCACTAAAAACATGTTCTCCCATAGTGTCCCTGGGGACGCTTAGCACGGCCCCTCCTTTTTTTAAGCCCGGCCCGGACTATCACCGATCATAAAGATTTGGAGGCAGGCCTATGTCAGCTCGATCTTGGCTGGAGAAACAAACCTAAGCGATGGATCCGCCGTCAAGGAGAAGAACCAGAACCCGAGCGATGGATCCACCCACGCCCCGGCATTCCGACAGCCACCGGCTCGACAGCGGCTGCAAGGACGTGCATCACTAGTTTAATTTGCTCCATGCACTCGTTTTTTCCGGGAGAAATTTCCTTTCCTGAACGATCGGAACTTAATTGGGATTAAATGTCGCAATTTATGGTCCCATTTACATCCCGCAGGCGGCGCTGCCCGGCGACGTGCTGTTGATCATCCTGAGCCATGTCCCGCAGGCCGACATCCTCCTCGCCGCCGGGCTCGTGTGCGCCTCCCAGCGGCGTCTAGCCCACGACGAGCCTCAGCTCTGGCGCCGCATCGACCTTGGCGCCACCGAAGACGAGAACAAGGTTGCACCGGCGGAGTGGAAGGCGATGGCATGCACTGCCGTGCGGTGCAGCGCCGGCCGCTGCGAGTCCTTCCGCGGCCGCGTCACCGGCGAGTTCCCGCTCTTCCTCGCTGACAGGTACGTACGTACTCCTTTTTTTGCGGTGGAGGTACTACGTACTCATACGCACGCATTGATCTCGTCACGAACTCTCACGTACTCCTCTCTCGAATCTAACTAGTAGAGAAAACCCACTTTCACTTCTGCTTGCAGCCCACCATCTGATACCCACAAGTATAGGGGATCGCTGAAGTCTTCGTTGGGAAGTATTACCCAAATTTATAGTTCGACTCGATGGGAACACAAGAATATCAATAAGACCTTGGCAATTGAGGCGTCACTCTCAACCACACCTGTATATCAATAACTTGCAGCAGTAATAGTGATGGCAGTAGTATGATTCAAGTAACAAGCAGAACAGTAGCAGTGAACAAGTGTTTCCCAGTTTTCACCGGAAAAGTGAAAGTGTAACTCAGAGATTTAAAACGTAGGCATGAGGTGATAGCGGGGTGTTGCAAGAATGAGATTGATCATATAATAAGAAACAAATAACAATGGGACCTATCTCTAACTCCGATATATGTAGGTATGTGTTCCATATTTAGTTGTGCGTACTAACCAAGAGAATTTGCACAACATCTATTGTCCAACCTGCCCATTTCACCGGGGCCAACTTGGAACTACAGGTAATTAAGGTCTACCCTTTCGAATAGACCGGAACAATGCATTAACACTTCATGAACACATAGAATCCTCAAACTAAAACATCTCCCCCTTGTTTTCCCTATATGTCACGTTTAGGGTTCGCAGGTTCAACATAATAGCAGGTGATACACTTTGCAGATAAATACCAAACTCAAATATATGATGGGGCAATATAAGTTCAGTACTGAAATCATGCCACTCGGGCCCTAGTAGCAAGCATTAAACATAGCAAGAGTGCATCAACACAATACAAAAGTATCCTCAAGATAAAACCCTAAAATCCCGAACAACGGGTAGCATTACATGATCAATCTCATCCAATCCCCATCCACCTCACATGCCTACAGCGGACTACTCACACATGGTGATGGAGAGGGAGCTCATGGTCGATGGAGATGAAGGCGGTGAAGATGGCGGTGAAGACGGTCTCCGGATCCCTCCACCGGAGGAGAAATCCTGGATCAATCTGTCCCCGAAACGAAGATCGTGATGGTGGCGGCGTTCTGTTTCGCGAAAGCTCCTCTCCTCCTAGGGCAAGCACTTTTTCGTATATATGAGGGGGTACGTCGAAGACCGAAGGCGAGGCGGCGCCCGAGGCCCATTTGGGCTGGGCCCACGCGGCCAGGTACAGGGGCCGCGTGGGACCCACCCATTTGGCCCTCGAGCGCTTCCTCGTGTCCATCTTTTGTCCATTGTCCTCCTTTTCCATAAAAATTGACGTGGTAATTTTCCCCGATTTTATTTCCTGCAGAAATAGCCAGAAAAGAGACTTTGCTAAAAACAGCGTCAGATTCAGCAGTTTTATTCAAATATGGGAAGATTCCGGAGCAAATTATGAGGCAAAGTGCTTGGAAAAGTAGATGCATTTTGGATGCATCAGCTCCCCCAAGCTTAGCTCGTTGTTTGTCCTCGAACAACTCAAACGTAGTGCAGAAGCGATAAAAGACTTTGACAAGAACTTTGCATTGCATATGTAACACAATTTAATATCAACAAGCATTCAAAGCATAGCTTCAACAACAAATGATAAGATGTAGCAAAGGTATATCTAATCAATGTTAAAGCATTTATATTTGTTGCAAGAGAGATATTATGTAGTGTCAATACTTGGATGAGTTTGCTCAACTGTAGAAATAAACAAAGGTTCTTACATCGCTAATGATTGAATCATGACAAGACTTTTGAGGTCTTTTGATTCTTTCTTTTGTTACCTGGTGAAATCATTGTGCTTACAACCTTGCTCTTAGTTTTAGCAAACCATTTGATATTACTGACATGACTCATATGCTTGACCGACTAATGGTTGAAAACCTCATGCCCCGTGAATACGAGTACCTACACCATGGCTACTCAACTTGGGTCACTAAGCAAGTTCGAAATTTTCAGTCATTGCAAGTAATAAAAGCGTCATCAAGAGCGTCAACTGGGGTACCTCTTGTCCCAGGACATGGACAAGCCCATGTCCAAACAACAAGACAAACAGACAATGAACAATCTCAGCACTCTTTTATTTACCATTTGCATAGCTTTTTATTATGAAGTGCATCACTGAATGTCCACCATGGTGCGCTGTAAATTTCCACCATGAATGATGCATGGCTTAAGTTGGCGGCCCAGGCGTCTCTCTAGCCAATTATTCTTACTCATCAAACTTGCTAAGTTTCCGCTTTCATTTCGCACATGATAAGCATCCATAAACAAAAGTACATGATATCAACTGAATATATTTTAGTGCAATGTTGAAAGCTTTACATGTGTCAGCACATTTCAGCTAACTCCCAACCACTAAACCTGTCAAGCATACAACTTCATGTTTATTATTTGAAAATTATTTTACTTTCTATTGGTTGGCAAGTTTAGTAAGCACAATGGGATGCGTAGACCTTTGTTTAGAGCTACAATTATTCAATCCACAACCAAGTATTGTCACTAAATAAAATTTCACTTGCATCATCATATAACATACTAGAACATGGAGAAGATAAACATTTGCTACCATTTCTCTAGATGTTGAAGAAACTATGATGTGCTCACTTGCTGTTATTAAAGAGTCCACATAAGCATGGCAAAGGTGTCATACCTTTCATCCACTTCATGCACATCAACTTATCATCGTTGTTCTCCTCTCCCAACTTGAACTGCACAATAAAAACTCAAATCTGCCAGAAAATGTCACTGCATACAGTACTGTTTTTACCCTACCTAGACACCTCAGAAAAATCTCATATTTTACGTGTGTGTAGGTTATGATGTGTTGCAGCAGTGGTTAAAATTTCAGCTCAATCGGAGTTACAGAGAAAAAATGAAAAATAAAACAGCGAGCAGATTTCAGCAATTTCTGCACCTCCGTTTTTGCGTTTGTTTCAAGAAAACGAAAATATTTTTGTTATTTTTCGTTCTAAGAAACAAAAGACAAACAACCAGAAGTAAAAGAAACAAATAAAATCTTTTTGTGTTTTTGCGTTTTCAAGAAACTTATCATAGCAATATAACGGTGATATAAAACAATGAATGGAGAGTAAGAGAAGTACTCCCCCAAGCTTGCGATCAAGCTAGTATCCTGGGTAGTTGCCGTATCCACTTCCACTTCCAGGGTAGTAACTATATGGGTAGCCTTGCATGCTTGGGTACAGGGGCTCCGCCTGAGGCATGTACCCCTGTGTCTCTGGAGCTTGTGGCTCCTCCTGAGGCGGCGCCTCTTCCACTATCCATTTTCCGGTACTCCTGTCAAAAAGATCAGTACGGGGGAGCCTAATGGACACTCGCTGCCCACTAGTGCTCAAATAGTTATACAGATAATGTCCCCATACAACGTACTTATATCCATGCGAGTAGTCAAAGCAAAATCAAGTAATTTGGACTCTGCACTAGAGTACCCATGTTATCACCATATCCTCTCTCGTTTTTAATGTAATTGTACACCATAGTAGCAATAGCACCAGCATAAATAGGAGTTTGATCAGTAATATTTCTACTCACAGCAGTATGCAAAGATCTAGCAAGTATGACTCCCAAGTTATATTCACACGGTGTATTTTCTTTTGCACATTTTAGTAGATAAACCATTGGTCCAGTGCAAGCAGAATTGTTATCCCTAGCAAGAAATCCTCTTGCAAGAAACAACGCAAAATATCTCAAACTTGGGTGCTGTATATGAGTAAATTTACCCCTATTTAATCTATCACGAGAGTTTACAGATATAGTATGCCAAAACTCAACAAGCTCATGGTTGGTATCAGCACGAGTTTCACTCCAACTCCCTGAATTTTCTACACCAATAGCATTGCAAAATTCCCTAGAGACATAACAAGGCGCTCACCTCTCATAGTAAATTTGCAAACAAAGGTAAGAGGGGTGCCTTACTTCTCTTCCTGTGCTTTTGGGGCTCCGGGCCCTCAAATCTGAAGGTAGAGAGGAATTCCCGCGAGAGTTCTTCATATGTATCTTGGGGGTTCTGGGAGAACCTAAGCAAGCCAGTTGTAGTGACGAAGGTGTCGAAGTCCTCTTTGATCCCCCACTGTTCAAGAACATAGGGATCTTGCCATCTTGTTGTATGTATTTTCAGCTTCTCCCCTACAAAGAATGCATCATCCTCCCACAGGTGGTCGTCATCATAATTGAGGGAGACTTTGCATGCTCTTCTTCTTGGTCTTGAGCTCATCCCAACCAAAGCTTTGCCCTTGCTAAACATGATACCTTGCTGCCCAAAAACAATATTCAACAAAAATCAAGATGTAACACCTTAAAACAACATTAAGCCATCCATAAATAGTCTCCACATCAATATCATGCATCAATATCAACTAGAAAACTTGAATCTATGGATTTCCTAAGCATAAAAGGGTGACACCTAGTGCAGCAAAATACTTCATGCATGAGGCATAAGAACAAAAAGTAATTGGATGAGTGGAGGAGTCACATACCAATGAGCAATCCCACCAAACAGATTTGAAAAATCTGCCCTAAACTTGGAGATCCAAGGATAGCAGGAAGAGAGCTCGAGAAAATTTGGGAAAAATACCTGGGGCTGGTTTCCTGTCGAGGGGAAGGAGATGGGCACTGGATACTCACCTAACCCCCTCTGTGGGCCAAAATAGTGGGTCCCACGCGGCCAGGTACTGTGGCCGCGTGGGACACCCCTTTTGGGCCCTGGTGGCCCTCTGGTGTCTCCCTTTTGGCTGTTAGTTCCTCTGGTAAAATAACTTACCTCCAAATTTTTCTGGAATTTTTCGAGAAAATTTTCTGAACAGAATTTTTCAAACTACATTTCTGGAATTTCTGCACTTTGAAATAATTATGCTCATGCAAATAATCTAAAAATTCTAGAATAAAAAAAAACAAAAAATTTTTATGGGAATCAAGTTTGCATCATTTTCATATTAGTAATGAGGTTGATCAAGTCTCATTAATAATATGCAAAAGATATAATACATGATTCTTTATTTTATATGTTTTCTGAGCAATTTCAAGTCACCTCATATTTGATTGGAATAGTTCCAATCATTAAGATAGCATATTTTGGTTCAGGAGGTGGCAATGCAAACTCAAAGCTTCCTATTATAAGAGTATTCCTTTTAATGGAGTTCACACTCTGGCTTACCATAGTAACAGATTTCTTCTTAGGAAAATAGATAGTGTGCTCATTTCCCTTGACATTGAATGTTACCTTGCTCTCAGTGCAATTTATAACAGCCCCTGCAGTGTTTAAAAAGGGTCTTCCAAGAATAATAGACAAATTATCATCTTCAGGCATTTCTAACACAACAAAGTCTGTAGGGATTAACACATTAGCAATAGAGATAGGGACATCCTCACATATTCCTATAGGCACAGCAGTTGATTTATCAGCCATTTGTAATGATACTTCAGTTGGAACCAATTTGTTTAGGTTAAGTTTCTTATATAAAGAAAAAGGCATAACACTAACACCAGCTCCTAAGTCACATAGAGCATATTTCACGTAAGTTTCTTTAATATGACAAGGAATAGTTGGAATACCAGGATCACCACGTTTTTCAGGCATTTTCCCTTTAAAGGAATATTCAGCAAGCATAGCAGTTATTGCATCAGTAGGAATCTTTCTTTTATTAGTCACAATGTCTTTCATGTATTTGGAATATGGAGGGATTTTAATAGCATCAACAAGAGGAATTTGCAAACACAAAGACTTAATCAACTCAAAGAATTTCTCAAATCTAGCATCATCCAAAGTTTTTATTACCTCTTGGGGATATGGTATGGGTTTTTGTACCCACGGATCCCTATCTTTACCTCTTTGTGGATTAGGATGGCTCTTCTTCTTATTCTTCTCAGTAGATGGTGGAGGGTCTTCTTTATCATTAGGTTCAGGTTCTTCAATATTTTCATCCTCTTGTGGCTCTTCTTCAGGTGAAGGTGATTCTTCTTCTTCATTATTATTATCTTCAGTCTCAGCATCAGAAATAGAAATATCCTTATCTTGCTCTTCAGAGTCATCAATGTCCTTGTTTTCATTGGGAGATTTTCCTGCAGAAGATTTCTTCTTGAGAGCTTCTTGTTCTTTTCTCTTGGGATGGCCTTCAGGAAAATCAGGATCCTGAGTACTTGCACCTCCCCTAGTGTTAACTCCACAAACCTGTTTCTTCACCATAAGACTTTCATACAATTGATTTTGAAGAGAAACCATTTGTTCAACTTGATTATTCATCATCTCACAGTGTTTAACAATTCTTTTTACCTCTCCCACACTAGCATGTAAACTTTCTCGAAGAGATTTAATTTTGTGAGAGTTCTCCATAATAGTCATTCTAATATTATGCTCCTCAGGATTATGATGATAAGCAAAATCATTCATGTAGGATACATCAACAGGAGGTGTTACCTTTTCATTACCTTTTATGGAGCTAATAGCATTGACTTGAATTGGAAAACATGGTTGATCATCAGGAAGTTTAACACCCATTTCAGATAATTCCTTAAGATGAGAGGTTTTAATTCCCTTCTCTTTAATAGCCTTGGAAGCTTCTTTCATTGTTTCGTTATCCAATTTGAGCATGCCTCCTTTCTTCTCCGGAAATATCTCTTCAATATTCCAGTCTTCATAATTCCTAGAGATAGTCTCCAATAGCTCAGTTGCTTCATCAACGGTCCTTTCCCTGAAAACATTACCTGCAATACCATCAAGATAGCCTCTGGTGTTTTCGGTTAGACCATTGTAAAATATATCAAGTATTTCATTACTCTTGAAGCCATGGGTAGGACATTTCCTAACCATCTTACTATACCTCCCCCAAGCTTGGGGTAAATCCTCCTTCTCTTTCTGTGAAAAGTGCTAATCGCAACAGTCAAACCATGAATCTTATCAGCAGGGAAATACTTATTATAGAATACCTGCAAACATTCTTCCTTGCTAGTAATACATCCAGGTTCTAAACGATTATACCAAGTTTTAGCACTTCCTCCCAAAGTAAAAGGAAACAGCTTTAAGAAATAGTAGCGTTGATGGATTTCATCTTTACCAAATAACACAGATAAGTCATGCAAGACAGCAATGTGTTCAAAAGGAAACTCATCCTCTCTACCATAAAACTTATATTTTTCAGCTTTTTCAATTATTTCAGGATCAACACTAAACTCATAATCTTTATCTTTAATTTTAATAGCAGGAGCATTCATTTTCTCAGTAATAGGAAAATATCCATCAAGAGGAGAATTTTTATAGCTATCAAGTTTATCCAATTTATCAAAGTCAGAATTCATAAAAGCCATAGTAAATGCCTCCTCTTCCTCAGAAGAAGTTTCAAATTCATCATCACAGTATTCATTATCTTCTAACTCAGATTCCACATTTTCATTAGTAGAAGATTCCAGATTTTCAGGTGTTTCAGTTATCTCAGATGTTTCAGGTGTCACTTCTTTGTCTATGCTACCACATAATAAATCATTTTCATTACTAGTAGACATTTTAGACAATGGTGAACTAGATAAAACCTTTCCTTTTTCTTAGGAGCAACAGCAGAAGCAACATTAGGTGAAAAGTTTGGCCTACTTGGCAAATCCGTACCTCTGCGAGTAGTTGAAGGCCTCACTTCCTTCAGAGTAGTCTTTTCCTTTCCCATGGTTAGGAACAAGCAAAAGCAGCAAATAGATGATAACAAGTTGTCTTACCAATAAAGCTAGGTTCCCCGGCAACGGCGCCAGAAAACGTCTTGATACCCACAAGTATAGGGGATCGCTGAAGTCTTCGTTGGGAAGTATTACCCAAATTTATAGTTCGACTCGATGGGAACACAAGAATATCAATAAGACCTTGGCAATTGAGGCGTCACTCTCAACCACACCTGTATATCAATAACTTGCAGCAGTAATAGTGATGGCAGTAGTATGATTCAAGTAACAAGCAGAACAGTAGCAGTGAACAAGTGTTTCCCAGTTTTCACCGGAAAAGTGAAAGTGTAACTCAGAGATTTAAAACGTAGGCATGAGGTGATAGCGGGGTGTTGCAAGAATGAGATTGATCATATAATAAGAAACAAATAACAATGGGACCTATCTCTAACTCCGATATATGTAGGTATGTGTTCCATATTTAGTTGTGCGTACTAACCAAGAGAATTTGCACAACATCTATTGTCCAACCTGCCCATTTCACCGGGGCCAACTTGGAACTACAGGTAATTAAGGTCTACCCTTTCGAATAGACCGGAACAATGCATTAACACTTCATGAACACATAGAATCCTCAAACTAAAACATCTCCCCCTTGTTTTCCCTATATGTCACGTTTAGGGTTCGCAGGTTCAACATAATAGCAGGTGATACACTTTGCAGATAAATACCAAACTCAAATATATGATGGGGCAATATAAGTTCAGTACTGAAATCATGCCACTCGGGCCCTAGTAGCAAGCATTAAACATAGCAAGAGTGCATCAACACAATACAAAAGTATCCTCAAGATAAAACCCTAAAATCCCGAACAACGGGTAGCATTACATGATCAATCTCATCCAATCCCCATCCACCTCACATGCCTACAGCGGACTACTCACACATGGTGATGGAGAGGGAGCTCATGGTCGATGGAGATGAAGGCGGTGAAGATGGCGGTGAAGACGGTCTCCGGATCCCTCCACCGGAGGAGAAATCCTGGATCAATCTGTCCCCGAAACGAAGATCGTGATGGTGGCGGCGTTCTGTTTCGCGAAAGCTCCTCTCCTCCTAGGGCAAGCACTTTTTCGTATATATGAGGGGGTACGTCGAAGACCGAAGGCGAGGCGGCGCCCGAGGCCCATTTGGGCTGGGCCCACGCGGCCAGGTACAGGGGCCGCGTGGGACCCACCCATTTGGCCCTCGAGCGCTTCCTCGTGTCCATCTTTTGTCCATTGTCCTCCTTTTCCATAAAAATTGACGTGGTAATTTTCCCCGATTTTATTTCCTGCAGAAATAGCCAGAAAAGAGACTTTGCTAAAAACAGCGTCAGATTCAGCAGTTTTATTCAAATATGGGAAGATTCCGGAGCAAATTATGAGGCAAAGTGCTTGGAAAAGTAGATGCATTTTGGATGCATCACCATCTCTATGGAGCCTCCACGTGACGAGTCGATTTAACACGTCCACCCAGAAGTTGATGACGGTGGTGGCCAAGAAGCTCCCTCTGTTGGAGTAATTCGTGCAGTCGGACGACTGGATCGAGGAAGCATGGTTAGCCGCTCTCGTCGACCACTGAGCGCGGCTGGAATGGTGCGCGAGGTAATATACCAGTGATTCGTGAGGGGGCGGCGGCTCGAGTTGCACCTCCGCGTGCGTCAGCTGCACCGCCAAAGATTGCCAAGTATCCGACAGAGGAAGAGATTCAGGAAGAAGTGAGACTTAGGGAGAAGCTTAAGAAAGCTGTTGATAAGCCTGGTAATAGCTCAGTCCATATTGAAGGTGGTGATGGTGGTGAAGGCCATCAACTTAGCAAGAAAAAAAAGTGTGTTGTACTGCCACAAATGTACCAAGCATGGTCATGTACAGAAAGACTGTACGGCTCTCCCTACATGCTATGTCTGAAAGCAAGAAGGGCATGTGTCCACACAGTGTGTTGAGAAGAAAGCAAGACCTGAACTAAAAATCTGTGGTGGAGGGGTTGGGGAGAAGAAGTTCTTGAGCTTGCGGATTGAAGTGCCTGATGAGGTGGCTACTCCTAAAAACACCAACTGCGCCTCAAAACACCAACTGCTTCCAAGACTGGTGGACACACGCGAGAATTCAGGTGAGGAAACAGGACAGAAGGCGCTTCGATACACTTGTTATCTTGACTGCCTTGTGGTTGTGGAAACAACGGAACGCAAGGGTGTTCGGCAATCTTAATGCACAATTGAGTCCGTTACTTGTAATAGAGAAGGTGAGAGAGGAGTACTTGCTTTGGGAGAAGGCAAGAACAGGTGTAGGTGTAGCCGATGCCGCGCGAGAGTAGGTGTGAGTTTGGTGGGGTGTAAGGAGTTCTCTGAAACAGTTGTCTGCAGCTGATTCAGAGTCTTGTATATTTGTTGCTCTCTTCTATATGAATAAGGTATGCCAATTTGGCATACTCTAGAAAAAAGAAGTGCCTGATGAGGTGGCTACTCCTAAAACAGTGTCAGGGGTGCTGACAATCTTGTCTGGAGTTTGTGATGGTGAGGTGGTGGTGCGTGAGCTGGATCTGCTATATGAAATAGACTGGAATTGGAGGCTAAAACCATTGGGAGATAATAAGTATCTTGTAGAGTTTCCAGACGCAGCAAGTCGAAGATATGTCACCAAGTTTGTAAATGGCTTTACTTTCATTTCTGATGAGTCTGTGAATGCAAAAGTAGTAGATGCGGCATGTGAGTTCGAAGCATTTGGAATGCTTGACGAAACTTGGGCTCGTTGTATGGTTTGCCAGATTGGGCACGGACTGAGGAGGCTGTGTGGGCTCTATGCTTCCAACCTGGGGAACCTAGACAGGTAGATGTCAGCTCTCTGCCGGGAGCTCGACCAGTTCGTGCACGAATTGCTTGCATTGATAAAACTAAGGTTGATGGTTTTTTACAATGTTTACATCAATGGAGGGGATTCCGGCTGGAATGGGAAGTGGAAGCTTTGGCAGCTTCGTCTACCTCGAGAGTCTCAAAGGGCAGGAAAGATTCTGATGATGACAGTAAGGACCAAGATGGGGACAGCAAAGAAGGGAAATAATTTGAGGAGAAGAATAATGAGGCAAAAGATAAGCATAACAAGAAGCAGGAGGAAGCTGGTATGGGGTCCTCGGGTAGCTACCAACCTGTAAAGGCAGCGCTGGAGTTGCCAAGGAAGGAAAGAAATGTGCTGAGGAAACTTTGAATGTAGACAAGTTAGACCTTGCCATCGATAAAGGGGAAGATTTGTCTGAAGATAACATCAAGAGTGAGGTAAACTGTACACCAGCTGACGAGAAAGTGGATATTCTGGAAGAGTTCTCTGAAGAGGATGGCTCTCCACTGAACAATTCACCGAAAGAACATCAAGAGGGGGATAGCAAGGCCCCGTGGATACTCGTTTCCCACAATGCTAAGAAGAAGGCTACAACCAAGATTCAGGCTCCAATTCAGGCTCTAAGGCAAAGTATCAGACTGATGAAGAATAAAGATGGTCTCCCAGACAAGGGCTGAGCAACTTGCGGCAAAGAAAAACGACATTGCAGGTATGTTAAACCCATTCCATGTTTTTAATTCATGCTCTAATAATGTTCTTGTGGAAATTGCTGCGGATAGTGGTGTAATTTTGGGGATTCTGAGAGGGAGATTAATCAACAAATTAACATTTTCAAATCCAAGGAGTTGGCAGAGGCGGTTTTAGCGTCAGCTAGGGTTAAGGTGCAGCGTGAGAAAGAGGCAACGACAGTTGCTGCTAAATTGGCAGAGGAGCAGTCCTCTGCTGATTTGAAGCAAGAAAAGATGGGTACAGGCAATCCGAAGGTGGACAAGAAAAGAAACAAAGTAAGGTGGCTGTAGTTATTGAAGAGGTGGTACAGACTGTCGGGAATAATAAGGAGCTGTCCGTTATTATTCTTGAGTTTATCAGTCTAGTGCTTGTGACTTCGAGGTACCGGTGTCTCCACTGATTGATATGGAAAAAGAGATCGATTTGGAATTTAACCTAGTGTGAAGACACCTAGAGATAAATCAAAACATAAGACAGGAAGTGGTGGAAGTAATTCGAATAGCAGAAGTGGAAGGAAGAAAGGGAGAGGTCAGGGGAGAAAAAAAAGGAAGTAATGTCGATTCCCATCTACAATGCTACGGGGTGGGAGCTGTTGGTAGGCAACAGCAGATTTTTGATTTCGTTAGCAAAGAACGGGTGTTGTTTATCTGTCTGCAGGAAACCATTAAAGTAAGTTCTGAATGCTCTGGGAGGTACTCATCCTTATGACTGGAATATCAACCCGGCAGTTGGGCATTCGGGTGGTCTGTTGCTGGGTGTCAGATATGATATGTTTGATATTATTCATCATGATCAGGGGATTTTTTGGTAAGCTCTCTGGTTAGAGATAGGAAACTTGATAAGTGTTGGGAGATTATAAATATCTATGGTCCTACTCAAATGGATCGTAAGGATCTGTTTTTGCAGAGATTACAGATAAAGTGTTGGGTTTGCATCATCCAGTGATTATGGTGGGGATTTCAACCTGATCAGGTTCGACGATGAGAAGTCATGTGGGGTGTTACACAGAACCTTGATGTTCAAATTTAATTGTATGATCAATCTGTTGTGTTTACGAGAGATGCGTCGGGGTGGTGGCAGATATACTTGGACCAATAAGCAATGTAAGCCAACCATGGAGGTGTTGGATAGGATTCTTATGTCTAGCTCTTGGGAGGCCCTTTACCCTTGTCTACTGCGGTTTCTAAAACTAGAGTGGGATCTGATCATTCTCCAATACTAGTTGACTTGGGTCTGGGCAGGATTTTACAAATGAGACCTTTCAGAATGGAACCATCTTGGTTGCTGATTCCGAACTTTAAATCAGTTGTGCTTGGGAAATGGCCGATAAGGAAGGGGAAAGAGTCCTGGACTTTTGGAAAATACAACAACAGTTCCTAAGGAAATTTATGAAAGGGTGGACAGCTAATATCAGAGGCGAGACTAGAAGGAAGAAGGAGAACTTACTCAAAGCTTTGAAGGATCTTGATGAGGAAGGTGATCTAGGCCAGCTTTCGATGGAAGGCTGGAACCACAGATATGAGATTGAGGCCAACCTTTCTCATATTTATGCTCAAGAGGAGATTTATTGGCAAAGAAGGGGAGGTGAACAGTGGTTGCTCCAGGGAGATAATAACACTGCGTTCTTCCATTCGGTAGCAAATGGAAGAAGACGTAAGTCGGAAAATTCTTTCCCTGGAAGATGAAGGAATTTTGATTGAGGATAAAGAATTACTGAAAAATCATATCACTGAGTTCTATAAAAACTTGTTTGGTAAGGAGCCGGAATCCAATGTAAGGATTGATGCTAATGTCTGGAGACTGTCGGGTAAAATTGATGAACATGATAAAGAAATGCTTATTAGGCCCTTCTCAATGGAGGAGGTTTCTAATGCGGCTAAGGAAATGAAAACTAATACGGCCCCGGGCCAGATGGCTTTCCGGTGATCTTTTACAAGGAATTTTGGGATAAGCTGAAATTTCTTGTGAAAGAAATGTTAGACGAGTTGTTTGAAGGAAGACTGGATTTGGGCAGGTTGAACTATGGTGTGATCACCTTGATTCCGAAAATAAAAAATGCTACTGTTATTCGTCAATATCGCCCAATCTGTCTTCTGAACGTAGTCTTCAAAGCTGTCACAAAAGTGCTGACAAATCGTTTGACAGTGGTAGCAGATAAAATTATCCATCAGTCGTAGACTGCCTTTGTGCCAGGCAGAAATATTTTGGAAGGGGTGGTGGTGTTGCATGAAGTAATTCATGAGATAAAAAAGTCTAATTCGAGGGGTATAGTCCTCAAATTAGACTTCGAAAAGGCTTACGACCTGGAGTTTTTTGAGGGATGTGCTGAGGAAGAAAGGGTTTGATGAAAAGTGGATTCAGTGGATTGTGATGGCAGTAGAAACAGGGAAGGTGTGTATAAATATTAATGGCGAATGACGAGGTTATACTCTGCGGTACCCCAGCGTAAGGGTACCTGGTGCACGTGATGATCAAAGAAGCCCAAGGATTAATCGAAGTCCATGAAGGAAGGCCCAAGGCGAAGAGTGCTTTCCAAGTTAGATCAAGTTATAGTCGGTTAAGACTTTCCATACATGTAACCTTGGTCGGTTATTCTTCCCGAGACCCAGCCTCCTATATAAAGGCTGGGAGGGTGATCGATCAAGGCAAGGAATCCATAGCCACCAAAACCTCGACGAGATCAGCAGCTCGTCGAACCCTTGTAACCCTCATATTCATACCATAAATACAGACAAGCAGGAAGTAGGGGTTTTACCTCACTCGAGGGCCCTGAACCTGGGTAAATCCAGCTTGTCAGCCGTCGATTCCACCGATACTACACGTTCTCTACCACACAATCAACCCTAGGTATAGCAACCATGGGAATTGCCGAGGGCACACCTCGACAATTGGCGCCGTCTGTGGGAATAGGTAGTATTGGGCTCACGGTTTCGCCGGTTTCATCATCAAGCGGCCACCCGCCAATCGCATCTGCACAAGGTAACTCGCCTACTACATCATCAAAAAGCAAATCACCGACCACCGTTGCAAACGGCAACTCGCCAGCAAGATCTACCAGCATCAATTCAAAAAGCGATCACTCGCCAAAATCTCCAAGGAGGCTCATGCCGCACTCGATGGAAGCTCAACAAGCCTTTGCCGGACTCGAATCAGGTTTGGATATTACAGTTGGAAAATTTAACTTCTTTGTCGATAAAGATGGTGTGTAGGACCTGTTAGATCCACTCGACATGGAGACACTCGACACAGAGACAATCGACAACGCTTCGACTGCAACACCATCCATCTTGGCCGCGACATCGTCACAGATCGTCCCGATCCAATCGCCAAGCGACTCTGCAACATCCATGACCTCGCAAGAGTTCCGTGACGAGGTGGCAAAAAGATTTGGAAGAAGCGAGATCGAATCTGCGTACCGCCCAAACAACTCAATCGAGTCACTCGACAACGTCGTCGATTGCAACAACGTCGCGGGGAACAAGGAGAACATAGATGACAACATATACCTCGCCGATCTCAACGGCCCAGAAATCCGTGCCACCCACGAGATATTCACCTGCGATGCAAATAGCCTGGACAAAGCACTCGAAGATCAACTCGATTGCCACAGAAACCCCAGCAAGCAAAGCAACTCCAACATGAGCCTGGATGACGACGCCGAATCCATAATGCGCATTAGCAACACATGGGTAGAAGATCGGGTGGTTCCGTATCAGGTATACACCGCGAGTACAGCAGAAACGTCAGCAGCTGCAACATGCCGTCGACCTACAGAATACCCTTGCACAGTCACCATGCCTGACGGAACAACCACGCTGACCATCACAGCAGAGATGGCGGAAAAAGTGAGCAAAGTAATCAAAAGCTGCACAATGCTACCAGCAAACGCAACTCCGGAAGAGGCATTGACCTTACAATACTTCCAGTGGCAAGAATCGATACGGTTGAAGAACTACCGAGAAGTACTCGAAGAACGCAAAAAGCAAGCCAGCATATCGAGTGCTCGGCGAAGAGCATTGTCTACGAGTTCAACGGCAGAAACGACCCCGCGAATAGGTCACGATTCATAAACCTCGGAGACGCAGATCATGCAGCGGTCACTCGGAACCTAAACCCAGCTTTTATGGCAGTCGACGCGGAAGGAGTCCCCATACCTACTGAGCCAGCCGGGCGCTGATGACGCTAGGCACCTATCTCAGAACAATCGAACCTCCTGCAGGAGACCCAAAGAGGGATCAGCACCTCCAACTGTACAAACAACTGGCAATAGCAGCACAAGCCATACATCATCCACAAGCAACTCCAAGGAGAGATACAGATCGGGACCGTCGCAGTCGAAGTCCTCGGGGAAGGAGCAGTCGAAAAAGCTCACGCCGTCATCATTCCAGCAGGAGCCACTCGAGGAGGTCATACAGCAGCAGCTCAGACTCGGAAGCAGAAATCGGGCCATGTGGAGCGCTATGCTTCACTCGACGGATCCGGGAGGCTCGTATGCCCAAGAAGTTTTCGCTAGCTACCACGCCAAAGTTCAACTGCAAACAGGAGCCATCAGGCTGGTTAGAAGATTACAGGCTGGCTGTTGATGTCAGCGCGGTACCACAACCACAGCTATGCAATACATACAACTCATGATGGAAGGAACAGCTCGCGATTGGCTCAAATCGCTACCCGAATCATACTACGATTCGTGGGAGCACTTCAAAGGTGATTTCATCAAATACTTCGAGCCTCTATGTGAGCGCCCCAAAACTTTCGAGGAGCTCCGGACCTGCAAGCAAAAGTCAGATGAATCTCTGAGATCGTACATACGGTGGTGGACCACCATCCGTAACTCAGTAGGCAATGTATCAGAAGATAGGGCAATCGACGCCTTCAAAAACGGACTCTGGAGAGAAGACTTCAAAGAAACACTTGGTCGAGAAGATCCAAAGACAATGGCGGCACTCATGGTACTCGCAACAAAGTGGGCAGATGGAGAAGACTCCGTACGAGGCACTCGACCCGTACCCTCACATGAAAATCACGAGGGTGGTAGTCGAGACCGCAGAGATAGCTACAGAGATGATCGAAGGCGCAAACGCAAGAATCGTTATCACGACGATAACCATCCAAACTTCATCGCAGCAGGCTTTGTCCAGTCAAGGGACAGCCGCGACCAAACTGACAGACGACCCGACGATCATCGTGATAATCGAGATCATCGTACGGACGACCGCCGAGGTAATCGAGACCATCGCACAGACGATCGACGTGACAGTCGAGACCACAGACGCGACGACCGCGATAGCTACAGAAGGCCAGAGTGGCGCAGGCGAGCAGACAAAGATCCTGAGCGCTCAATCGAAGAAAGGATGGACGATTATTGCAGATTCCATCTTTATAAAGGGGACGATGGTAAGCTTCGCTCTAACCACCGCTGAGAAATTGCAGGGAATTCGATCAACTTGCGATTGAACATATACTGCGACTGCAAAGAGATGGATGTGCACCTCCTCAACTAGTGCAGACTCCATCGACTACATCACAAGCACAGCCTGTTCAGGCATATCCAGCACCGCAACAAGTACAACAAGCACAGGTATATTCCATACCACCGCAAACACAGCCTACTCAGGTGTATCCTGCACCAACACCAGCGCAACCGACGCCAGTGTACATGGTGCCAGCACAACCCGTTACGGGAACACAAATGGCAGCAGCCGTGCACCAGATGCAGCAAGGAGATGAACAAAAATATCCCGTAACTCGCGGGCAGATGAACATGATCCAGCGAGGACGTCCCTCCAATAGAGAGCAAAAGTTACACACTCGACACGTCAATATGGCGGTCATGGCACCCCCAGCTATAACAGATTTTTTGAAAGGATCAGAAACTCCGATTGTCTTCAATCGAGAGGACCATCCACCCGCAGTATATCGACCAGGGCATGCAGCCTTGGTACTCGACGCCCAAATCGGAGGTTACGCCATGACCAAGGTCTTCATGGACGGAGGTAGCGGGCTCAACATAATCTTTGCAGATACGCTACGCAGAATGAACAAATCAGTCGAAAATCTGCCAAAGTCCACAAGTACCTTCCACGGTATCGTCCCAGGCAAAGCAGTGCTCCCAGAAGGCACCATACAACTCGATGTTACGTTTGGAGATCCTACTCACTTCAGAACCGAGTCGATTGAGTTCGAAGTGGTCGATTGGAAGTCACAATACCATGCAATACTTGGGCGCCCCACTTTCGCTCGATTCATGGCCGTCCCACACTACGCCTACCTCAAGCTCAAAATGCCAGGACCAAAAGGAGTCATCACGATCAACGGGAACTTTCAAAGGTCAGATTCATGTGACCGTGACTTCAGCAAAATCTCAGAGATGTACGGGATGGAGCAATCACTCGCCGAGCTTGAGGTCTCCAATGACCGTACACCTCTACCAGAAAGCAAGAAGATGGCAATCGATAGAGGGCTCAAGGCCATCAACGACGCGATGAAGCACAAGGGGCACCTGACTGAACCTTCAGAGACGGTCAACATGTCATCAAGTCACACTAGTACATAGAGGGGCGCAGCGCATCTGCGTCAGTTCTATGCATAGATATGTAATAGCGCATAATGTCGGAAGAACCAGCAGGTTTCAGACGCACTCTTTTCCCTTACCAGGGTACCTAAGGGGACTGGAAGGTTTTAATGAGGCGGCTTGCTGGTCGAAAACATATTTCGAATAAAGATACATGTTCCTCCATATTTCTCATATATGCCTTTTATTGTTTACCCCACTCAAACACTCGGGGGCTCGAGCATAAAACCCAAACCCCACTCGATATACTCGGGGGCTGGGTCAAGCATAAAAACTAAAAAACCCCACTCGATATACTCGGGGGCTGGGTCAAGCATAAAAACTCAAAAACCCCACTCGATATACTCGAGGGCTGGGTCAGGCATAAAAACTCAAAAATCCCACTCGATAGACTCGGGGCTGTCACAAATATACGCATATAAATATTCGCCACAATACAAGAATACATATTTACATTCGGAGAATGCCCGATTATACAAAAAGTTTACAAGTTAAGAATCTGGCTCATCCTTTATATCCAGTACAGGACCAAAAAGCTGCTCCTTGCAGCAATCGATGAGTTCCTCAGCAGTGATACGTCTCAAACGTATCTATAATTTTTGATGTTCCATGCTTGTTTTATACCAATTGCTACATGTTTTGCATCTACTTTATATCACTTTTATACATTTTTTGGGACTAACCTATTAACAAGATGCCGAAGTGCCAGTTCCTGTTTTCTGCTGTTTTTGTATTCCAGAAAAGCTAGTCTGGAAATATTCTCGGAATTGGACGAAACTACACGGGGGTGCCTATTTTTCCAGAACACGCCTGACGGAGCGAAGGAGCAGCAGAGGAGGGCCACCAGGAGGCCACACACACCTAGGGCGCGGGCCCCCCTCTGCCGCGCCCTAGGGTGGTGTGGGCCCCTCGGGGGTCCGCAGCCGCCGCCCTTTCGCCTACTTATTCCCCCCGACGCGAAAACCCTAAGTACCTGAGCAAATATCCACGAAAAGTTCCAGAGACGCCGCCGTCGTCAACCCTAGCTCGGGAGGGTTCAGAACCTCTTCCCGGCACCCTGCCGGAGAGGGGAATCGTCACCGGAGGCTTCTACATCGCCATGCCTGCCTCCGGAGTGATGCGTGAGTAGTTCATCCTTGGACTACGGGTCCATAGCAGTAGCTAGATGGTTGTCTCTCCACTTTGTGCCATCATGTTTAGATCTTGTGAGCTGCCCTACATGATCAAGATCATATTATTGTAATGCTACATGTTGTGTTTGCTGGGATCCGATGAATATTGAATATTATGTCAAGTTGATTATCAATCTATCTTATATGTTATTTAAGATCTTGCATGCTTTCCGTTACTCGTAGATGCTTTGGCCAAGTAGATGCTTGTAACTCCAAGAGAGAGTATTTATGCTAGATAGTGGGTTCATGTCTCCGTTTAACCTGGGACAGTGACAGAAAGTTCTAAGGTTGTGGATGTGCTGTTGCCACTAGGGATAACCTAACGATGCTATGTCCACGGGCATATGTGTTTGTTTACATTACGCACTTTACTTAATGCAATTATCCGTTGCTTGCAACTTAATACCAACGGGGGACTCGGATGACAACCCGGCGGTGGATTATTAGTCATAGATGCTGTTGGATAACGTCTATGTATTATGTCGTAATGCCCAATTAAATATCATAGTAGTCAACATGTCATGTATATGCATTGTCATGCGCTCACTATTCGTCAATTGCCCAGCTGTAATTTGTTCACCCAACATGTTAGTTATCTTTTATGGAGAGACACCACTAGTGAACTGTCTTTTACACTGATTAAACAACCACAAACTGCAAACTGTTCCTTTTTCATTCTCTGCAATTTAATACTCATTTTCCACACCATACGTTTAATCCTTTGTTTTCAGCAAGCCAGTGAGATTGACAACCTCACTGTTTCGTTGGGGCAAAGTAGTTTGATTGTGTTGTGTGCAGATTCCACGTCAACAGTCCAGACTCCCTGCGACAGCTATTTTTCTGGCGCCGTTGACAACCTTCTGAAGAGTTGCTGCTCCTACTGGTTCGATAACCTTGGTTTCTTTCTGAGGGAAAACTTGCTGCTGACTACATCATACCTTCCTCTTGGGGTCTCCCAACGAACGTGTGTTTCACGTCATCAAGCTATTTTTCTGGCGCCGTTGCCGGGGAGACAGCAGTCTTCTGCAAGGGGAGTTTCACGCTTCCAATCTCTTTACTTTGTTTTTGTCTTGCTTAGTTTATTTTATTTTATCTTGTTTGCTTTCAATTATCAAAAACACAAAAAAATTAGTTACTTGCATTTAGTTTATTTTCAGTTTTGTTTTCTGTTAGTTATCATGTCTGGTTCGGCTCATCATGTTTTGGTTCCTGAAGTTGAGGTTCGATCTTTTAAGCAACAAAGTGGAGAAAGTTTGAAAGATGCTTGGTATAGAATCAGCGATGCTCATCGTAGGTGTACTAAAAAATATTCCACTATGATCCTGCTTAGAAATTTTTATGTTGGCATAACTAGCTGGTATAGATATGTCTTGGACACTTTGACGGGAGGTAACTTTCTTGGTACCCCTGCGTTGGAAGCTAGTTATATTATTGAGAGCCTAGTAGGAACACCACCTGTTAGTAACATTAAAAATGAGATCACCTTGGAAGATGTTATAAAGAAATTGGAGTCTATAGAGAAAAATTTGCCAAATCTCCTTGATAGTACTAGCAAAGTTGATGAATCACTGGGAACCATTAATGAAAGAATTGCTGTTTTAGAAACTAGTACTATTCAAGATAATCAAAATCTTAGGATTGGTGAATTAGAGGAGGCTATGGATGTAATAAGTTCTACTTTTACCTCTATTAAAACTAAAAGCAAAAGGCTTTTGTGGGGAGAGAGCAAAAATTTATGTATGTGCCAAAAATTTCTAAACCAAAACCCACGGGTGCGTTTAAAACGGATAACGTGTTCAATGAGCTTGAGGGTGAGTCACATAATGGTCTATTTAAATTTTCTTCCCAAGAATTACGTAAACTGAAAAGTCCTAGTGTGACAAACCCTGTTCTTGATGAAGCTTTTGATGAATTAGACCTTTCTTCACTTGGTAATACTTGATGCATGCTTTGTGCCTAGCTAAAAGGCGTTAAAGAAAAGCGCTTATGGGAGGCAACCCATTTTATTTTTCTGCAATTTTTCTTTTATTGAGTCAAGGAGTTTGTTTACTTCTGTAGCAACTCCTTTGTATCTTTATTTTCTCGCATTGTTGTGCCAAGAGTAGCCTCTAATGTAAGATGATGCTTAATTTTGATTGCTGCGCAGAAACAGATTTTTGCTGTTCACTGTACGAAATTCCTAAAATCACCAGATTGTTAATTAAATCTGAAATTTTTGTGCGTAATCTTTATGAATGTCTGAAACTTTCATTAGTTCAGAGTTTCTCGATCTGAGCGTCGTAAGTGCCTCGAAAAAATTCGTCTTTGCGGACTGTTCTGTTTTAGACAGATTATGCCTTTTTATTTTTGCATTCTCTCTTTTACTAGTGTTGAGTGAAATTCTTTTTTGGGTGGAAGAGCTTCACATAACATCAGTGGCTGTAGCTAATGTTTAAAGTAACAAATCATATTGCGTCTTTATAGAACATGTGAATTTTTGATTATGCACTAACCCTCTAATGAGATCTACTTTGAGTTTGGTGTGACGGAAGTTTTCAAGGGTCAAGAGAGAAGGATGATATAATAGGATCAAGAAGAGTGAAGAGCTTAAGCTTGGGGAGGCTCCCATGGATCTCCCCAGCATATTTCAAGAAGACTCAAGCGTCTAAGCTTGGGGATGCCCAAGGCATCCCCTTCTTCATCGTCAAAATTATCAGGTCATCTCTAGTGAAACTATATTTTAATTCTTTCACATCATATGTGCTTTTCTTGGAGCGTCTGTGTGCTTTTTATTTTCAGTATTGCACTTTTATTTTCAATAAAGCTTGACTGGACCCTAGCATTCTTGATTGGGAGAGAGACACGCTCCGCTTTTTCATGAGAATACTCCTATTCTTCACTTATATTTGTTGAGTATTCATATCTAGCGCTGTTCAGCTTTTAGCTCTTGTTTTCATGTATCTCTTGTCAGAGCTATTAGCTTTCTTTTGTAGAAAGTACTCTCTTGCTTCACTTATATTTGTTTGGAGAGTTGATGAAATAAATTGATTGGTGTTTGGTTGGTTCAGAAAATGTTGCATGTGGTAATTGGTATAAGGAAAAACTTGCTTAATCTTGTAGATCACTAAAATGGATAACTTGATGCTTGTCAATTGTTTTGAGTTAACAAGTAGATCATGATTAAATTGTGCATCACATGAGTTAAGCCTATTAGTGAAGAACTACCGTAAAGCTTGTTGAAAATTTGGTTTGCATCGGTGGTACCTCTAAGGTCTAGATATTTTCTAATAACAGGGTTTGGTTAACAAGGAAGACGGTATGAAGTCTTATAACGTTTGCAATATGTTTGTCATATAAAACTTGGTGTACGGGTTGATATTCTTGTTTGCTTACATAACCTTGCTAGCCTAAACTCTGTACTGAGAGGGAATGCTTCTCGTGCATCCAAATCCTTGAGCCAAAATCCATGCCATTTGTGTCCACCATAACTACCTATATGTGGTATTTCCTTGCCACTCCAAGTAAATTTTTCATGTGCTACCTTTAAATTATTCAAAATGTTATTATTCCCTTTTTGTGTCAATGTTTACTAGCTCATGAGGAATTAGTGTGGTTATTCTTTATTCTATTTGTCGAGTGGACTTTTACACCTGGACTAGTGGCATATACATCCGCTTATCCAATAACTTGCAAAAAGAGCTGGCAACGGGGTGCCCAGTCCCAATTAATTACAACTTTAACCAATTAATTCTCTTCACACTTTTGCCCTGATTCATCAGTAAGCAATGACAAACAGTGAAATACCTGAATGTGTGTAAACCAAAGAGAAAGAGGGATGATCTGCCTTGCTGGTAGAAATAACGTCCTTCATGGGAGCCGCTCTTAAAAGTCCGTTCGACAGGTAGAATACTGTTCTCACCCGCTACCATTCGTTGACAATTAACAAACACCTCTCAAAAATAGATACTCCTCCATGGTATGTGATTGATGGAAGGCACCCGAGGATTCGGTTAGCCATGGCTTGTGTTAGCAAGGTTGGGAGGAGTATCAAATATTTTATGCAATCTCTATATGCTTTCAAAAACCTAAAAGCTCTAGCACATGATTTAATCCCTGCTTCCCTCTGCGAAGGGCCTTTCTTTTACTTTTATGTTGAGTCAGTTTTCCTATTCTTTCTGTCTTCCACAAGCAAACACTAGTGTCAACTTTGTTACAACATGCGTTATATGCAATGTATTGGACTTGTTATACTACTTTGTGTTGACAATATCCATGAGATAAATATGTTGAAAGTTGAAGCAAATGCTGAAACTAAATTCTTCCTTTGTGTTGATTAAATACCTTTTGTTAGAAACTATTGCTTTATGAGTTAACACTTATGCAAAACTGTTTGATGCTTGTCTCGAAAGTACTATTCATGAAAACGTTTAGCTTGTGTGATTCATTGTTTACTCATTATCTATTTGGTAGCAAATTATAGACCATTGACTTGGATCACTTCATTCATTTACATGTGCCTTGCAATATTATATGATCAAGATTATGATAGTAGCATGTCACCTCAAAAATTATTTGTTTTTATCGTTTACCTACTCGAGGACGAGTAGGAACTAAGCTTGGGGATGCTGATACGTCTCAAACGTATCTATAATTTTTGATGTTCCATGCTTGTTTTATACCAATTGCTACATGTTTTGCATCTACTTTATATCACTTTTATACATTTTTTGGGACTAACCTATTAACAAGATGCCGAAGTGCCAGTTCCTGTTTTCTGCTGTTTTTGTATTCCAGAAAAGCTAGTCTGGAAATATTCTCGGAATTGGACGAAACTACACGGGGGTGCCTATTTTTCCAGAACACGCCTGACGGAGCGAAGGAGCAGCAGAGGAGGGCCACCAGGAGGCCACACGCACCTAGGGCGCGGGCCCCCTCTGCCGCGCCCTAGGGTGGTGTGGGCCCCTCGGGGGTCCGCAGCCGCCGCCCTTTCGCCTACTTATTCCCCCCGACGCGAAAACCCTAAGTACCTGAGCAAATATCCACGAAAAGTTCCAGAGACGCCGCCGTCGTCAACCCTAGCTCGGGAGGGTTCAGAACCTCTTCCCGGCACCCTGCCGGAGAGGGGAATCGTCACCGGAGGCTTCTACATCGCCATGCCTGCCTCCGGAGTGATGCGTGAGTAGTTCATCCTTGGACTACGGGTCCATAGCAGTAGCTAGATGGTTGTCTCTCCACTTTGTGCCATCATGTTTAGATCTTGTGAGCTGCCCTACATGATCAAGATCATATTATTGTAATGCTACATGTTGTGTTTGCTGGGATCCGATGAATATTGAATATTATGTCAAGTTGATTATCAATCTATCTTATATGTTATTTAAGATCTTGCATGCTTTCCGTTACTCGTAGATGCTTTGGCCAAGTAGATGCTTGTAACTCCAAGAGAGAGTATTTATGCTAGATAGTGGGTTCATGTCTCCGTTTAACCTGGGACAGTGACAGAAAGTTCTAAGGTTGTGGATGTGCTGTTGCCACTAGGGATAACCTAACGATGCTATGTCCACGGGCATATGTGTTTGTTTACATTACGCACTTTACTTAATGCAATTATCCGTTGCTTGCAACTTAATACCAACGGGGGACTCGGATGACAACCCGGCGGTGGATTATTAGTCATAGATGCTGTTGGATAACGTCTATGTATTATGTCGTAATGCCCAATTAAATATCATAGTAGTCAACATGTCATGTATATGCATTGTCATGCGCTCACTATTCGTCAATTGCCCAGCTGTAATTTGTTCACCCAACATGTTAGTTATCTTTTATGGAGAGACACCACTAGTGAACTGTGGACCCCGGTCCATTCTTTTACACTGATTAAACAACCACAAACTGCAAACTGTTCCTTTTTCATTCTCTGCAATTTAATACTCATTTTCCACACCATACGTTTAATCCTTTGTTTTCAGCAAGCCAGTGAGATTGACAACCTCACTGTTTCGTTGGGGCAAAGTAGTTTGATTGTGTTGTGTGCAGATTCCACGTCAACAGTCCAGACTCCCTGCGACAGCTATTTTTCTGGCGCCGTTGACAACCTTCTGAAGAGTTGCTGCTCCTACTGGTTCGATAACCTTGGTTTCTTTCTGAGGGAAAACTTGCTGCTGACTACATCATACCTTCCTCTTGGGGTCTCCCAACGAACGTGTGTTTCACGTCATCAAGCAGCAGAGCGTGTTTCGATCAAATATGATTGGGATACAAGTGTGCCAATTGCAGGAGGACGAATCGCAAAATTTGGCTTACGGCTGCGGATGTAAGCCATAGTGGCGTTGGACCCAAGAATAGCAAGCTACATCAAAGACTCTTTAACTGAGTCCGTCACTCGAAAGATATCAATCAAAGGAAACAACCCTTGAGGCTGAGGCCCTGACGGGAAGAGCGCGCAATTTAGGCGAGTGAAGATACGCCTACACATCTCGAGCACTTGGGCGTTTCGCCATACTCGATCCTTCAAAGTAACAAGTGTGCGAGCGTGTACCTTGTCCAAATAAAAATGCTGCCTGCCAGTAGTTGGTACCTCAACAGCATTATCGAGGAGTCGATTGACCCTCCTACCTTCCTGCTGGGCATCAGGCACAAAACCTGCAAAAGGCCAAAGTTATTGGTCCAAAACATAATGCAAACAAATGAAAACTTTTAAGCAAAAATGGTGTCATAAACTCACACTCGAGTTGCCTGTTTATATTGTCCATCTCTCCAGAACATATTCCTCGCGTTGGGTAGCAAAACTTGGCTGGGAACGCAGCAGCTCCAACTCAGATCGAGTGTTTTTGAGTTCTTGCTCTAGTTCACTCACTCGATTCTTCGCAAGAGCGAGTGCCCTCGTGTCATTCCTTGCTCGACCAGATGTTCGAGTACGAGAAGGAGAAGGTCCACCAGACTCGCATTCTTGTGGCTGGTTCATAAAACGCAACATTCAGAAGCCCAGACACACGAAGTTGCAAAATTCAGGTGATCCAGCAAATTTCATTCAAGCAAAAGCACCCAAAAGTATATACTAGCATAAACATAAGTAGCAAAAGCATACATGCCAAGTTCGAGTAATCAAATTACAGAGTAAAAGTTCCTAGGCCTGCGAGACGGATTCTGCCCTACTTTTACGTGACTGAGCCCTAACAGCTTCAGCCCGGCGTTCCATAGTCTGGACGCAGATTTCGCTCAGACGCGTAGCTGGCTCGGTTACACCCCTGAATGATAGCGGCCTTCCATCAGGCTTTTTCGGGTAGTCCGATAAAGCACTGTCGAAATCGGCTTCTACACCATTGCCTAACAAAAGCCTGAGGGTGTACTCCGAGCCGCGTACCGTGAGTTCGCGGGCAAAATCCGCCACAATCGACGATCTTTCGCCAAAAGCCGCAGCAAGTCCTTCAGCAGTCGAAGGAGCGGCGGCTGTAGGACACATCCCCGCGTGCAAATTACTAAGGGTACTGGTCACGGTAGCCAGATCGCCTTTGGTCTTGGACAGCACAGACTCGAGTTCCATTATTGCATCATCGAGTGACAATGAGTCACTCGATGGCTTAGTGGAAGTCGAGGCGCCTTCGGAACCTTCAAAATTCAGAAAGCAGAAGCCATGAGCAAAAGCTACTAAAATAACCAAAGAGCTACTACTCACAAAAACTGTTCATTCACCTTTGGCAGCACAGGCCATACTCGACAGACGTGCAGCAAGCTCCCTATCGCGGCGAGTGGTTGCGTCCTGAGCATCAGCAAGTGCTTTCTTCGATTCAGACTGCTGGGTAGAGAGCTTGGTCTGCAAATTCTGCACTTGTTTCTCCAGGCCCTCCACTTGATCCTCAGCGACTTCTTGTTTTCTGCGGAGTTCACAAACATTCCCGATTAATGTCATAACTTCAAAAGAAGGGAAAAGTTTTAGCAAAAAATGCTTACGCGCAAGCTCAGTCGAAGTTGACTGCAAGGAGTCCCTCTCTTGCTCCACCCAACAAAGGCCTGAACCCAAGGGGCCATGGCGGCATACATAGGCTGAAACAGAGTACGCATGTTATCATCGCGTGCAGAAGAAACAAAATTTTCGAGTACAAGTAGGGACAGAAGCACTCGCGTGATCAGTCCAAGAGGCAGGCTTGGAGGAGGAAGCCACGGCATCCGCAGTTGGGGCAGCTTTTTCCTTGTTCAAATCAACAGCCATCAACTCAGTTGCGTCCTTGGCCGCGTCAAGAATAGGCCTTGTGCTGCTTCTGGAGGGATGGATGGCTGCGCCACAATCGACGTATCCGCGACTGGAGGTGGAGATGGCGATTTGCCACTGGTACCATAAAGCAAAAATACATCCAATCAAAAAACAAAAACCATAAAGGCGCGGCCACAAATAAAGGAATATACCATAAAGCAAACCTTGGCTCATCTTCTTCATCGGAATCAGGTTCGTCACCAAGGGAGAAAACACCCAGTCGAGAGGTGTTACTCGAAGTTGCAGGAGGACGAGAAGCCAGAGGGACACAGTCAGAGGATGGCTTTTAGCAGGAGAAGGGATACCCGAATTACCGGTATCCCCCTGCTCATCCTCTGTACTCGAAGACTCCGGAAGAACCAAACGCTGGCGTTTAGGCTTGCGAGGACCCTACTCAGCATCTGATTCATCTGAAGCATCCGCCACAACCTGTTCCACCTCTTCCCCTGTTTCTTCTTCGGGATTATCCTGAGGGGTCGAATGGGCAGAAGCAGGGTCAGCAATGGCAACTTGGTTTCCTCCTGTATTGCCGTCTCCAAAGTAGGCCCGGCTTTGGGTAGAGGAGGGAGAGAGGTGGTAGTCGAGTGACCCTGTGTAACAAGCACAATTCATAATAATAAGAACGAAAGCAAAAAGGATGCAAAGGCAGATGGTGAGGCATAGAAACGGCAAAAAGAATCACTCACTGCGGGTAAGGCCTTCTCTGGCCCGTAGGGGACGTGCGGGAAGTTGAAGTCGATTTTTTGGAAGCTTTGATGCTCGTGATCTTCTTCACCTGAGCACTGAGCTCCTTCTGTGTCAACTCAGTGGTACTCATCCTGATGCTGTCGAGTGGACCCTCATACTGCCACATCGGGTGGGCACGAAGGCGCATGGGCCACACTCGCATCTTCAAATAAGTGCTGATCAACTGAATACCAGAAACAGTCTTCAGCAACTTGCCAATCTCATTCAGCAAAGGGGTGGCTTCTTTGGCTTCAGCAGGAGAGATAGGGTGATCCCAGGCCACCGTTTTCTTCGGAGAATTCTCAATCGAAAAAGCCGGGAGCACCACCTGGTCGACTGGCACATAGAACCATTTGGTCCGCCAGCCTTGGGCAGAATCGACTGTCTTCAAGCTAAAGTAATGCGAATCGCTTCGCACTTGGACTTGAAATCCACCCACCGGGCAAGGGCGTTTACCCCGGCAATTGTGGCGCACCTTGAAGATATGCTTCCACAATGCCCAGCTGGGGGACACCCCAAGAAACACTCGCATAGCACCATGAAGCAGGCGATATGCATAATGCTGTTGGGAGTAAGATCATGAATCTGCAAGCCATAGGCGTACAGTAGCCCTCGCACAAAATCATGCAAAGGGAAAGATAACCCGCGGGGGAGGAATTCCGCGAAGCAGACGCGCTCGCCGTCGCGAGGGTCAGGGCGTACCTCCAGACCTGGAGCACGTGCGGCCAGCTGGTCAGCTGGCGGCAGCCAACCCTTCTGACGGTACTCAGAAAGGGTGTCCTCGGTTACACTGGATCTCATCCAGTCACCGGGGATCTTCAAAAGCGCATCGGCAGGCTCACTCGCCATGGCCACATCCTTCCCCTTGCCCGCTGGATCGGTGGCGGGGACAGTTGCAGCGGCACGCTTGATCTTCTTTGGCGCCATCGCACAAGGAGCAAAAAGCAAGGAGCTTGGGAGGCAGAGCAATGGTGTGCGGTGCGCAAGGAAGAAGAGGAACAGAGGAAATGAATGGCAAGTAAATCAAAATCTTGCGCAAAAACTGCTACTTACCACACAACGCAAAACTTCATCATAACCGTCCGTACAAACGTGCATAGTATCTGGCCGTACACGTGGCGAGCGCAGAGAAACCGTCGCATCCCACGTCGCCCACTACGCACAAAACCCTAGGAGGTTATAATGGCGCGGTGAAAAATACGCCACGTCCGGTCAAATCAAAGCTGAAACGGCGTCTTCTGCGGTCAAAACTCTGAACATTGGGCCCACACAGACATATCTTGTCAAAGCAGCGAGCGCACGCCTAAGACGTCACGAATGACGTCAGGTATGAAGATAGCATACACATTCGATTGGAGGATTCAAGATTACAATCGACAAAGGATTCGACTGGCAAAAGTACTCCCATGGGAGCATATCAAAAAATTTCTCGTGATTAATCAGGAAGAAACAAAGTTATTGAGATTATCCTTTACTCCAAATGAAATAAAACATAATCTCGGGGGCTACTCCCATGGGAGCGCTGTCGCGCTCCCATAGATTTCAAAACAAGGTAAGAAAATTCACTCGATTACAGACTCGATTAAAATGCGTTAAGTGGTGCCTGGTTGACGGGAGAGTATTTGAGGATGATGATGATGGTGATGATGAGTACTTCCCCGGCAACGGCGCCAGAAAATAACTTGATGGCTACGTGTTGGTGAACCCCAAGAGGAAGGTTATGATGTAGACAGCAGAAGTTTTCCCTTGAATAATCTACCCAAGGTTATCAATCCAGTAGGACTTGACGATCAATTGGAAGGTTGTTGATGTTGACTCCCCCTGGCGCTAGGGAGCTTGCACCAACGTGGAATCTGCACAGACACAAACCAGAACTTTGCCCAACACGAAACAGAGAGGTTGTCAATCTCTCCGGTCTTGCAGAAACAAAGAGTTAAACGTATGGTGTGAAAAACAGCAGGAAACACAGCAAGTAACAGGAAACAGATGATTGCAGCAGTTGTGTAAACAGTATGAGGAAATTGGACCAGGGTCCACAGTTCACTAGTGGTGTCTCTCTCAGAACAGATAACTAGCATGTTGGGTAAACAAATTACAGCTGGGCAATTGACAAATAGAGAGGGCATAACAAAGCAATACATGCCAAGATGTCTACTATGAAATCTAGTTGGGCATTACAACAAAGTACATAGACCGTTATTCCAACCGCATCTATGCCTAAATAATCCACCTTCAAGGCAGCATCCGCATCCCATTCAGTATTAAGTTGCTAACAACAGATTATTGCATGAAGTAAAGTGTGTAATGTAATCAATACAAGTGCCCTTGGACACTGCACCAATGTTTTATCCCTAGTAGCAACAGCACATCTACCATCTTAGACCTTTATGTCACTGATCCAGATATCTAGAGACTGAACCCACTATCTATCATAAATACCCCTCTTGGAGTCACAAGCATCTACTTGGCCAAAGCATCTACTAGCAACAGAGAGCATGCAAGATCAAGAGCACATAGATAAATAACTTGAATAAACATGGTATCAATATTCATCGGATCCCAGCAAACACAACATCTAGCATTACAATAAGATGATCTTGATCATGTTAGGCAGCTCACAAGATCTAAACATGGTGGCACAAGGTAGAGAGACAACCATCTAGCTACTGCTATGGACCCGTAGTCCAGGGGTGGACTACTCACGCATCACTCCGGAGGCAGGCATGGTGATGTAGAGCCCTCCGGTGATGATCTCCCCTCCGGCAGGGTGCCGGGAAGAGCTTCAGAACTCCTCCGATCTGAGATTGTCGATGACGGCCGCGACGGAACTTTTCGTGGAATATGATCGACCGTCATAGGGTTTTCGCGTCGCGGAGAATATATAGGCGAAGAGGCGGCGTCGGTGGCCGAGGGGGGCCACCACGCCATAGGGGGGCGCGGGCCCACCCTGGGCCGCGCCCTAGTGTGGCGTGGCCCCCTGGTGGGTCTGCTCCGACTCCCCTTTGGACTCCGTGATCTCCTCGTGATATTATTGACGATGTCTTTTGTTTCGTCCAATTCCGAGAATATTTCCTTAATAGATTTTCTGAAACAAAAAACAGCAGAAAACAGGGAACTGGCACTGTGGCATCTTGTTAATAGGTTAGTCCCAGAAAATGCATAAAAATGATATAAAGTGTAACCAAAACATGTAGCAATTGATATAATAACAGCATGGAACATCAAAAATTATAGATACGTTTGAGACGTATCATTAAGTACTTCACAAATCAAAGAATCAAACTTCATAAATTCCCGGACTATGCCAATCGCAGATGTTTCGGATGCTGCATACGCAAATGCAAAGGTAAGACCCGCCGAGCAATCGAGATGGGCCGAGGGACGCTCCAACAGTGTTTTCCCTTGAAATTTTCCGTGTCAACAGACATGATGAAAATCCTGACGGACGCGTTAGGTATCAAAAGTTAAACTGCAGAACGAATCAGTAAGACCTACAACGGCTTGAGTCGAGTCTGTCCAGTATGTTCCAGCTTCGAGTCCGGGGACTTGAACCTGATTGAAGGCTAGTATGGTTTCGCCCAAATGTGCGGTTAACTGAGCTCGATTTTCGGGTGAATCAGGCCTACTATGTCAATATCCCTAGGCAAAAGTTTCAAAAGTGTTCCAGCTTCGAGTCCGGGGACTCGAACCTGATTGAAGGCTAGTATGGTTTCGCCCAAATGTGCGGTTAACTGAGCTCGATTTTCGAGTGAATCAGGCCTACTATGTCAATATCCCTAGGCAAAATCTTTCGACTGTGTTCCAGGCTCGAATCCAGGGACTCGAGTCTGACTGAAGACTAGTAAGGTTTTTTGCTCAAGTAAGCAGTTAACTGAGCTCGATATTCGAGTGAGTCAGGCCTACTATGTTAATATCCCTTGGTTCACATACGCATACAATCGAAACAAATTAAGAGTAGAAGGACTACATCGGATCAGGAGTATAAAAGCAAGGACTATGACGTGCACGATGAAGGGAGCACATGCTCGATTCTTCGAGTCAAGCAAGTACTCGGGGGCTAATGACGAGGTTATACTCTGCGGGTACCCCAGCGTAAGGGTACCTGGTGCACGTGATGATCAAAGAAGCCTAAGGATTAATCGAAGCCCATGAAGGAAGGCCCAAGGCGAAGAGTGCTTTCCAAGTTAGATCAAGTTATAGTCGGTTAAGACTTTCCATACATGTAACCTTGGTCGGTTAGGCTTCCCGAGACCCAGCCTCCTATATAAAGGCTGGGAGGGTGATCGATCAAGGCAAGGAATCCATAGCCACCAAAACCTCGACGAGATCAGCAGCTCGTCGAACCCTTGTAACCCTCATATTCATACCATAAATACAGACAAGCAGGAAGTAGGGGTTTTACCTCACTCGAGGGCCCTGAACCTGGGTAAATCCAGCTTGTCAGCCGCCGATTCCACCGATACTACACGTTCTCTACCACACAATCAACTCTAGGTACAACAACCATGGGAATTGCCGAGGGCACACCTCGACAGCGAACATGGGGATTACTTCAGAACTTATAAAGGCTTGCGTCAGGGAGATCCCTTATCACCTCTGTTGTTCAATGCGATTGCGGATGCGCTTGGGGCTATGATTACGGCGGCTAAAGAAGCTGGGCACCTCAAAGGTTTGGTTCCACATCTGGTTGAAGGGGGAGTGACTCATTTGCAGTACGCTGATGACACACTTTTATTCCTAGAATATGATGAAAAGTCGATTGCCACGATGAAGTTTCTTTTGTTTTGCTTTGAGGCGATGTCAGGGCTGAAAATTAACTTTCAAAAAAAGTGAAATCTCAGTCTTTGGAGTGGAAAAGGAAGAGCAAAACCGGGTTGCGAATATGTTTAATTGTGAGGTGGGCGATTTCCCTATGAAATATCTAGGCATCCCGGTCTCTTACAAGAAGTTGCTTTCCTCTGACTTCGAATTTTGGCCCATCAAGATCCAAAAAAGGCTTGGTACGTGGCAACCAGCTTCCTCGGGAGGGAGGTCGGTGCTAATTGATTCTTGCCTTGATAATACGCCTAACCATATTCTGGGTTTTTATTGGTTGCGGAGGGGATCCATTATAAAGCAGATATGGTTAGAGCGAAGTTCTTTTGGGAGGGAAACAACAGTCAGAGTAAGTATCACATGGTGCGTTGGGCTAATTTGTGTAGACCAAAAAACATGGGTGGCTTGGGGTTTGTTGATACTAGAGCCAGGAATAAGGCATTCTTGGCTAAATGGATCGTCAAATTGGAGAGAGGGGATAATGATCTCAGCTGTCAAATCCTCAGGAAGAAATACCTCGGCGAGGGCAGTTTTTTCCAATCTGGGAGTGCTGGTGCTTCTCAGTTCTGGAAGGGGTTGCATGCGGTTAAAAGCTGGGCGCGTACGGGCATGGCTTATAAAGTGGGTAATGGAAAGAAGGTGTGTTTTTGGAAAGACATCTGGGTGGGGCAAGTACCGTTGTATATTTGTTTCCCGGGAATTTTTAGGTGTTGCGATAATCCTGAGATCTTGGTGTCTGACGTTATCACGGAGGGGGGGGGGGGGGGGGGCTGGATTTGCATTTTCGCAGAACTTTTGGCCAAAGTGAAATGGCAGAGTGGACACAGCTTCAGAGTTTGCTTGAGGAAGTGGAGTTGTCTGAACAACCTGATGTTGGTTATTGGGCCTTGATGTCTACGGGCAAGTACTCCTCAAATCTTTGTATGATAGGATTGTGGATCCTGGCATAAAAGATATTCGCATGTTGGATATGTGGAAGACTAATATGCCGCTGAAAACAATTTTTTTTTGTTTGGATGTGTTCTAGAGGCAGAATTCAAGTGGCGGTTGATCTTAAAGCGAAAGGGTGGTCGGGGGAACCCAACTGTAAGCTTTGTGGGGAGCCTGAAACTACAAATCATCTGATATTCGGTTGTCCGATGTCACACTTCTGTTGGTGGTGGATTAAGATGGCGATGAACTGGGAGAAAGTTCCAGTTTGTCATGAGGATTTCCTAGAAGTGGGGTTGGCAGCACCAGGGAATAACAAGAATTTTATTGGATGGGCTTTGTTTGGTGCGGTAGTGTGGACCATTTGGTTATCGCGGAATGATTATGTTTTTAACAATAACCTTTGCAGCTCTCCCGGAACTAACATCTATAAAGCAATATCTCTTCTTTCGCAGTGGACTCCGTTGGTGTCGCCCAAGCGTAGGAAGGACTGGGACACCGTTCTGGAGCGTCTGAAGTTGGCGACGAAGACGACGCATTTCATCCTTAGCTCAAGTAGTGGTGTTGGTTAGGGCTCTGTAGCGGTAGTGAGAGCAGTTTCTCTGTCGCTTTTCCCTGTTAAAACTTGTTGACGGTGGTGTTTTTTTACTTGTCCGATCTTTGTGGGAGTGGTGGTTTCTGTAATAACTTGCTACGCTGGTTCTCCCAGTGTGTGTTGGTTCACCTTGCTTTCAATAAAAAGCAGGCCTCCTGGGGGTCTTTAGTCGCATAACCAAATCGTTGCGTGAGACTCTGGAGTGCAAGATCAAGGATCCCGGCTACCGCGTTTTATGGTCGGCGCAAATAGAACATATGACTACTACTCACCCACCCCATAGAACACGTCTGGATACATCTTATATTTCAGGACGGAGGTAGTAGTATATTATTTCAGTTTCTTGTTTTTAAAATTTTGCAATGAAAACAACCACCCGAACCCAACCTGCTATTAGTGGTTTTGTGCATCCAAGGCTAAAACGGAAAATAATCTTAAACGCAAGGGATGCTACAAATTAGGACCTACAAAAGGCAGAGAAAATTATGACTTTTTCTTTTTGGAAAAGATACGAGAGATATCTGTTTATCTCTAGCCCATTTTTCCACACGAAACAAATAATACTACGTATCTCCATTTTGTTCTACACATGTGTAACACAAAACAGTATGCACTGCGATTCCATTTAAACGGTCTAATATGGACGGTTTCATGCTGTATGGTTCAATTCGAACCTAGTATTATCTTAGTAGTTAGGCTAGACAGTTGATGTGGAGAAAAGTTATTTATAATTATGGTCGTTTGTAGCAACATTCATCATACAAGACTCATGTAGTTCTGTGATAGCTTGCAAATAGCCGGTCCGTGGCAATAGCCAAGTATCTCGTCGCCAGGCAGGAAAACGTGATTTAAGCCCCATTCTTTTCAGCTTTTAGACTAGCTTCCGGGTGAAAATAACTGGAGTCGGTTACCGGAAAGAACTAGCCCATAAAACCTACTCCCTCCGTTCCAATTTAATTGACTTGCTATCCATTATATGTGGATGTATCTATATATATATAGATACATCCACATATAATGGATAGCAAGTCAATTAAATTGGAACGGAGGGAGTAGTTTGTATGAATTCACAATAATCTGAAGAAAGCTGGTAATGCAGGTTCATATAGACGCTACAACTGAACATTCTTTTACCGGTAGTACTACTAGGCTGTAGTATTTGGTTCTAGAGCTCCCAGAAAAGAGAAATATAGGTTAGCTATGACGATGATCCGTGCGTCCTATCGTATGCCCCTCTTGGTGAAAGCTATACTTGGTTTGTTTGGGTCAAAATAAACTCAAAGTTAAAGGGACCTTTCTGTCGCAATTCGTTGAGTTGTGGAATCGTAGCAGTTGTAGGTTCAATGCTAACGTCCTAACGTAGTATACCTCCAAAAACTAAGCTCCCCGAATCATTGGCCTCTCGTGCGTCCGCGACACTGCCCGCACTTCAGTGGCACATGAAATTGGTGTCCCTGTGATTCTCCAATCACGCCCTGACACAACCAGGTCGCCTTGCTCGATTCTTTCTCTACTGCACGACTCCATCTTCAGTTTCCCCGAGACGCCTCATGGAGACTAGAGAGGGCGACTAGGGTTCATGCTGCCGCCGCCTCGCGTTGATGGCCGCACAATTCGTTAGGGAGTCGGGACACCGCCGCCAATATCAAGTCGACGTGGGGCTCCCGACATCTGCCTGCTATCTCCCTCGGAGCCAGCCCCATATGTTCGGCCCGGCCGACCTCCCGTCGTCGGTGTTCAAGGCTCGGGCAGGGCCGGTCTTGATATTTGGGGGGCCGGAGCGAGACTAAAATTCGGGGCCCTTAATATAACTAGACAATCTTAGCAAAATAGAAATTAACCAAGACACAAATTTTTGCGTGGAAAACCCTTTCGGGAAAAAGCCACGGACACACAGAAGGTGTAATTTCATTATGATAGGGGAGTAGGACAATTTTATCATACCCTACATTTTTCTTCTTACATGTCTAGTTGCAAAGTCATTTCTAGATGCAAAATTTTCATCAGTCACATTGTTATCACCCGTGTTGGTTTCCCTTTGGTAAAAAATCAGAAACATACTAATAAATCTGAAGATCCCTATATAGAGAACATGTGAATGTGGACAAAAGGTAAAGCATCTCATATTTAGAAACATATAGTAGTACTACAGAATTTGCGGTGATGGTCCACCGGCCTACGAAGTTATCTGTTGGAAAGTGATTTATTCACGAAACTTCACCTATCTTTTTTTTTTCGAACCATGCATGCAGCAGAGCTGCATGTATTATATTAGAAGGGGAAGAAAGCCAAAATGATGGCTGAAGTTTACAGTTTGGCCGTTGGCCGAAAGATAGGAAAAGAAAAGAAAAAAGAACAAAAAAAAGGTACAGCAACGACCTAGAGCTACGACCTATCCAGCATCATCTTCTCAGGAGAAGCAAGCAGCGACCAAGAAAATCAACCAACATCCAGAGAGAAACGGCCTGCGCTGGCCAGCTCCCATTACTTCACCTATCTTCAGTATTTCCACTGCTACAATCAAACAAAGAGAAGATACCATTCTTCATAAAATCTAAAAAATACTGTTGACTACTATGTCATATATTAGAAGACGTTTGCTCAGGCTATCTCATAGAAAGTCGTTTTACTTCTTCCTGAAACAAGCCGTATTTTCAAATAATGTGCCCCAGACTATTAGATAATAGATTTCCTAAAGCATCTGTACAAAATAAAAATGTTGATATGTGACTACGAAGAATGATCATGCTACGAGAAGAGTGGTACATAGTAAATAAAGTGTAATAGATTAATAGTCGACTTTCTAGAATATGGTGACATGGTTTTTGGACCAGAAATACATTTTATAATATTTACACACCTCTGTTCTTTGCATAATGTCTTTCGATAATATTTTTTGAAGAACAAATTACTAGTCTATATAACTATATTGAAGCACAAAAAATATTTCTCAAACAAATTCAATGTTCTTAAGATGTCGTCCTCTCATTTGCGAGGGCAACCTGGCTAGTCGCCATAGTATATACTATATAGTATGTCAGTTGACGGCTAGTCGTGAAATCTTGATCGGCCCTCCCTTCATGAAAGAAGAACGCGCTTTGTAGACTAGACTTGCAGTGGAATGTGGACTCAGAGCTCAGAGCGCTGAAGTCTTTGGTGTCACTCGTGGTAATATCTTTCTACTCGACAAAGTGCCATTGGTGTGCACCTTATCTTTTGATTTCACTCGGAGCGAGCTGTCAAACAGACTAGTGCACAGGTGACATACGAGCAGTAGGTGAGACAGCTGCTAGAGAATTCTAACATGGCGCAGATCATCTTCTCAGCTGTTGTGGGAGACCTGGCCGGTAGGGTGATATCTCTTCTCGTCGGCCAGTTCAAAGGACAAGAGCGTACCGAAGCCAAGCTCCGAAGGATCTGCCATATGCTCATCAAGGTTCAGAGCGCAATAGAGGAGGCTAGAGGGAGGCAGATCACGAACTATGGCACCCTCGAGTGGCTCTCGGAGCTCAACGATGGTCTGTACCAAGGCTGCTACTTGGTCGACACGGTCGGGTGCAGAGAGGAGGACACGACAGAAGATGAGCCCACTGACAAGGTAGCTGTGCAACCTTTCTCCTTGTCCTTGTTTAATCCTGCAAAGCGCCTGCGCGTAGCGGCATGGAGCTTGAGAAACCTATTGTCTACCCATGATGTTTGCATGCATGAGAGGATAGATAGAGTGGTGCAAATCTTGGAGACCATATCCGGTGATCTCAGGGAGTTCCTGATGCTCCTGCAGAACTGCCAGCCAATTCATCGTCCCTTAGCCACTAATATCTTCGTGGAGTGGCAGATGTTCGGTCGACATATCGAGAAAGAGAAGATCATCCACTTCTTGCTGCACGACGAGAGTGGAAAACTGGGTGCGCTTCCGATCGTTGGCGACATGGGAGTTGGGAAGACCACCCTTGCACAGCATGTTTGCGAGGATGAGAGGGTGCGCGGCCACTTCCCAATTATCATGTACACCAGTTTCTCGTGTACTTTAGTTATGGCACGGGGTGAGCCAACGTTTGTCCTGGAATCCAAGCGCGCAGTTGGAGACGCTCGAAATTTTATCGAGTCAGTACATGTACTCAAGGAGAATTACCTCTCCAGCAGGAGGTTCCTGATGGTGTTCGAGGACGTCGACATGCGCAAGAAACAGATGTTAGAAGAGTTACTGCCGATCCTGCGACGACACGGAAAACAGGGAAGCAAAATCATAATCATCACGAGTAAAAGGGCTGTCGCGAGCTTGGGGACGGTGCAACCGATCAAGCTAAAGGTCATGCCGCATCCGGAGTACTGGTTCTTCTTCAAGGCGCACGCGTTTCCCGGCAGAGACGTCGAGGAAGACCTGAAGATGGTGGCAGCAGGCAAATCGATTGCAAAGAGGCTAAAGGGGTCCTTCTTTGGAGCCAAGATCATCGGAGCGGTGCTGAAAGCCCGTCCTGATCACCAGTTCTGGTGCAAGGTCTTGAGAAGCAACATAGGGGGTCTGTCAGTGTTGGGCGATGGCATGGGGTACATTGCAGATTTGGCAGAGACCTTGCTTCCAAGTCAAGTAGGTATGTGCGAGTTGACCATTTCTAAGGACCCATTCTCCTCCCAGACAGAACTGGCTAGGTTGGATGATCTGTGCCAGGATAGTCCTTGTGCTAGTGCTGCCCGGCCGGATGATTATTTGGCAGATGATATCGGGTTTACAAAAGTATTGGTGTGTAGGACAGTTTTGCCATTCCAATGCTTGTACTACACTGCACATTGCGCTGTGCGCGGTGCGGACAATTCATCAACAGCTTTTTTACGGTACCCTATACTGCTGGGACCTGGGAGCAGTACAGGACCCATCGACTTTTCACCTAGAACATTAACGGGGCAAACCTGCGACTAGTCGGTCCTATACGCAGCCCATTTTTTTTTTTTTTTTTTTTTTTGCGGAAAGACAAAGTTGGCATTAATCCAGAATCCTTACAGGACAGACCTTAGAAAAACAGAAAATTACAACCGAGTCCTTATGGATAACGAAGACGCCGTCGACGAAGAAGACATGCCGCTGGCGCGCCGCCGCCGCTCCGCCCATTTGGTACTGAAGAACATTTTTCTTTGCTTTTCTTCAGTCCATTTGGATCTGAGATTACCATGCTCCATCATTGAAATATAATATCTATTTTCTTTCCTTACGTTTTCTTGTTGGGCACGGGGAAAACTCTTTCTTCTATTTTGGCGGCACAACCATTGTTGAAACAAATCTTCTTATTAATGTTAAGTGTATTAGGCTGCATGCAAGCGTCCGTGGTCCAGTCGTATGGCCATTGAGAAAAGGCCATGCAGTGTCAAACGTGTGTAGGGATGAAAACGGAGCGGAATCTTTCCGACTTTTCCGCGGAAAAACGGAAACGGAATGGAAATACGGAAACGGAAACGGAATTTTGCAAAACGGAAACGGAAACGGAAACTTTTCTGCGGAAACGGAAACGGAAACGGAACAGCAGATTCCGGCGGAATGACCACGGAAACGGAACTTTCCGTTTCCGGTAATACGGAACTTTCCGTTTTTGCTATGCGGTGCTTTCCACATTCAGTAGGGCCAGTAATTCCAGTAGAAACATTTAGGCACATTACATGATATGAATAAAAAAATAAAAGGATCTGAAGCTACCGTGTTTAGGCCATATATAATCGCATATCATGTCCCTCTCGAGTCGTTACCAGTTCGACATTTCAGTGTAGCACTAGTGTTAAGTACGATAGTAGATGTTTCTTAATGTTGCCAAAGTTGATAGCATATGCACACTATATTATATAATCATGATAACTCGTTATATTTTATTTCATCTTAGAAAATTGACAATTTTGTTGGTTTGATTGAGTTTTCGTGCATTAATTAAGGGGTTGCTTTGTTCCGGCAAACATCCGCTTTCTGTTCCGTGTCCGCACCGTATTCGGTACATATCTGTTTCCGGTAATTTTTGTTTCCGTATTTGTTTCCGGGGTTTCTGTATTCGTTTCCGCTTCCGCAAACAAATATGAAAACAAATGTGGCACCACTCAGTTCTGTCCGTATCCGCTCCGTTTTCATCCCTAAACGTGTGCGTGTATTCAGCTAGTGGAGTGCTAATCGGATCAGCCGGTGTGTGGCTTGACCGATGACTGTGTGCATGCTAGGTAGTGGGTTAGTGGCTTAGTACGTGGGTGTGTTGGCTGTGTGAGACGGCTATATAATCCCATGTAATTGTATTGTGTTGGGTTAAGCTGAACAAAGAGAAAAGGCACAAGTGTACGGTGCCATCTCCATGTGTATATGTGTGTGTTGATCCTTGGGCAAAGCTATCAACCATTGCAATTGCACGCGACTCGATCTGGGTCTAAAGATTTATCGCAAAAAAAAAAGATCTGGGTCTAAAGAAACAAGATGTGAATAAGGTTGAGGGGGAGAATCCGAACCCCAGCAAGCGATCCGCCCTCCCGCCGCCGCAGGCTTGATCTCCCTTGCTCCGAGCAGCTGTGCTCGTGTGCGCCTCGTGGCGGGAACTAGCCCCGGAGGAGCCGCTGCTGTGGCAGTGCATCAACGTCGTTGCTGATGAGGAGAAGGAAGCTGACCCACCGGTGGGGTGGAAGGCGATGTCCATGTCCTGTACTGCTGTGCGGCACAGCGCCGGCCACTGCCAGTCCTACCGTGTCACGGCCCGGCCCAAGCCTGATGACATCGAGCAGGCCCACAGCCCAGCTGGGTCCTGAGAGCGACGGGCAGCACACGAAGGCAAGAGGAGCACGTTATATGGAGGGTGGTTGGCTCGGTTCTTCCTGTGAACTTTGTAGTGGTTTTGAGAGATTTCCCCAAATTGTATCCTGAAGTCCAGATTGTATTCTGAACCTTGTGTATCTGCGATTTTCGAATTGCTGCTGTAAATCCCATCTCTCGGTTCGATCGCGTCCTTGGCTCTCGATCTGGCGCCCAGGAAGAGTCCGACGGTGGTGAAGATGCAACTGGCGACGGTCGAAGAACAGAACACCTCCACCAACGCCAAGCTCGTCGACATCGCGACACAGCTTCGTTCGATCACGGGCTGGATGCAGTCGGTGGACAAGACCACCGCGGATCTGACGAAGAGCACCGCGCTCCTTCAACTACACGCAGAGGACACCGCGTCTCGCCTGGGTCTCCTGGAAGCTGATCCAGCGGCAAGGTGGCCACCGGAACCTCCTCCCCGCCCGAACGCGGGCGAGACCCTCACGCTACCGACCAACGTCGTGCAGCTCGACTCCGACAAACAGCCCCATGGGCGCGGCAATGGTAATCTCGCACGGGGGCAGGATCCCGGAATCAATCGATTCCCCGATCTTCCTCCCGGCGCTGGTACGTCTCGATCTGCACCTCAGCTGCTCGACAGAGAGTCTGACCCAGATGACTATCGTGGGTCACATACACAGCATCACTCACATCACCGCACTCATTACACTACCACACCAAAGATGGACTTCCCTAAATTCGATTTGGATGACCATCAAATTTGGATAGATAACCGTGACTTATACTTTGAGATATATGGAGTTTCACCACACATGAAAGTCAAGTTCACTGCCTTGAACATGATAGGAAACGCAGCACTCTGGCTTAAAACTGAACAGAAGAAACACAAGTTTGTCCACTGGCGTGAATTGTGCGTTGCAGTTATAGAGAGATGGGGTAAGAGCAAGCACACCTTCTTCATGCGCCAGCTGCTCGTCTTGAGTCAGTCTGGTACTGTGGAGGAGTACACGACGAAATTTCACACACTTAGACACCAAATTCTGTTGGAGGATCCCTATACTAGTGAAGTGCTGCTTGTAAAACGTTATCTTGCCGGGCTGCGTCCTGATATACGTTCTGCTGTCATTTTACATTGTCATGAGGATGTGGATACTGCGAGTTTGCTGGCTACGTTGCAGGAAACCGAGATGGAGGCTAACAAGATGCACCATAAGCACTATCACAAGGACAAGACCAAGTCTTATTCTGACAAACATAAGTCAGCTCCTCGTTCTGATGACACCAAGAAGCCTGAAGGCACTCGCTGGGATGATAAACTGGAGGCTCTTCGTGCTTACCGCAAAACGAAGGGGTTATGTTTCACTTGTGGCGAGAAGTGGAACAGGACTCACAAGTGCCCATCATAGATTCCCTTGCATATTATGGAAGAATTGTTGGAGGTACTACATACTGACGATACTGACAGTAAATCTTCTGCTGACAGTTCAGACACTGATGGAGATCTCTGTCTTCTGGCACCGCTCACGGCGTCATCGACACCGCGTCAACGCCGCACCATGCGTTTACATGGCATGGTGGACAAACAACATGTGCTAATTCTGGTGGACTCGGGAGCAAATGCCTCTTTCATCACAGAGGAACTGGCTGCAAAATTGGGCAAGGAGTTAACTCAAACCACACCATCTCGCTTTGTAGCTGCAAATGGGGCCTCGTTGGTGAGTGCTCAGATGATTCCCAAATTGCAATGGATGTGTCAGGGACATTCTTTTGAATAGGACTTCCAAGTGTTGCCTCTGCCGTGTTATGACATGATCCTTGGTGCTGATTGGTTGGAAAGTCACAGCCCTATGTGGGTGCACTGGAAGAAGAGATGGATGCGTTTCAATCATAACAACTGCAGGGTTCAGCTGACAGGCATCCAAGATCAGAAACAATCCTGTCGTCCAGTGTCAGCACCTAAACTTCATGGACTATTGCGCAGGGGAGCTATAGAAGAATGTATTCAAGTGCAGCCAATTCATCAAGAGCAGGAATTCAATTCCTTGTCCGCAGCTGATATGCAAACTGTTCCAATGGAAGTTCAGCAAGTGTTGACAGAATTTGATGCGCTCTTTGGTGATCCAGTGGACTTACCACCATCTCGTGACTGTGATCACCGTGTTCCCTTGGTGGCAGGGGCACAACCCGTCAATGTCAGGCCGTACCGATATACTCCTCATCAGAAGACAGAAATCGAGCGGCAAGTTCAAGCGATGCTGGAACATGGCACCATCCGTCACAGTGCAAGCCCATTCGCCTCCACGGTACTCCTGGTTCGTAAGAAGGATGGCAACTGGCGCTTCTGTGTGGATTACCGTCAACTAAATGCCCTCACTGTGAAAAACAAGCATCCGTTGCCTGTTGTCGATGAATTGCTCGACGGGCTTGCGGGTGCTCAATAGTTCAGCAAGCTGGATATGGCTTCCGCGTACCATCAAATCCGTATGGCAGCGGGTGACGAACACTAAACTGCATTCAGAACACACCAAGGCCTCTACGAATTTTTGGTGATGCCATTCGGTCTCACGGGAGCTCCTGCAACATTTCAGGGGGTCATGAATCTCCTGTTTGACAAGTTGCTGCGCCGTGGTGTCCTGGTCTTCATGGACGATATTCTGATCTACACAAAGACTCTCGAAGAGCACCACAAGCTTCTGAAACAAGTGTTCCAAATCCTGCATGACAACAAGATGCGAATTAAGCGTTCGAAATGTATGTTTGCTCAGCAAAAACTTGAGTACCTTGGGCATGTGATTAGTGGTGAAGGTGTGGCAACAGATCCTGATAAAATCGCCACAGTCCAACAGTGGCCTGTGCCACGGAATTTGAAGGAATTGAGACAGATTCTTGGTCTAATGGGGGTACTACCGCAAGTTCATAGCTCATTATGGTGTGATCAGCCGCTCTCTTACCGAGCCGCTCAAGAAGGGGACTCAATTTCAGGCACCGGTGAAAACTGCTCTGATCCAGGCACCGGTGCTGGCGGTGCCAGATTTCACTCGCACCTTCGTCGTCGAGACATATGCATGTCAAGTTGGTGTTGGCGCAGTTCTGATGCAGGACGACCATCCCATCACGTACTTAGGCAAGGCCCTCTGTCCCAAAAACCAGGCGCTATCCACTTCGAGAAAGAGTGCCTCGCAATTTTGCTTGCAATTGAGAAGTGGTGACCGTATTTGCAACACAAGGAGTTCATCATTAGAACTGACCAAAAGAGTTTGTTGCATCTGACGGAGCAATGCCTCACGACCGGCATTCAACACAAGGCATTTGTAAAGCTGATGGGCCTCAGCTATAAAATACAATACAAAATGGGAGTCACAAATGCAGCGGCAGATGCTCTCTCGCGTCGGGTTGCTCACAATGACTTCATGGCAATCTCGGTAGTAGAACCAACTTGGTTGCAAGTCCTGATCGATGGCTATGATGATGATCAGGAAACAAAGAAATTATACACAGAGTTGAGCTTGACCGCCACAAATGACAAGGGTTTTTCTTTGGAGCAGGGAGTGATCCGTTTGCATGGCCGTGTCTGGGTCGGCAATAACCTGACAGCACAACAACACATCATTCAGGCGCTGCACTCCAGTGGGATTGGAGGACATTCCAGGGTGCTGGCTACTTATCAGCGCGTTAAGAGGATGTTTGCCTGGCCCAAGCTGAAGCAAACCATTGCTGATTATGTCAGTACCTGCTCTGTCTGTCAACAAGCGAAAATAGAGCACACCAATGTGCCTGGCCTTCTTCAGCCCTTGCCAATTCCACTCTTTCCCTGGCATACTGTAAGCTTGGATTTCGTTGAAGGCTTGCCAAAGTCACAGGGATTTGATGTCATATTAGTAGTCATTGATAAACTAACTAAATATGGACATTTTATCCCTCTCAAACATCCCTTCACTGCTGCACAAGTGGCTCAGGCTTTCCTTGGCAACATCTACAAGCTCCACGGCCTTCCGCAATGCATCATTTTGGACAGAGACAAAGTTTTCACCAGTTCTCTGTGGCAAGAGATGTTCAAATTGACTGATACTCAGCTCATGATGAGCTCGGCCTACCACCCCCAGACTGATGGGCAAACCGAGCGCCTGAATCAATGCTTGGAGGCCTTCTTGCGTTGCTCCACGCATGCTTCACCAACACATTGGGCTAAATGGCTTCCTCTTGCAGAGTATTGGTATAACACCTCTTACCACTCTGTACTCCAGCATTCTCCATTTGAAACCTTATATGGACATGTGCCCCGTCACTTTGGTGTTCCTACTGATGCCAAGACTAATTCAATGGAGCTGGATCAATTGTTGCGTGAGAGGGAGACTACGATGGCATTACTCCAGCAACAACTTATGCGCGCCCAAGAGAGGATTGATGACGTGAAATCACACGTTCGTTGGGAGACCCCAAGAGGAAGGTATGAAGCAGTGCAGCAGCAAGTTTTCCCTCAGTATGAAACCAAGGTTATCGAACCAGTAGGAGTAGAAACACTTCAGAAGGTTGTTGGTGGCGGAATATGGCACGGCGCAACACCAGGGAATCCGGCGACCGACGTGGAACCTGCACACAACACAATCAAACTACTTTGCCCCAACGAAACAGGAAGGTTGTCAATCTTCCCGGCTTGCTGTAACAAAGGATTAAACGTATGGTGTGGAAAATAATGTTTAATTGCAGAAAGTAAAAGAGAACAATTGTTTGCAGTTGGTGGTTTTATCAGTGTAAAAGAATGGACCGGGGTCCACAGTTCACTAGTGGTGTCTCTCCATAAAGATAAACGACATGTTGGGTAAACAAATTACAGCTGGGCAATTGATAAAATATTGAGCGCATGACAATGCATATATATGACAAGATGACTACCATGATATTTAATTGGGCATTACGACAAGATACATAGACCGTTATCCAACCGCATCTATGACTAATAATCCACCTTCAGGTTGACATCCGTGTTCCCCGTTGGTATTAAGTTGCAAGCAACGGATAATCGCATTAAGTAATGTGCGTAATGTAAACAAGTACATATGACCGTGGACATAGCATTGTTAGGTTATCCCTAGTGGCAACAGCACATCCACAACCTTAGACGTTGCTGTCACTCGCCCAGATTACTGGAGACTGAACCCACTATCTAGCATAAATACTCACTCTTGGAGTTACAAGCATCTACTTGGCCAAAGCATCTACTAGTAACGGAAAGCATGCAAGATCATAAATAACATGTAACATAGATTAATAATCAACTTGATCATAGTATTCAATATTCATCGGATCCCAGCAAACACAACATGTAGCATTACAATAAGATGATCTTGATCATGTTAGGCAGCTCACAAGATCTAAACATGATAGCATAAAGTGGAGAGACAACCATCTAGCTACTGCTATGGACCCGTAGTCCAAGGATGAACTACTCACGCATCACTCCGGAGGCAGGCATGGCGATGTAGAGCCCTCCGGTGATGATTCCCCTCTCCGGCAGGGTGCCGGGAAGAGCTTCAGAACCCTCCCGAGCTAGGGTTGACGACGGCGGCGCCTCTGGAACTTTTCGTGGAATATGACTCGGGTATTTAGGGTTTTCGCGTCGGGGGAATAAATAGGCGAAAGGGCGGCGGCTGAGGGCACCCGAGGGGCCCACACGCACCCTCGGCGCGGCAGGGGTGGGGCCGCGCCGAGCCCTTGTGTGGCGCCTCCTGGCGCTCCTCCGTCTCCCTTTGGACTCCGTGTACGTGTCGGTGAAATAGGGACCTCCGTTGATTTTCGTCCAATTCCGAGAATATTTCCAGAACAGCTTTTCTGGAATACAAAAACAGCAGAAAACAGGAACTGGCACTGTGGCATCTTGTTAATAGGTTAGTCCCAAAAAATGTATAAAAATGATATGAAGTGGATGCAAAACATGTAACAATTGGTATAATATCAACATGGAACATCAAAAATTATAGATACGTTTGAGACGTATCAGCATCCCCAAGCTTAGTTCCTACTCGTCCTCGAGTAGGTAAACGATAAAACAAAATAATTTTTGAAGTGACATGCTACCATCATAATCTTGATCAAATAGTATTGTAAGGCACATGTAAGTGAATGAAGTGATCCAAGTCAATGGTCTATAATTTGCTACCAAATAGATAATGAGTAAACACTGAATCATACAAGCTAAACTTTTCATGAATAGTACTTTGGAGACAATGCATCCACAGGTTTACATAAGTGTTAACTCATAAAGCAATAGATTCTAATAAAAGGTATTTAACCAACACAAAGGAAGATTTAAGTTTCAGCATTTGCTTCAACTTTCAACATATTTATCTCATGGATATTGTCAACACAAAGCAATATAATAAGTCCAATATGTAGCATATAACAAATGTTGTACCAAAGTTGACACTAGTGTTTGCTTGTGGAAGATAGAAAGAAGTAGGAAAACTGACTCAACATAAAAGTAAAAGAAAGGCCCTTCGCAGAGGGAAGCAGGGATTAAATCATGTGCTAGAGCTTTTTAGTTTTTGAAATCATATAGAGAGTAAAAATTAAGTTTTGGAGGTGTATGTTAATTGGTCAACGAATCAGTAGTGGAAAGTACAATATGACCCCGGCCAAACAGACTTTTAAGAGCGGCTCCCATGAAGGACGTTATTTCTACCAGCAAGGCAGATCATCCCTCTTTTCTCTTTTGTTTACACATGCAGATATTTCACTGGTATTATTGCTTGACTGATAAATCAGGGCAAAAATGTGAAGAGAATTAAGCGGTTAAAGTTGTAATTAATTGGGACTGGGCACCCCGTTGCCAGCTCTTTTTGCAAAATTAATAGATAAGCGGATGTATATGCCGCTAGTCTGGGTAAAGTCTGCTTGACAAGTGACATAAAGACATCCACCACGTCCTCATGAGCTTGGTAAACATTGACACAAAAAGGAGTAGTAACAATTTTGAATAGTTTAAAGGTAGCACATGAAAAATTTACTTGGAGTGGCAAGGAAATACCACATATAGGTAGTTATGGTGGACACAAATGGCATGGATTTTGGCTCAAGGATTTGGATGCACGAGAAGCATTCCCTCTCAGTACAGAGTTTAGGCTAGCAAGGTTATGTAAGCAAACAAGAATATCAACCGGTACACCAAGTTTTATATGACCAACATATTGCAAGCATTATAAGACTTCATACCGTCTTCCTTGTTAACCAAACCCTTTTATTAGAAAATATCTAGACCTTAGAGATACCACCCATGCAAACCAAATTTCAACAAGCTTTACGGTAGTTCTTCACTAATGGGCTTAACTTACATGATGCAAAATTTAATCATGACCTACTTGTTAACTCAAAACAATTGACAAGTATCAAATTATCCAATTAGTGATCTACAAGAGTATGCAAGTCTTTTCCATTATACCATTTACCACATGCAACATTTTCTGTTCCAACCAAACACCAATCAACTTATTTCAATAACTCTCCAAACAAGTATAAGTGAAGTAAGAGAGTACTTTCTTTAAAAGAACTAATAGCTCTGACAAGAGATACATGAAAACAAGAGCTAAAAGCTTGAACAGCGCTAGATATGAATACTCAACAAATATAAGTGAAGAATAGGAGTATTCTCATGAAAAAGCGGAGCGTGTCTGCATAAGAAAATAACTTATGGGTCTAAAATTAAATAGGCAAAAAGCTAAACGAGACGTACTATCAAGCAAAAAAGCTAAATTTTGTATCTGTTAGCATCAGCATACTCACTGAAGAAGTCCATCTCCAATGAAACCTCAAAATTGCAACGAGTCAAAGAATCAAACTAATACTGCACAAATGGACATTCTTTTTGCAATAGAAACATAACACACGGTGAATAGAAAACAAGGCCTAATTTACTAAGTAACATTGGCCTAACGCATTAAGCTCAATGTCTGATGGCCCAATCTGCTAACAAGTATAGCTTAGTAAAGCATCAGAAAAAGCTTTGATCATCAAACCTCGAGCGAAAAATACATGATACCCACAGACTCAAAAGAGAAAAACTTTAAGTGAAAGAACTTTGATGAAAAATATAATTAATTAATCCCAGTTTTTTCAAATAAATTATGCTAATTCTCAAAATAATAGTCAAACTTTGTACACAAGCTTGCTTTAGTGCCTACTCACTGAAACAGCCGGCTCTAATCTACATTCAACTAACTCACAGAGACTCTAGCACTAGCTTCTGGATCGTGCACAGAGACGGTAGCTACTCCTCCCTGTCCGTTCAAACCTCTTTGGTCTCCAGCGCCGAGAGTTAGTGAGGGCATAAATATATTGACACTGCACTACATCCATCTTGTTGGGAAACAAATGAAAAAAAAAAGTGAATAATGAAGAAAAAGGGACAGAAGAATGAGACAAATGACTAAACAAAAAATAACGAGACTGAAAGAAATGAAGATTGAAGCACTTAAAAATAACTAGACTGAAGAGTATGACTTAGAAGAGAATGGCTGAAATAACATAAGAAAATGACTTAGCAATTGAGAAACAAAGCCACTGAAAAGCTGAGAAGGACTAACAAAACTGAAGATTGAATGACTGAAAAACAAACAAGACCGAAGAACAAGAGTTAAGACACTGACAAAGACTGAAAAACTGTAGACCAAGACTTAGAAACATGAGAAGGACTGAAAGAAATGTAAATTAGAAGACTGAAGAACAAGACCTACAACACTAAGAGAGAATTGAAAAAAGTAAACAGCGAGACTTAGAAAAATGATGACTGAAAGAAATGAAAATGAAAGACTTAGATAAGAGTGACTGAGCAAATAAGACTGAGACTGAGCTACTAGAATGAGATACTGATAAAATGAAAATGAAAAGGACTGAACTTTGAAATGTCGATAAATGAAGGGACTGAACTAATGAAAAACTGAACTAAAATTTTAAATGCCGAGAAATGAGTGATGAAGATTTGAGACTGAAAAAAAAAGAATTGAGGCACAAAGATCAACAAAAATACCGAAAAACTTAAATACTAAGTGAAATGTCGAAAAATGAAAGGACGGAATTAACGAGAGACTTAGGAAAAATAAAATGAAAAACTGAATAAAGAGACTAAACAAAGGACTGAGAACTGGAAAACAAAGCCTAATTGAGAAACTCCGCCGGCAGTAGCTTGAAGCAAGACCTCCAATTGCTCCTGACCGATCGAGTTGGTGACCGGCTCGGGTGTTAAGCGAGTCTAGCGATAATTGGGGTTAATCAATCAAAGATAATTGCTGTTAACCATTCCAAACTAATCACAGGTCATACAAATCAGATCATATCCCTTAAGTCAAACAAACATGCGAAACTGGACCATCCCACGATTCTCATCCCTCAAAAGCTGACTGGTCCAGTCCATCCGTGTTAAGTCAGGAACCAAACACATGCTTAAGTCACCGAAAAACTGAGACTGAAGGCCTGAAAGGCATCAATGCTGATACACAAAGTTACTGAAAGACTAAAAGATTAAATAATAAAGACTCAAAACAGACAATGAAATTATGAAAATATCAGGATACTAAGAGAATGAAATTAATCTGAAAAATAATTGCTGAAGAAATAAGAGACCGAATCGATGAAACTATGAGAAAAATAAGAAGCAAATATCTTACAGCTCAAACACTAAGAGAGAAGAAACAAAGCTGAACAAATAAGAGACTGAATCGATGAAATTATGAGAAAACTAAGAAGAAAATATCTTACTTCTCAAACACTGAGAGACTGGAAATTAATATAAAAATAATCGCTAAAGAAATAAGAAACTGAAATCAAGTGTAGATGCAGTGATCTGTCGTGATTCAAAGAACTGGTAGCTTCAACAAGCTGAGAGCAATCAGTTTCGATAATGATCGGCAATGGACTAGACTGAAGAGCCACCTGCAAGGCTGCAATCCTTCTGTGCATGCACGAAGTTCAGCTTCAAGGGGCGACTCACAATCAAAAAAATGATTTCAACGTGGGAGAACCACGTGATTTTTGATAGAGGAGGGTGCAACATCACCGAAATTGCAAGCATGAGAACTTGAACTCGGGTGGGTGGAAAGGCATCAGCGGATCAGCCCCTCCCCACCACTAGGCCATGCCTTAGTCTGCAGGGGCGACTCACAATCATCTAGGAAGCGGCAGGCAGTGAAAAATCGTCTGCCCATCCGTGTCCAGTAGAGCCATATCAGAACCTGCTGAGTGGCCCTTCTCACTAAAGAGCCATCCAAGGTCAGCTTAACCCATCCATCTGGGGTTTAACCCAATGTTTAACAGGTCCTTGCATTGTCGGCCGGGGAGCAGGCAGGGACCCGTATCAAGAAGTGGTCGTTTATCTTTGACCAATGCTTCAGGACTGGTTTCTTTGACATTGCGGACCAAAGGCAAATAGCTAATCAAGAAGCGTCTCGAGCTCTCAATCAAAGGCAGGGCATGCTCTCCAAGTAACCAGCAGTATTGTATCAATCATATATACTTTATTGACAAGCTAGCACAGAACAAAACAAAGAGATTACAGAAGTTCACAGGATTCAGAATCACCTTAACGAGAATCATTCTAAATCGTAAATCCTCATGAAATCAACAAAACTAAACCATAGCATCAACAAAATCTAAATACACACAATTTGAGGGAGGAGCTATCTGAAGCGATACTACTGAGGGACTAACTCCTGACCCGCAAATCTTACAGCTCTACTAAAAAATCCACGGATATACAACATACACACGAAGTTACCGCCACCGCAGACCATAATCACTTACAGGTCTGGCGAAAACACTCCCCCCAACTTAAAAAAGACAGAAATCAAGGAACACAGAGATTTGGGGGCGGGAGGGGGGATATAGGGATACCCATCTCGACGGCGGCGCGCAGGTCTTCCACTGTCACGAAGCGCTGATCTCGTCGCCGTTGGACGGCGATGGACGCCAGCGGCGACTCTCTCCAACTGATCTACTGCCGAGTCCGCGGTCGCAGCTCTCTCCGTCGGTTTCGTCACCGGCTCGCAAAGCACCGCCTCCCCCAGAACCGGCTGAGCGGCGGCGACGACTCCGCCATCGCATCCGCCCCTTTCCCCCAAGCTTCACGACGGGCAGAGCGAAAATCCTCGAACACGAAATGAAAAATAAAAAAAACTCAAAAGACACGCTCACTCAGCCGCGTGACAACAGGGGAAAGGCAAAACTGAGAGAGAGAGCGCGGAGATACGTGCGAGACATCCAATGGGCCAAAATATGTCTGTTTCTGAATTGTAAAACAGACGTCTGTTAAATAGGAAAAGTGAAAATAAATTGTTGTCGACAGGTGTAGTGGGAAAGATGTGACTGAATGCAATAATAAACCATTGACCATTTGATGCAGACACGAGGTGGGAACACAGGCAAACTGTTAGCTGATATACGGCTAAAGTTCACTTCCTCTCTCTTACATATCAGAACTACTTGGAATCAGACGATGAACGAATTATTTTCTAGTCGCATGCTGGCAGGGTTGCTCTCCATCAGCTTCAGCCTTTTCCTTCCGCATTAGATGACAACCTTACTTCCTACAGTACTACCGAGGACACCTGGAAACACATGTAGATGGTTCCGTGAGGCCAAGACAGTGGTAATAGTTTATTCATCGACCATAATCTAGCGAGTAGAGTAGGTTCCTGCTATCTAAGTAGCCGATGTAATTTCATGACTTTTAAGTTCTTACTTTCAATAGTGAGTTGATGATAGAGACACAATTAACAGGAGCTCGCCGCTTACCTCAACTCTTCATCATTTATTCACGTGATGGCATCTACGTGGCCTGATTGAGAAGAGAATGTATTACCATTTGCAAAAACCAAAGAAGTTAACCATGGTAACTGTATTTCATACCTAACAATAAAATACTATTAGGATGCTACATGTGATTACTGAACCTAAGAAAGTTATCTAGCAAACTGTTTAAGTTCTCACCTTTGGGCCATACGTCTGAAAAATGGTTTTGACATTTTCAAACACCTCAAGGATTGGTTTTGCAGCATTAATCTGATTAAACAGTGGGTTAGCCAATAGCTGATCAATGTCCACATATAAAGTTCATTACCCAACGAGAAAACATATTAGTCAAGCTCTAACGGAAGTGCACAGACAAAAATAAGGTCATCACCTAACACACTGGAAATGGCTATCTATCATATTGTAGAAATCCACCTATTAGTTCGATATGCTCTACACCATCTTCTCAACGATGAAATATCTATTCCAAATTCCTACCCCCCTGCTGAGAATATGGTCTTGTGTGCTACAGATTGACTGCAGTGCTTAAAAAAGATCAGTGTATTCTAAGCAATGCTTGTTTCCACCATCCTGAGATCATATAAGCTTATTATTGATATTACAGGTGTCATTTCAATTCAATTAGAATCTGAACTAAACGTACATTTACTAGATATACTTAAAATGCTACAGTATGGCCCTTAAGTTATGCCAAGTCTAAATTAGGCCGGTAACAATAAACTTCTCTACAGAGGAATGCGCCCTATCCTTTTGCATGTAGAATTAAATCTCTTCTTAACCTTGCCTCTAAGTCATATTACTGAACTAGAGGCAAGCTGAATACTACTAAAATTTCGATTCTATTCCTAGTAGTCTTTAAGCTAACACGTGACTATCTTAAATCATGACAAGTCTGTATGTGAGCTATGAAGAAACATGTCATATACTTCTGCATAAAAATGAATATACCTTCTTAACCATGCCCTTTGACTCATAATACTGAATTACAGGCAAACTGGATTCTATAAACACTCTGAATCTTTTCCTGATAGTGTCAATGTTATCATCAGCTCTTCCCTGCAATTGATCAAGAAAAAAAATGATGTTACAAACAATGAAGAGATTGTGTCACATACAATCCAGCAAATAAACATAAGACATAACATCCAACCTGATTGCGGCCCAGAAGACGCCTTCCCATCTCTTCCTCGGAACACTCAAAGAATAGCACAAAGTCAGGAGATATTTTTATCTGCAGCAATGTGAAATAACTAAGGGTTCTGTTGCTTGCTTTCAAAATTCAAAGGGAAAAGGTCATAGTGCCCCAAATTTAACTTAATAACTCTACTAATGCAAAAACAAAGTGAGCTTACATTCTCAAATGCAGCACGGTTTTCTTCATTCCTTGGAAATCCATCAATGAGAAACTTGTCATTTTTACTTTCTATCATAGCTTCTTGCAAGAGCTTTACGGTTATCTCAGATGGAACAATTTTCCTTCCTTTATTATGTTGTCAATCATGGCACTGTAATAATAAAGGGTGAAAAATAGCCACGCAAGCGTTACAATTAAATAAGAAATGTAGGCTGTAGGCTGGAGTGGATTTGTTACCCATTCTTAGAACCAGACTTGATTTCTGTGCGCAACAGTTCCCCAGCGCTAAGATGTGTAAACCCAAAATACTCCACAATATTGCTACATTGTGTTCCTTTTCCACTACCAGGGCCACCTGTTAACTTGCATAAAATGAGCAACCATGAACTGACAGTAGCCATTCCTACTATGAAAAAGAAGTTGGACTAACAATACGGAATATGGAAGTTACCTAGAACAAATACAACGGCAACTTTTTTGCCACCAAGATGTTCTCAGTAACATCCTGCAATAGGAGAAATCCAATGCATCAAAATAGAATGTGAAGATCTAATCCAGGATGCATAACTGAACTGGTAACACTGAAATGGAAACAAAATTCAACAGAACACTGAGGGCACCTGTCTCAAAGGATAAAGAGCATGTATAACATAAGCGCTATGTCTTGTTTTAAATTACAAAACAATGGCGTACATTACAGAGATGATAGTCTCGTGAATAATCTATGAATCTGGTAAGAACTGCAAGTCTTTAACCTGATGTAAAAAAATACCTCCTCCACAGGGAAAGCCATTGAAGCATCCACCACCGTGCTCATAGCTGCAAGCATTTCCCACAAGTGGGCATATATTAATATTTTGCAATGGAAGAGTAACTTTCTACAGTTCAGCAGAAAAGAGGGAAAATGTCAAAGCTCCACTGTGCGGTAAATTGGCAGTGCAGAGCAAGTGGCAATATAATTTAACCTTGCATTTTGTTTCAGTTACATGCTTTTAAGATTCGAGTACTGAGCAAATTAAGCCACAATGTTGCTTCAGCTACAGTAACAATATATAGACAAACCATGTCGTCTTTTATATTTCTGCAGCAATTTTCACAAGATCTCCGGCCCCTTCAACTTCTTGATACATACTTTTACTTATAAAACGTTAGTGGCATTGAGCTATCAACATTTCTAAAAGATAAGTTCCATGCAGAGTCATGCATTAGCTCACTTATATACAACATTACAATACAAACCATGTGTTGATCTGGAAGACTTGACCCTTATGTTTCATCTTATTCCAAATGTTTGATTGCTGCTATATGCAAGGGATCACTCCACCAGATTTCTGTGACAACAGCAGACCTAGCCTCTGTTGAGTACTTCACTATTTTGGGAACCCTTTCCCCAGTTCATTTTGATCTACCGCTTCCACACTACTAGAACAGACAGATCGAGAATGATGGTGCAGCAGTCAGTCTAGCAGAGATAGAAGAGGTTTGAGAAACACGTACCTTACGAGCTCGCCGCCGGGGGAGGCTAGGAGGAGAACGGGGAGGGGAGGCGCAGCGGCGAGACGGGCAGGTCGCGGCTCCTGGTCCAACCGGCAAGAGCGTCACGCAAGCCTCTGCAAGCGTCGCCGACGAGGAGCACCTGGCGGCGCGGCGGCAAGCGGAGGAGCCGAAGAGGTCGCCGGTCACGGTGGCGGCGGCGGAAGGAATCAGGGAACAAAAGTGTCCGCCCTCGAGCCAGTTATGGTGCTCTCGGCAGATCGTTTCCTGACCGTTGGATTAAGATCGAACGGACGGGATAGGGACGAAGCCACAAAGGAATCCGCTATGGACACCTCTCGCCGTGGTCGTGTCCCTCGGCGGCGCCGGCCTCTATCTCCCACGCCGCAGAAACACTGCGCAGTGTGCTAGGCTGCTGCTCGTTCCGGCGATCACCTTCCCGATCTCGCTTCCGAGCAGAGGGAGGAGGTGCCACGTCGAAGGCTCCGGCTCCCGCTCCGGCCGCAGCGTCGGCGGGCGCAGGCGGATGGCACCCGAGCGGCGCGGCGCGGCCGCACCCGACGCTGCAGAGGACGCGCTGTGAGTTACCGCGACCCTCCCCCCCCCCCCCTGAATGTTTGCTTCTGGCGGTAGCATTTGATCTGACTCCCGAGATCCGCAGCCCCAATCGCGTACTCCTCCGTTCCAAATTAGATGACTGTACAAATTTGCCGTAGATGGCGTGGTTATTTGATAGATGCATGTTCAGCATATTGTTTGAGAAACTCTGTGTGAATTTGGTCGAGTAATCAGGAGGAGCTAAGGCTGGTATTACATTGCGAGTTAGTCGCCCCTTTGATGGTGCAGTTTGACTGATTTGAACTTGTACATGACTCAAAAGTTTTGGAGATATGTGGGTTTTGGGGACATATAATTCATACTTTATCGAGGGAGTTAACCTCTTTGATAATTTTGGTGACTCGTTGCGATGCTGCTTGTAATATGATTTGGTTTGATGCAAGTACACTGAATTTAACAAACTTTATTGAGGGAGTTCAGCCTCTTTGATAATTTTGGTTATTCATTGCTATGATGCATGTAATATGTTTTGGTTTGATGCAAGTTCATGATATATTCCTCATCTCAAAAGAGGTACATGATTTTTGATAATTACAACGATTCACAGGCTCTGCTATGGTCGTCGTTCTGCTGTGATTTACTGTACTCCCTCTTGGTGATGTTAATAGTTCTCTATGTATCGCTATTTTGTAAAGCAATGACAATGTTTCATGTGAGCATCTGTTATACAAGCTCGTCTTTATCATCAGAGTTTCACTTGGCTTATTGTTCTTGTGCCTAGCTTTCGGCAGAACAACATCAGAAGTGCGACATAAACATAGAATATGGATTTTTTGTTTTGTTTTATGTTGATCTATTGTAGCAATCTGATTTTCTTTATTTATTCCCAACCTCTCTTATACAGATTTGTTGACATAGTACATGAAGCCCCTCTATCTGATCAGCGGCATCCTCGAAGTGTAGTTGGCGGCACTCTGTACTGTATCTTATTGGCAAGTGAATATTTGCTAGTTTTCCTGTGTTTTCTTAATAGCGATAGACCATGTTATTTTTCGTGTCATCCTAGAGAGATTACCTTAGAAGCAGTTTCATACTTGAATTTATCCACGAAAATGTTTGTGTCTGCTAGTCCTCCTGAATGTATCCTAGAGAGATTACCTTAGAAGCAGTTTCATACTTAAATTTATCCATGAGAACACTACGAAATTTTTTTTTTGTAGTGTTACTTTTTCCTTTCTTTCAGTTTCTGTTAATTGTGATTCATTCCTTCTTCTGTAGGCAGGTTATGCTGGTGTTGCCATAGCAGCTCCATGGATATTTGTCCTTATACCGACATCATCATTCCGTTGCTATGCAGCTGCAATGTTCTCCTTCTAATTGTTACAGGTTCATGTTTAATTTACTGGTTAGATGCTAGTGGGTTGTCACTTTTATATCCTTTGTATGGAGTTAACGCTAGCAGAAATTTGCTGCAGGTATATTCCAACAGTATTGGGTTCATCAGATCACAAAGGTGGGACGACAGGTACTGGACGAGAAAAAACGATTTTTTAAAATTGAATTCTATTTTATGCACAAATAGTTTGCATAGCTATCAACCATTCATTTAGCACAAATAGTCTTTCAACCATCAGTGCATAGCTATCAACCATTCATTACTATGTAGAGTTTGCCTTGACTGGTCAGCTCAGCAAGCTTTGTTTCCACCGTTGGTTTATTGTTAACATGTTAGCTCTGTAAAGATATAGTTGCTGGTACAGTGCTAAAGCACCATAATTGTGTGGATTTCATTTAATGTGAATTGGTATCTGTTATTGGTCAGCGTCATCACAACACTAACCAAGTTTCTGCTTGTAAATGTAGGGCTATTATGATTTAAGTCAAAAACTGAAGCATATTGCCCGAATTCCATTTGCCACTATTGCATGTGGTAAGTATTAGCTAACCAAATCTATGCTATGTTCCAAAGTCAGCGGCCTTTATTTGTTTCTAGCTTTCCAGAAGCATCATTCAACTCCACATTCTTATCTAAATTGGATTATTTGCTTTGTATGATGATTATCTTGGTATTGTTTCTCTGCCTTTCTGGACATTATAGCAGAGATGCAAAAAGTGTACTTGTAAGGCTGTGTTACACGTTCACGTTAATTGTTGATATCCCAAAAATACCAATATTGCAATTTATTTTCACTTTACCTTTGCACATAATGTAGTTGGGGTAAACAGAGTAGATTTGTTATTTTTACATAGTCATGATGATTAATGTCCCAAAAATATGATTGCAGGTACGGCTCTGATGCTCTTAATTTTAGTTTGGCAGCCTGAAGTAAAAATATTATCAATTTCAGTTCTGCTCAGGTACAAGTCTTCAGTTGAATACAATCTTTCCTTTAATTGTTGACCTTTTCATAAGCAAAATTTATTAAGATAATCGGGTTTCTGTGTTCTTTAAAGGAAAGCATTATGGCATCCTTACGATTAAAATGAAATAAAATCCATTGCATAGTTTTGTGTTGATTTTAGTAGGAGGTATGAACTACATGTGAAGCCTCGGGTTATTGGGTTGTTCAATAAATATCAAGCGAGCGCATATGCCCACTAATATTCGTTTGGTTTGTAGCTTTGTCTCATTATTCTGGTGAAGATCAAATGACTAGTTGGGCAAACATATACAGTACAACTTTGCGCCATTTGTTGTGTTAAATCTTATAGTACATTACCTGAACAACCACAAAGCCGAGTAGTTCAACTTACACTGTGACATTAACACTTTGTCAACGTTTGATGCCATTTCAGCGTATATGTACTAAGTTTGTTTAGAAGGGTAGTGCGGCTATGTGTTGGTATCAAAGAAAAACGAAGCCACTCCCATTTGGTTTTTAATGCTATCAGTTTCCAATCATGCAGGATTGCTCTACTGGTTGAAGTGATATGCGCTGGATGCTTCATGAGCTTATACATAGGTGGGTTATGTTGTGTAGTTTCTCTAAAATGAGTGAATCTACGCACTAAAACACGTCTAGATACATCTGCTTCAGAAAAAAAGATAAACATCTTATATTTCGGATAGGAGGTACTACGTGGTAGCCAATATAAATTACTAGTCTCTGTCGAGTAACTTTTTCAGCTTAACTTTGTCTAACTGCATATGACTTTTTCGTTAATCATCGATTACATGGCAATTCGCAAACATTTGTTCATTAGTCGCTATGTCCTGACCTCCTAAACATGTTGTTAGAGTAACAGTTCCAATTTTTCTGAAATAGACATCATTCTGTTGGTGCCCATGATACAGTTTCCTTTGATGTTTTCTCGGTAGATGACATTGTGTAAGATATGTCTGTAATTTCTAAATTTGATGTGCAGGGCACATCCATAAATACAACTCTCTGAATGAGCAGCCTGACATCTACAACCACTTTATTCCGCACTGCGACCATCTAGTTCATTGGAAGAGCTAAGGTGCAGTATAATTTTGTCTCTATTGATGAAAATATGTACCATGGACTTAATATGATTTTCCTTACAATTGTGTTATTTTTATTTGGTAAATGTATAATTTCATGGTAAAACCTAGCTGTGCTTGTGATTGCTGTCTTTGCATGTACAACTATTTGTTTACTTCTTGCACCCAGTACAACACACGTGAAGCAACTAAGTGCAGGTGCTTCCTGTTAAAATATTGTAGGACACTATCATAGAGAATAGGAGCTTTGTGGTTATGGTCTTATGACTGCCAACATTTATAAAATAATGCCACTTTGAAAGCAACCATCAGTGAACTTTGTTCATGAAATCAATTAACATTCCTGTCATTTGACCTCTGTGGATTGGTAATTTTGCAGGTACTATGATACTCGTCTTTCTGACCAACAAATGGCATTGCTCCAGTACCAGAGGGAGAATATTCATTATCTGAGTGAAGAGGTACATGAAAAAATAAGTGCATATATTTGACAAACAACTTCGTTTCCTTTTTTTTGGTAAATAACTTCATTTCCTTTAAATGTTTCTTTTCTAAATTATGTATATGTGTAACGCCCTTGCTTTTCTAAGAGTTATGATGATTCCAAGCGAAGGAGATCACTTGCGAAGTAGGAGATAGAGCCTATCTTAGAGTCTCACACACTACGTGGTGTGAAGAGGTTTGGAATCAAAGGAAAATTAGCACCACGATAATTGGACCATACAAGATTCTCTCTCGTAAATGAGAAGTAGCATATGAACTGGGACTACCAGAAGTGCTTTCAGCAGTGCACAACGTGTTTCATGTTAGCCAGTTGAGAAGTGTCACCCAGAGATGGCTGAGAGACACCATTACGAGATACTGAACCATCATACAGAGAAAGAAACAACTTGGGAACGAGAAGACGATCTACGAGAAACCATCCACACCTATTTGCTATTCAATCCGAATCTCGAGGGCGAGATTCATCTTAAGGGGGTTAGGTTTGTGACATCCCAAAACTTCAAAAATACAAAAGCATGCATGCATTCCTTCACCAGCATGTTTAGTTGCATTTTAAAAAGCATTGTTTTTTGACAAGGAAATAAAACTTGGTTATATTATTACTTTGACATAAAGGGTTACTAAGCAATCCTAGTCATCTTTAATTTATTTTGATTTTATTGGTGGCAAAAATAGTGTCAAAATATTCTATTTTGATTAAGCTTTCTAAAAAGTATTTTATCAAAATTTTCTATATTATTTGAATTTGTTTGGATTCAATTTTTGAAAACAGAAAACACAAAAGAAAAAGGAATAAAAAATTTGTTTTGACCAGCCCGATGGAAACGAGTGAGGGCTCGTGGACGTGTTCCTCCTCGCGTGCACGACGTATGTTAAAGCCTTTGCTGCCTATTTCTTCCCTCCTCCCCTCAATTAGAGCGGACCGTTTCTTCTCGGCTTCAAGACGAAAATCACTCCCCACTTAACCACGACCCCATTCAGGAAGTTTATTTCCTTAAACGTCTTTATTATCCAAACTGACGCGGTGAACCGAATGCCACCGTCGACATTGAATTCTCGATCTCCCTCCTCAGCCCATACAAAGGTGAACCGAGCGTGTCACTTTGTGCCTTTCGGCTTCCTCTTCCACTTTGCTGCACAAACTTTCTCGAGACGAGCTCTGTATATCCCGTGTCATTACCGTCTT